>JAQPPZ010011830.1:70000-397450 GCA_028583015.1 Wollemia nobilis
GAATGCTAGTGCAATAAGCCCACAGGGCAAGTGGGATTTGGATGTGCCAATCCTTATGATTGTCTGTGACCATCTTTTTAAGGATGGAAACTAGTGTTTTGTTTGATGCCTCTGCTTTCCCATTTACCTGCAGATAATAGGGTGTCAAAAAATTGTGTTGAATTTTGTACTTTGTGGTCAAAGCACGCACGTCTTTGTTCTTGAATGATGTCTCATTATCCGAGACTATTTTGGATGGAATACCAAAATGACATATGATGTTATGCAAAATGAACTCCACAATGCGGGGTCCTGTCGTAGAGGTAAGCGGAACTGCTTCCACCCACTTGGTGAAATACTCTATGGCCGTTATAATAAACGTGTGATGGCCTGACGACACAGGGGAGATCTTTCCAATTAGATCGAAGCCCCATTGCAAAAATGGCCAAGCGGACTGGACTTTCTGCAAGGCCTGGGAAGGTACATGTATCAAATTGGCACAATGTTGACACTTCACGCACTTGACATATTTGCAACAATCTCGCTCTAAATATGGCCAATAATAGCCCATGCGAAGAATGTGCTTTGCGATGGCCATACCACTAAAGTGGCCACCATATGTACCATCGTGTGCTTGGGTGATCACCCAAGTGGACTCTTGCTA
Organism: Wollemia nobilis; assembly: GCA_028583015.1. Lineage (NCBI taxonomy): Eukaryota > Viridiplantae > Streptophyta > Pinopsida > Araucariales > Araucariaceae > Wollemia > Wollemia nobilis. Next base: position 70,644 of record JAQPPZ010011830.1, read on the forward strand.
GTCCAAGCAACGAAGGAGGATTCCTTCATAGCTACGACGATACAAAATGTCTCCTATCAAGACATACTTAGCCGCTTTCTGCTTGAATGCTTATTTTGCGACATGCATCAATCCAAGCGAGAGATTACCTAACTTGAGGTAGTCTCTAATGGGTAAATACCAATCCTGTTGATCGAAAGCCTCGTCAGTATGAATAGCCAATCCCTCTTGAAGTTCATCCCTAGCAAACACTGAGCGAGATAGAACTTGTAAGAATAGCGTTGTGTTGCTATTAATGGGAATAGGGGAGAACAAGGACCCCTAGTTGGCATGTTTCAGATGATCATGGTTTCGAGAGAACTTATTCGAGGATGGTTCAATCTGGATCATGTGGATTCTTGGCATCAAGTCAAAGCTTCCATGCTCCATCGTGGATTGCGATAGTGTTTTGACTTGAATGGTTGTCATATCACCAGAAAGGTCTTACAGAATTAGTGACCCCAAGGAGGCCATAGTGTCCACAAAATGATTCGATGACCAAGGGAGTGCCTCGATGTCGTACCACTCAAGTTTCTCTAGGAATTTGTCCACAAGGGCTTTATAAGCCTACAAAATTGGGCATTTGCATTGGAATACCCCTTTGACTTGATTGACAATTAACAACGAATCACCAAATATGTTCAGTCATTTGATTTTCATGGCGATTGTTGTCTGAAGACCTATGAGCAAGGCTTCATACTCTACATTATTGTTGGTGCATGGGAAATTTAATTTAAATGATAGGGGCATTGGAGTGCCCTGTGGTGTGAAGAATACTATTCTTGTGCCACCACCTTGCTCACATTTAGAACCATCAAAAAATAGGGTTATGTCAGCCTGTGACTCAGGCTCATCAGAATCTGGAAATTCTGAGACATGGAAGACCCCATCATCAGGTAGTTCTATGACCAGAGGCTAATCGTCTTTGAGAGGAGCCTCTACTAGTTGATTGGCTATGACCTGTCCTTTGATGGATTTATGTCCAATAAAATCGATGTCAAATTCTGTCAACAACATGATCCATTTCATCATGCAACTACTATGATAAGTACGACTCATCATGTATCGCAATGGATTCTCCTTAGACACAACATACGTAGTGTTTCTCAACATGTAGTGGCATAGCTTTTTGGTAGAAAACACCACTGCCAAGCAAAGTTTCTCGACGTATGCATAGTTAAGTTCATAATTGACTAGGGTGCGGCTAAGATAGTAAGTAGCCTGTTCTTTGTGAAGTTCATTCTTCGGGCTAGCATGGCACCTAGTGCCACCTCAGTAGCTGAGATGTATAAGTAGAATGACACTCTTGGTCTAGGTGGTGCCAATACTGGTAGTGAAGCCAAGTATCATTTGATGTCGTCAAAGGCTGACTGGCACTCATCATCCCAGTGAAATGCTACCCCCTTGTGCAATAATTTGTTCATGGGTCGGCACTTGTCAGATAGCTATGCTATGAAGCGCTTAATTGATGTGACCTTTCCCTACAAACTTTTGAGCTGCTTAATGGTAGTTGGGGGAACCGTTTCAAGGATTGCCTTGACTTTGTTTGGGTCCACTTCGATGCCTCGCTTTGAGACTATGAAACCCAAGAGTTTTCCAGATGTGATGCCAAATATGCACTTCTTGGGATTTAATCTGACTTTATGCTCCATGAGGCGATCGAGGATCTTGCTTAAGTCATCGAGATGATCTGTGTGCAAAAGAGACTTGGCCAACAAATCATCCATGTAATCTTCCAAAGTTTTATGCATGTAATCATGGAATATGTATGTCATGGCACGTTGGTAGGTGGTGCCATAATTTTTAAGGCCAAAGGGCATGACCTTATAACAAAATGTCCCCCAAGGCATTGTGAACGTCATTTTTAGTTGGTCCTCGGGATTGATAAAAATATGATTGTATCCTGAGAAGCCATCCATGAGGGATAGCATATTTGAGATTTTTGAGAAGCCATCCTTAGGACTCGCTTTGTTTAGATCTCAAAAATTAGTGTATATGCGAATCCTCCCATTGAGATTTTTGATAGGCACCATGTTGGACAGCCATGGTGGATAATCCACGCAGATGAAAAATTGTGCATCCAATAGCTTTTGCAATTTGTCTTTGACCATCAAGGCCACTATTGGGTGCATCTTACATAGTTTTTGCTTAACTGGCTTGATTGTTGGATCAAGCGTTAGATTATGCATGACTAGCTACGGATCTAGCCCTGGCATGTCTCTGTATGACCATACAAAAACCTCCTTCTTCTCTTTGAGAAGGCCAATGTAGTCGTCTTTCTATTCGAGGGATAAGCTTACCCCCAGCTTGATAATCTATGGATTCATTGGATCCAAGCCGATGTCTATGTCAGTTATCTTCTCGATCGACATGTGGGATCCGTCCTCCAACTGATGTGGAGTTGGGATCAAATGGATATCATTAGCTGAGTTTAAATCTGCGTTGGGAACCTCAGGTTCCTCTTCAGCATGAAAGATATCCTAAGTTGTCCCTGGGGTAAAATGAAGCATTTTATCAAAATGCCAGTACTCCAATAGGGATGGAGGTGAATTGACGTGATCCCAGTCAATGGCATCTATGTTTAGATGCAAGGACCATGCTAGATCGACCGGATTGCGTATGGATGCGGTTAAGTCAATGGAGATCATGTGGATGAAATGATTTTGGTCTCCATTACCGTGGGTGCAATGACTCAAACATTTTGGATGTTCTCTGTGTTCTGGATCTGGTTCTAGAGGCACTGGCACGAATGGATCAGCCCTATGTGCTAATAGGAGGATGGGGTCTATCCTCTGCACTAATATCACTCTAGGGTCTCGGAGTGGAAGGTGCTCTTTGTGTACCTAAAGCAACGGATCCAACACTTTATCCCATCCTACTGGGTCTACATACCACTCATGTTTTGGAACTATGCCCATATATTCAAATATGTCATTAATCTCCAATGGGTATGGTTTCGGCCTTTGCCACATGTGATTAAGATATGTAATTTCTGTTTCATCTTCGTAATCACTATCGGAGATCCAAAAGCCCTCATTGGCTTTGACAACTATTTGAGGCATTACAGGCTCATCCTGCTTAAGAAAATTAATCTGGCCCCATTGTGGTTGTTCCACGCTCCGTGGGGGGATTTGATTCTCTTGAAGCGGCACTGGCTCGATTGGAGCCTCTAGAGGGAACATTGTTAGGAGGGTCTCTTGACATTTATTCATGGGAATCACTTGTGACTGATCACTATCAGATTCGAAGGGATCATATGATGCTGGTTCATATTCTTATTCATCCTTCGAAGATCCCTCTTGACACTGTTTATACTTTTCTTAAAAGTGAGTCCCTGAACATTCGCCTCTCTCTAGCAAAGGAGAAGCGTTATTGATGTTAACAAGGGTGGTTTTTGACCATGGGAGGTAATCTCCCAATGTATATGTTGTGTTTGGGTTGGCATAAGGATCTAATGTCAATCCACCCTTGTTGCCTATTCCTAGGCCTTGCATGTTTTTGACCAAGATGTCCAAGGGTAGGGGGTGGTTGAACCCTACTCCCGACTTGTCATAAGGCATTTGGTATCTTGGCTGGCAAAGGACACGCACTCCTTGCTCATACCTACCTAGCCGGTATCCATGCCAATTACATTGTCCAAGATATCTCAGAGCAAAGTCTGGGTTAGATAGATAGTTGACATCTTCTGCAAAAGGCTCTTCATCCTCGTCCTTTTGCATGCATGGCTCAGTACCATGGTCAAGGCCCCCATACACAAAATTTGTCTGGTTCGACGGGTAGCCTAAATGGAAAATTTTCTTGATGGGGAGGCGAGGTCTCCCCATGTCTTGCATAGACTCTAGCACGGTCATTGCTACAACATTCCACACTAGATACTCCCCCAGGCCCGTACTGGCCATTTCAACAGTAATTTTTGGCGATTGAGAGGGAGGGAACGAAAGCTCTTCCTGATTCCATTCCATTTTGGGTGGACTAGGAGCCTCAAATTCCATTGTGCTAGGCATCTCTTCGATAGATATGGTTGAGCCTCTTCCAGGGGTTGAGCCTATTCCAGGTTTTGCTTCCCTTTGTCCTTCTATTTAGCAATGAAAGGTGGCATTGGTGGTGAAGGAGCTGACGATGAAGATGCACTTGGCTGGGGTTTGGATGGATTTATTACTAGTGGTGTTTGTGACATTGGACCTTGTCTAGATGTATTTAACTAAAAATCCAAGTGTTTAAATGGGAGGGTCGATTGCGGCATCAATTGCATTGCGTTGCAATATTTGAAGGGTTCTAAGTCTACCGAGACTACATGTACTTCACCTTCAAATGCATACTTCAAACACTGGTGAGCTATCGAAGGGACACACTTCATGTCCCTGATCCATGGCCACCCTAGCAAGATGTTATATGCCATCTTGCCTTCCAAAATATGGCACAATGTAGTTATAATATTTTGTCCTACTTGAATGGGTAAGACAATTGTGCCAACTGTCAAGCATATCGCATCATTGAATGCTCACAGTGTGTAAGTGGAAGTCATGATGTGAGAGGCTGGCAACTTTAGATGTTTCAATGCTACTGTGGTAATGATGTTACTGGATGAGCCAGTGTCTATCAACACCCTCTTATACGGGATCCCGTTGACCCGCACGATAACATGCAAGGGTGGATCTACCATGTCATCAGACACTGATTTAACTTCATCTTCTCAAAAGGTGATGACTGGCTCCGTGCATCATTTTACATGTCCCATGAAGTTGTTGAAGGAATTCGCTTCTTGGGGCTACAACTCAATGGCTTTCAAAATCTCCATGAGAGCCTCCCGATGGGGCGTTGATTGCTATATAAGCTCATATATGGAAAGCCTAGCCGACGTGGTCCACAAAATCTACATGAGTTTGGTCCATATCGTGGCCGTGGGTCTAGGCGGAGGTAGCTACATAGGGTGTTGTTGAGGTTGTGACGTCAATGGAACCTCTCTTGTGGCTACCTCGGGGGCAACTCTTGGGTATTTCTTGTTCCTAGTCACTATGCTTATCATTCCTACATACCCTTGCATGGGGCAATTCTATTGCACCTCATTGACTTGAAGGGGTTTTTCCTGTGCCTCATGGGTAGGCAAGGGGTCCTTGAAAACCCCCATCTGTTGGTTATTTTATGCTATAGGGTTGTCCACTACCAATGTCTTATTGTCAATCAGGTCTTGTATCAATCCTTTGAACTTCCAACATGCATTTAGGTCATGTCCCCTTCACCTGTGGAACCTACAATACAAGTCCTCTCTGTATCCGTTAGGCTTGGGAGCGTTAGGATCTATGGTTTGAATCTCTGGAAGGGTGATCAAGTTCACCATTGACAAGCGATCAAATAGGGAGTCCCTAGACTCCGTATAAGGCGTGTACTATCGCCTAGGGTGACGCTGCTAATTTTTCTCTTGCTTCTAATTTTCTCTTTCATAATTGTTAGGAGGCACTGCCTGATAGTTAGCTTTTTGAGGCTGTATTTATTGTGCACGCTTAGGGACATTTATGGCAACTTGATTAATCGTAGTGGGTTTTTGTTGTGTAGTCCTTGTCTTTGTGTTCTTGTTCCACTCTTTCTTCTTAGGTTTGGAAATTTTTCCATCCTGTATCTTGATCTCTTTGATAATTCTGGCTTATGCCAGAGCTTCCTCTAAGGTGGCATATTACTGCAGCTACAATAGCATAGATATCGATCTCAAACAACTTTGTGATAACATTTGTGTAAGGTCAAACATAGGGGGAAGGTAGGGTAGCTTGGAAAGTAGAGTCCTCCACTGATTCCCGTAGGCTGCCATGGTCTCTTCCTCATACTGCCTGAGGTTGGCCAGGTCACTTAGTGATGCCTTCTTCTTGGTGTTGAAGGCGAAGCGTTCAAGGAATGCATCCACTAACTGATCCAAGTTATTGATGTTGTGCTTCAAAAACTGGGTGAACCAATCCGAGGTAGGGCCTGCGAATGTGGTTATAAATGTCCTTAGCAACAGTGCATCATTGTCCTGAATGCCAAAGCATTGGCTCAGGAATCTTGTCACATGCTCTTGGGCATCCTCTTCACCCTTAAAGACCGCCAACTGAAGCAGCTTGAAGTGTTCAGGGTAAGGGGGTGCAGGCACTGACGGATGCACAGGATGACTGCGGAGTTGGCGTAACATGGGCTTTTGGGGCCCAGAAGCTTTGGTTTCCATAGACTCCAAATGCTCTAGCACTACTTTATATGCATCGGAGGATTTAATCTCTTCCTCTTTAGTTTGCTCCCATTGTGGGTTGTGGGAGACTTGAGGCCTATGAGGGGGTGGCCGGATAGCAACCTCTCCACCTTGGTAGGGCATTTTGGCCTACTCTGCTTCTTGTTCACACTCCTCGTAAAATTCTTGAGAAGTCTCTGGGCGAGACCTATGACCCTGGATGGGTCCCCGCTGAGGGTACCCATCATTGTTCTAGGGAGTGGCCTCCCTCTCAGGTCTAGGGGGTCTTAGAGGTAAAACTTGACGAGGTTGCAGAGACCTATCTCACACCAAGGGATTATGCCTCTCATATGGTTTTGCTCTTTGGGTGTGAGGGGTTGGAACCCTCTCAAGTAGGTTATGAAGCAGCTCATCTGTTTGGCACTGAATGCGCTCCTTGCTAAGGCGATATAGACTCTCTAGCTGCTGCTAATCTTGCTCAAGCCACGTGATTTGGTCTTGGCAAGCGGCATGTCTGGTGACTACCAAGTCAATTTGGTTTGCAATATTGAGCCTAGGAGGCCTGGATGCCTCTCCTATGCATTTTCCTCGATCATGATGATCTGAGATCTCAATGGGTTGCTTCCTTATGTCGAGGTTTGCGACATTTACCCGAGGATCTGGCCTCAGTGGGTAACCATGGTATATAGCTGGTGCGGAAGTGCATGGCTCTCACGCTATACATTGCTCTTGAGGAATGTGATGGTCTTCCTTATACTCCCTTTTATATGTGTGAAAGGGGTGGGCAGATTAAGCTTGCCCTGTTTGGAGAGCCTTGCGCTCTGGGTTTTGTCTATTGGTTCTAACAGTGATGGGAGGCAAAGGAGGGATGCCATAGTCATGTGGCCTCTCCTCATGGACACTATGCCATTCTAGCACTTCATTGCATGGTGGCCACTCATATCTAGCTTCTAAGGGAGATTTTCTGTCTATGTTGAGTGCCACGTGTAAGGATTCTTCCTAGAAGGGGCTGTGATGAACGGGCGTGTCCCCCAAAGGGGTGTCCCTATAATTCCATCTTGCCATGGAATGATGTGGACTCTCTTGTGGGTTAGGCTGCCAAGGTGGTATGGCCAAGTCCTTAGGGCTAAAGCGAAGGCAACTTGTGCCCCCTTGTACACTTTTTGTAGCTTCTGCCCTTGATTGGGCTTGGCTACAGGTGTACACCATGGTGTTGCTCTTCTACAAGCTAAGCAAATTTTTATCTCTTTTATGATTTTTTATGCTACACTTAAACATAAAAGAACACACACATACACAAACAGTGATTATCTCATTTAAATATTGAGAGTGTTTCCTAAACCTGGTTTAGTGTGTTTTGTTATTTTTTTTGAAGGTTTTTGTAAAGAACGTTTAAATGCAAAATGAAGGCTCTTATGGCTCCCAAAATTGGTCACCCCTTCGATATACCATTTTCATACTGATATACCAAACTCTTTATATACCCGCCCTTACGTGAGGGAAACTATAGGTACGTGAGAGCAGATGGTACATGGAACATAGGTGGTATGGAAGGGGAATCACTCTGTTTATGACACCTACCATAGAAGACTTATCCTCGCATGCTAGGAATCACCCCAGCTACACTCGGTCAGATTTCGTCAGGATTTACGGCTAGCAACAATAGCAATCGAGGTTTATGAATGTAATATTCAAGCCAAGGTGGTGATGAAATCCACCGTTGGTCTTGATCAAGGGCTGGGGTTTTATGACCAGCTCCTTGGTGTTTTAAGTTTTCATGTGGTGCGTGGGGCTCCTTTTATTATGCATGGAACAAAATAAACATGCAGCAACTTTTCCTATGCCCCCAAAAAAGAAACCAGGAAAAACAAAAAAACTGAAGATAGAAAATGACAAGAAAAGTGTAGAATTCTTACCTCTTCTCTGCCTGAATCTGTCAGTTCTGAGTTTTTGCCCAAAAACCTCATAGGCTGGAATTCATCCCAGGGTGGAATGAATTATAGGACTGTATTCATCATAGGGTGGGGTGAATTCCCATTCATCCTTGGGTGAGACAAATTACAGCTCTGAATTCGCCCTTTGCTGGAACAAACAGCAGTCATCATATGAAAACGCAGTACCTACAAGAAAAAAACCAAGTTTGGATCAGATCTCTAATATTAAAAATATAGGACAAGGTCCCACGGTGATCACCACTAGAAGCACGAGGATACGAAAGCAAAAAAGGAAAGCGAGTATGCGAAATGCAAGCAAAAACTGGACTCAATGCTAAATCCTAGAAACTTGAAAGTGCATGAAAAGAGGGAAAAGCATGAGCAAATCAAAACAAAACAAATAGGAATAAAGAATATAGCACTTTTTATTGATATGTTTCAAACTTGGTTACAATTCGCATCCTCCCCTTTCAAGGGCTAGGAGCGTTTAAGCATGAGTTCTTGTTACATCCAAGGGCGCATTTCCTTCTTCCTTGTGCCCACATGTAAAATGGGTGGACCAAAATTTCACCGCTACTTGGAATGATGAGTCTTGACTCCTTGCTTCTCCTTCAATGTCTAAACCCTGCATTCAAAATAACAAGAAACTGTCAGTAGCACCTGCAGATGAAACAAAGCATGCAATCCCCAAGCCTACGATAAGTGAATGAGAAAAATGAATTAAACTGATATCAAAATAGATCCAAATGCTATGAAAATTTGACAAGGGCATCAAAATACCACCAAGAAGGTTCTAAAAAAATAACAGTTAGGAAATTCCTCACCAATTTGAATTCGGTCTGGGGTGGGATGAATTCACCTACAACAAATGCCCAAAAGATATTGTCCCAATGTCCTACCTAGGAAGTTCCAAAAGACCTATAAACTTGTAATTAGATAATTAGGGGAAATTTGGGAAGACCCAGATGGTCATATTTTCCCAATTTGGCCTCCATCAATGGGAATTTGATGATGCTACCTGTAAATTAGTAAAAGCGAACAAAGCTAGAAATATGATCAAAATTGCTCAAAATGAGACAAAATTCAAATGAAAACCTATCTAAACATCATATAATTGAATGCAAAAATGAAAGAAAGCAAATTTTCCATGGAATTCCCATCGCTCCAAAAGGGGACAATTAGGATTATGGCAGTGTGGGAGGGGGCGCCCATGGGGCAGGCCGCCTACTGTTTGAGGCCTGATTTTGACACCAATCCACTTGGGATGGGTCTAAAACCTCCTGTGTGGTATTGTCAAAAAACTTGGTGGGGTATTATGGACAAATGTCAAGTTTTTGGATCAATATTTGTCCTCCCAATAGTCACCCAATGACCTCCTTTCTAAAGGAGATCAAGGATGTGAAAGGCACAAATCCAAAAGGTGTGAGATGTGTAAATAAAATGACAGCACTTCGTTGCTCTAAAATGCTCCTTCTCTTCATATTTTGGGGTGAGGAAACTCACCAATTTATAGACCTGGAGGTCTCTTGAAATGGACATGCAGAGGCGCCACTTAGCAATCATGCCTCCCCAGGGGGAAGGAGATTCCTCCCTGAATAGGGACTTCATGACTGACCTTACAGATGCCTCTAATGCTTGAAAATGCTCACCCATACTCCCCTACGATGAAGGAAGCGTTGGGTGGCAGACCTGAGCTACCATTTGTCAAGATTTGACTTTTTGCCTGTCAAACCTGCAATTTGCCCCACCCTAGAGCGAATTCAGAATTCATCCTTGGGTGGGGTGAATCCTAGTTTGAATTTGTCCCAGGGTGGGACGAATACTGAGCAAAGTTCCTGAATGTGCCAAATTGATCTTTGACCTTTCAAAACTGTTGTAAGAGTGGTTAGGACCATTTTTTGACCTCTAGAGGCTGCCCTTGGGGCTGTGTGTGTCAAAGCGATCAGTTTTTGTAGTCACATAATCGGATTGGTGTTGTTTTGGTGTCTACACTTTCATCCTTAGATAACCAAACAACATAGAAGCATTAAAATAAAACTTTAAGATTTCTCCCCCTGAGGATGTGCTACCTGGAGCTGCTTAGTGCAACAGAGGAGTAGTCTCCTTCAGTCCAAGGAGACACAATTTCCTCTCTTCTTTCTTTCTCCAACCTTTCTTGAACTTGGGCTTGAGTTTTTCAACTACATCCCTATTTTGAATCTTTTCGTGAACTTGAACATTTCTCTTGGTTGGTTGTCTCTTGTGCATCCTTGATGGATGATCATTTTCCTTTCTTTGATGCACATGATTTCTTCCCTATCTGTGTTGCATTCTTTGTGTCTGATGAAATCTACTATCTTGCCTTAGATTAGATACAAAATTTATTGGACAAAACCTTGCTATGTTCCCATGACCATTAAATTTAAAAAATTGCACATGGTGTTCAACCGGAATAACAGATGTATTTCTACCAGCATAACTCTTTGATCTATTATTCAATCCACAATAAATTGCCTTGTGACCATAATGGTTGCATCTAAAACAATATCCATTAAAAGAATTAATGAATAGAGTGAGAGTGATAGAACCTCTTTTGTTGTGGTTGCTTTGTTGTAGATATTCTTTGAGATTTTTTTCCTTTTGAAGATTCAGCTTCAAGCTTTTCTTACTTTGATCCTTCAGCAGTGGACTTCTTCTTCTCTACAGATTTAGAAGATGAAGGTTGTTCAGCTTCACATCAAAGACCAAGCTTAACCATTGGGCTTTTGTGTTACCTTATCATTTTATCTAGCAACTCTGTGCTCTTCTCAAATTTGATATTTGTATTGGCCTCTTCTAGTTGTTTCCTCTTCTTATTTGCAGCAAATAATATCTTTCTCATTGATCTGTGACCTGAGATTTTCTTCAGTCCTTTTGGACTCTTCTACTTGTAGCTTTAGATAACAAATAACTTTGTTAGATTCCTCTTCACGTTTGCTACATACATCACATTTATCATCCAGGCGTGACTTCAAGGCTTCTTCTACTTTCTTGGATTTCTAAATTTGTAAGAAGATATCTTCAATATTATCCCCATATTCTTCCAAATTCTTGGATAGTCTTTTGTTCTTTTTCCTTTCTATACCCAATTATTCAAGTGCAGCGATCAAATCACCTTCAAGATCTACTTCCACCTCAAGGTTTTCATCATATACTTCAGAATTCACTTCTTCAATCTTTTCTAGTTCAATTTTCTTTTCCATAGGAACTGAAACTGACTGATATGCCTTATTAGAGGAGGATATATTCTTCTTACCCATTGCGTACTAATCCAAGATCAACCCTAGATGATTTAGCCTGACAAGAGAAACTGGCTTTGATACCAATTTTTATTCTCATAATGACACTGAGAGGGGGGGGTGAATCAGTGTAGCTCTTTAAAAATTAAATCTTCAACTCTTAAAGTCGAAACAATGAAAACTTAAAATCAAATAAAGCAAATATAACAAGAGAGCATCACACAACACAAGATGTACTGAGGTTCACTAGTTTTGGCTACTCCTCAAAAATTAACTGTTTGGACTCCCATCCAAATCAAGCCTTTGCAAAGCAACAAATTTATAGTAAATTTACCAGCACACACTAGAAGGAGCACTAACCCCTAATTTATTTGCACTAACAGAAAGGAGCACCAACCCCTGATTTACCAAAACCAACTAGAAGGAGCACCAACCCCTGATTTATCTGCACCAACAGAAAGGAGCACCAACCCCTGATTTACCAGCACCAACTGGAAGGAGCACCAACCCCTAATTTATCTGCACCAACAGAAAGGAGAACCAACCCCTGATTTATCTGCACCAATAGAAAGGAGCACCAACCCCTGATTTATCTGCACCAACAGAAAGGAGCACCAACCCCTGATTCCAAGCACCAACTTGGACTTTTCGAAGCTAGAATATTGACATATAAATGCCTTCACTTTTACAAGATCCTGACTGATCTATTGCTTACTCAACATATCTCACACAACACACCCTTCTCACTCACCTCTCGCTCGCCTCTCACGCTCCTCTCGTGCACTTCTCCAAATAAAATCCATGCATTAATTCTCCAAGAAGCACTCATTTTATAACCATCCTTTCTCCTTGTAACTCTAGTTGTAACTCCTTTCATTTCTCATATACCACTTGTCAATTGTAACGCCTTATTTACGTAACTCCTTTTGTATATATAGAATAGGCATTTCGTCAAACACATTACATGCAGAGAATTAACACCATATTCTCCTACCATGATTGTTCATCTTCTCGGTCATGATTGTTCGTCTTCTCCTTGCATGATTGTTCTTTTTCTCTTTGCATGTGTATTCGTTTTCTCCCTGCATGAATGTTCATTTTCTATTTTAACAACTGTTTGTTTTCTCCTTCCATGACTTCTCATTTTCTATTTTAATGACTATTTGTTTTCTCCTTCCATGACTGTTCGTCTTCTCCACATGGGCATGCGTCCATTTCTTTCCACGTGTAACGACCATCTTAAATGATTTAAAATCATTAAAGATTCCTTATGGGTCCACATCACTATGAAGTCTTCAGTTTCACCATCCTGGTCTTCAGTTGCGAAAATGCGACATGTCGTGATATCGTGACACTTTTGTTTCTCTTCCTACCTAACCTTTTCGAGTCGCGAAAATGCGACATGTCGCGGTATCACGACACTTTTTCTTCTTAGCCTTCTTGCCCTTTTTGAGTCACAAAAATGCGACATGTCACGATATCGCGATACTTTTTCTTTCTCTGCCTTTCTATTTGCATTGGATCGTGAAAAATGCTACATGTCATGATATCGTGACACTTTTTCTTTCTCTCTCTTTCTCTTTGCATTGGACCACGAAAATGCTACATGTCACGATATCGCGACACTTTTTCCTTCTTGTCCTTTCTCTTTGCATTGGACCACGAAAATGCTACATGTCACGATATCGCAACACTTTTTCCTTCTTGTCCTTTCTCTTTGCATTAGACCACAAAAATGCCACATGTGGCGATATCGCAACACTTTTTCCTTATTGTCCTTTCTCTTTGCATCGGACCACGAAAATGCTACATGTCGCGATATCGCAACACTTTTTCCTTATTGTCCTTTCTCTTTGCATCGGACCACAAAAATGCCACATGTGGCGATATCGCAACACTTTTTCCTTCTTGTCCTTTCTCTTTGCATCGGACCACGAAAATGCTACATGTCGCGATATCACGACACTTTTTCTTTCTCTCTTTCTCCTTACTTTGGCCCGCAAAAATACATGTCGCAATATCGCGACACTTTTTCTCCTTGCTCTTTTTCTTTCCTTTGGCCCACGAAAATACAACATGTCGTGATATCGCGACACTTTTTCTCCTTGCTCTTTTTCTTTCCTTTGGCCCGCGAAAATACAACATGTCGCGATATCGTGACACTTTTTCTCCTTGCTCTTTTTCTTTCCTTTGGCCCGCAAAAATACAACATGTCACGATATCACGACACTTTTTCTCCTTGCATTTTATCTTCTCTTTTGGCCGCGAAAATGCAACATGTCACGATATCGTGACACTTTTTCTCCTTGCATTTTCTCTTCTCTTCTGGCCACGAAAATGCAACATATTGCGATATCACGACACTTTTTCTCCTCACATTTTATCTTCTCTTTTGGCCGTGAAAATGCAACATGTCGCAATATCGTGACATTTTTTGTCCTTGCATTTTCTCTTCTCTTTTGGCTGCGAAAATGCAACATGTCACGATATCGTGACACTTTTTGCCCTTTGCTTTTTCACTTCTCTTTTGCATATGGGCCACTTCGGTCTTCTTGGACAACTTCACCCAAACATCAGAAACATCCTCATGAGATTTTAACTTCACTGTACATACTCTGAATGACCTCTGAACTCTTATCCACTGCATCAATCAATATTTTTGACTGTTTTGACAACAATGACAATAATGTCGTTGCACCTTGCTCAAAAATCACCACAAGGGGTAACTCTCTCACACAACCCTAGTCCAAGTATGTATCAACCAACTCAAATGTTTCCAACAATGCTCAACCACAAATATCACATAACAATGATACTCATGTTCTTTTCTAACTCAAGTTCTTTCACATCCAAAGGGCTTCAACAACTATGCTTATCAAAAAAGGTTTAGAAACAACTCTCAATTCAGAAAACCTTGAAGCATTCAACCAACAACTTTCGAAAAGGAAACCACAAACAATCATGTTTTCTTCAATGATATTTCAGAAATCAACCACCATAAAAAATCAATATGAGAATTTACCCATACCTTTTATGAAGATGAAAAAACCTCTTTGTAAATATGCCAAAATCACAAAATTCTTTTGCCAATCTTCACAAGGGTTAGTAGATCACAAAATAGTCAACATTACTCCACTTTTCAATAATTATCACCAAGGCCTTTAATTGCACAACTTCCTTATCTCTCATAAAACCACATGTACCATAAAATAAAATAAATCAAAACATTACATAGCCTTTACACTCCTAAAACCACTTATACCAAAAAATAAAATACACCACAATATTGCATGCCTTGTCACCTCATGAAAGAATTAATCCTCTTGAAAAATAACAAGCTAAACTTCACTTTTGGAACCCCTTTGAAAAATAAAAAATATCTCTTTACACACACCTTATTTCTCCTTATAAATAAGTTAGTCAAATAGCCCTCAAAATACACTTTTTGATGATATATAATATACCCCATTTCCAAAATAAATTGAAACCTTTACATGTATATATATGCCACCCTCCATTAATTGCACATAGATCGGCCCTCCATTAATTTAAACTTAAACTTTAAACTTTAATATCTCATCATCGAAGGTCCTTGTTTGATGAAAAAAATTCTACCTTCGCTTTTAAGAAAATCCCTTTCCACATAATCCCACCATGGTTTTAAATAAAACCTTTTATTTTTCCTGCATTGGTTTTCATAAAAACCCTGTATATATCTATGCTCTCCAAAATATCATAGATGATTATCTATGAAGTGCTTTTGCCACCAAAACTCAATGTGACATCAATGATCCATATGACATCAATGACAACATAAAATGCCTCAAATTAACTCAAATTTTCAACAATCTCACCCTTTGTCATTGATGGCAACACCTCTAATGCAAACACCACAATCACTACAAAAACTATATCTAAGAATCAAAGTTGCTCCCCCTGATTCAATACTCTCTATGGAGGTTGCTCCCCCTAACTTAATACTCAACAATCTCCTTTTGAGTGTGATTCCTCAAACCTGAAATATGGGACCTTTGGGGATTTGAAACCTTTCCAAAACTTGTGCAACTTATCCTTGGAGTCTTTCACTTCCAAAATTTAGGAATTAACTTCATGTTCTAATATTTCACATTCTTGATTCCTTACCTTTAATTGTTCAAGCATATCTTCTTGAATTTTATTTGCCTCTTCAACCATGATTTTTAGATCAATGAGATATTGTAGGATATTTACCTTCATCTTCTCATCCTCTTGTGCTTGAGCTTTTAGTCTTGTGTTTTCTCTTTTTATTTCTTAAAAATCTTGTTTTGACACCTTATTTTCTTCATGATCATAATTGTGCCTATTTTCCTCTTCATGATTCATTCTTACTTGAGATTCCTGCTTTTGATATTTAGTAGGAGCTTCTTCTTTTTCACTGACTAAGAGACTTTCATTATTGCTTCTAGAAGCACTTATTGCGTCTTCCATATACAAGCTCTTCTTGTCATGCCTGCCTTGTTCATACATGTTTTCCTTTTCTTTTTTATTCTTGCATTCATCTTCACTATTTTTATTGTGCATGTCTTCCTTGAGTTCCATTTCATCTTCACTATCACTGAAGCCATTGTAGTAACCTAAGACATGATCAAGTTGACAACAAGCAAAATATTATTCTTTTGAAAACTTGAATGCTACCTTTTGATCAATAATATCTTTGAAAATATAGTCAAGTTCCATTTCATCTCTATTGTTGTTATACCCATTTTGTGGATAATAAAATGCCATGTGACCAAGCTTACCACAAGACATATTACTGATTTTTCTTCTTCCCTTATTAGAGCTTCAAGATTGGATTCATTTTTCTTCTTAGATCTCATGGTTCTTATTTTACCTTTCTTTGCCATGTTTTTTATTGTATAATCTTCCCTCAAGTTGTTATTCTTTCTAAAGGAATCCACTCTAATACCAATTGAAGAACACAAGCTTATACTGAGAGCGGGGGTGAACAGTATAAGACCACTTTTTAATTTTTCTTCCAAATCAATATTATGTTGTGTAAATATAGTAGTATCAATAATAGTAATCAAAGCAATGCTCAAAAATAATACACAATAGAGACACCACAATTTACGTGGTTCACCCAATATGGGCTACTCCACGGAGAAAATATTTTACTAAAACTTTATCAATCAATATCTTTGGTAATCACTCCCAATTACAATGTTTATGGATCTTTGTCCAAAGGATATGTTGATCATCTAATCTCAAGTTCATGGATCTCTTCCATAGGAGAACTCTTTCCCCTTCTTCTTAAGCTATGTTATCTTCTAGAAGACTCTATCTCTCTGCTGGACTAACTGGTGGACCTTTATCCACTTGAAGACTCTTCACTCATATCTATCTTTAATTGTGATGGTTGCTGGATCTCTATCCATTGAGACTTTGTTCTCTATACTCTATCACCTCCAAATATCTATCAAAAAGCTCACTAAGAACCTACTCAATAGGCTCACAAAAATCTTGCTTAACAAGCTCACATAAAACTTGTCAAGCTCACACAAAAATTTTCCAAATTTTCTCAACCAAGATCACCAAGAACTTGCCCAAATTTACTCTAGAAAGCTCACCAAGAAATTGACCAATTCTGATCTAGCACGCTCACCAAGAACTTGCCCAAATTTTCTCTAAAATTTGTCCACAAAAATATCCCAAAACTTCTCTAAAAATATGTCCTAAAACTATACCAAAATTGTCCACAAATATTTCTCAAAACTATCCATAAATGCCTTCTCACAGGCTCAATGAATCATGCTCAAGTAGCACTCAAATCTCATCCACAAATCTATCAAGGAAAATCTCAAATATGAACTCAAAAATGAATGGCAATGTACTCTTAAATGGATGACAACAATGATCCAAAATGATCTCGACTCAACTCAACTCATAGAAGCATAAAGAGAATTGTTAGAGACTCAATATGTTCTAATCTCAATCTCAACTCGACTCAACTCAAATGAACTCATAGAAGCATAAAGAGAATTGTTAGAGACTCAATATGTTGTAATATCAATCTCAACTCAACTCAAGTAAATCTCATAGAAGCATAAAGAAAATTGTTAGAGAGTCAATATATTCTAATCTTACTATCGAATCAAATCATAATAATGAAATAGTTTATTTCATAGGACTTGAACAATCATTTCACACATCACTTGAATAGGCTCAATCAACTCAACTCAACCAATCACCACAAGGGATAACTCTCTCTCACACAACCCTAGTCCAAGTATGTATCAACCAACTCAAATATTTCCAACAATACTCAACCATAAATCTCACATAACAATGATACTCATGTTCTTTTCTAACTCAATTTCTTTCACAACCAATGGTATTCAACAACTATGCTCATCAAACAAGGTTTAGACACAACTCTCAATTCTAAAAATCTTGAAGCATTCAACCAACCACTTTCAAAAAGGAAACCACAAACAATCATTTTTCCTCCAATGATATTTCAGAAATCAATCACCATAAACAATCAATAGGATAATGTACCTATACATTTTATGAAGATGAAAAAACCTCTTTGTAAATCTACAAAAATCACAAAATTCTTTTACTAATCTTCACAAGGATTAGTAGATCACAAAATAATCAACATTATTCCACTTATCAATAATCATCACCAAGGCCTTTAATTACACAACTTCCTTATCTCTCCTAAAGCCACTCGTACCATAAAATAAAATAAATCAAAACATTGCATAGCCTTTTCACTCCCAAAAACACTTATGCCATAAAATAAAATAAATCACAATATTGCATACCTTGTCATCTCATGAAACAATTAATCCTCTTAAAAAATAACAAGGCAAACTTCACTTTTGGAACCCCTTTGCAAAATCATAAATATTTATTTACACACGATATTTCTCATTCTAAATACGTTAGTGAAATAGCCCTCAAAATAATATTTCCGATGATATATAACATACCCCTTTTCAAAATAAATTGAAACCCTTACATGTATATATATTCCACTCTCCATTAATTGCACATAGGTCAACCCTCCATTAATTTAAACTTAAACTTTAAACTTTAATATCTTCATCAGCGGAGGTCCTTTTTCAATGAAATAAAATTCTACCTTAAATTTTAAGAAACACCCTTTCCACATAAGCCCACCATGGTTTTAAAGAAAACCTTTTATTTTTCCTACCTTAGTTTTCATAAAAACCCTATATATATCCATGCTCTCCAAAATATCATAGATGATTATCTATGAAGTGATTTTGCCACTAAAACTTAATGTAACATCAATGATCCATGTGACATCAATGAAAACATAAAATACCTTAAATTAACTCAAATTTCCAATAAAAATATCATCTACCATATGAAGAATTTAGGATGAAAGGGCTTGAACAATGAGTGAATCGAAGACCAAGCAGACTGGCCACGAGGGTAGAACCAAAATAGATGTTTGAAAGTCTCATAATGAACACAAGATAGACACTTATGATTAGGAAGACCAACCCTATTATGTATTTCTCTCATATGAAGCCCTTGATAAATAAGAGACTAGAGAAAAAATGTAATCTTGGGTTTAGAATTAGACTGCTAGATATGGTTTAAATGAGCAATTCAAGTATAGGATGTAGAGTGAGTCTGCCATCTCTCATTAAGTTTATCAATAGCAAGGTCAAAAATACTAAGAAGTTGATAAAGTAAGGAAGAAGAGTAGTTTTTGAAAGGAGTATCCACATTCCAGTGCTAATCCCTCCACCATGTACTTGGGGGTTGAAGGTTGAGCTTATGAAGCATGACATCGGGTATAAGATCTTGAATATTAAGAATAGAAGGAAGATATAGCTTTTGTAGATTAAATTTATGTTTGAAATCAAGTCAAGTAATCCAGTCTTGAGAGTACACTAAATCATTAATATAGCAGATGCCCTTGCAAAACAACCTCAAATATTTAATCCCTAGCATAACAAAAAGAACTTAAGAGTTAGATAGAACACCAGATATTTTGATAATTGAATGAAATACTATTACGAAAACCATCACCAATCCAACGAAGATGAGGTTTCACCACCTTAAAATCCCACCAAATACTTTTAACAACAAATGAATCCTGAATCTTAACTAAAACAAAAGTAATAATGAGAGTATGGAGGCCAATATTAGTCCAAAATTTATGCCCATAAGGTAGTCCTAAAGAAATACAATGATGAATCAAAACCTTCCAGGCTTCAGGGGCTTCAATAGCTTTAACAACGCACTTAGCACATAGAGAAATGCTTTACTTGTAAATGTCAATGATACCCATCCCACCCTTATAAGTAGGTGTGTAACAAATATTCCAAGAAACTCGATAAAAATAATGCAAAATTTTCTTCTTGGCCTAAAGAAAATTACTAAGTAGTCTGACCAACTTATTATAAGAATTCTTATAAGGGTCCCAATAGGAGAAGTAATAAACATGGGTGGCAAAAATAATCTTTGTGAAAATCTAAAACTTACCAACAAGAGAAAGGGCACATGAGGCCCAACAAGAAATCTTCTTTTCAATTCTATCAATGACATACTAGCAAATTTTATATGGTGAGCTCTCAAAAGCAAATGGGATTCCTAAAAATTAAAATGCTTACCCCTTTGAATCAAATTCCATAAAAAAATGTCTAAGCCAAGCAGGCACAAAAGGAGAAGCAAAGTGGAAACAAAGAGACTTAGACAATTGGATGTTGGATCTTTAGGCCTTACAAAAAGTGTCCAAACAACCCAAAGTATTTGAAATTAAAACCTCATCCTCATTCATAGTGAGAAAATAATCATCCACAAAGTGCCCATTAATAAGTTGGGTGGACATATCAGGCAAAAGAATACCTTTGATCAACCCCTTAGGCACTTGATTGGTAAAAAGATAACCAAAAACTGTAGTAGAAAGGATGTAAAGTGGAGGTCCAAAGTATAGCCCTAGTGAATATAACAAAACAAACAAAAATCCTCTGACCTATATCATTAATAGTAAGACAAGATGAAGCATCAACAAACAACATATTGAAATCCCTGATAAAAAGGGACTAAAACTGAGATCTTGGAGCATGGTGAGAATGAAAGACCGCTCAATACAATCATAAGATTTCACAAAGTCCAATTTAAGTAAAAGAATATTTTGACCAGAGATACAAGCCCATTATAATCCTTTCCAAACAATAATAAGAATTATCCAAGATGTAACACCCTTTTATGAAATCCGTTTGCTCTGGTATGATAATCATAGCAAAAATTTTGTGAATACAGAGAGCTAAAGCTTTAGCAAAAATATTGTAAGAGACATTAAGTAGAGTAATAGGTCTCCAAATGGTGATAAGCTTAGGATTTTCCACTTTAGAAATAAATTTAATGTTTCCATGATTGATAATATTTCCTAGAGAATTTTTGGCTAATGCTTCATTGTAGACATTAAGCAGATCACACCCAGTAAAAATCCAAGTGGCTTTATAAAATTCATAGGGAAATCCATCAAGACCAGGGGACTTATCATATGACATAGTCATAAGAGCATTATGAATCTCATCAAGTGAAAGAGGACCCCCACAAAGAAGTTTGTCATAAGAAGGTAACTTAGGAGGAACAACATTAAGATATTGTTGGAGAACCATATGACGTTCTAGAAAATACTATTGTGCTTGAAAGATAAGATTATAATGATCCACAAATGCTAAAGCAATATTATGAAGAAAAATTAGACTATCATGAGAGACTTGAATAGCCTTGATCTGGATCTTCGCTTACCTGGAATGAAGAGACTTGAAAAAGGCTTTAGATGAGTGATCACTAATCCTCAACCATTGAATACAAGCCTGAATTTGAGCCCCTCTAACTTCATATTATACATGGACTATAAGTTGGTCATGATGACCAACAACCTTGGTTTACAACTATCGATCATATGGATCATTTTACATCAACAATAAATTTCGTTGATACTTGTTCACAACAACCAAATGAACATGCTTTTTGATATGTACCACATGTTTGTCAAAACACCACATGAAAGAGGTAGTACGGATAATTATTTCATTCACCAAGAAATACAAATAATAGAGTAACGAGGTCAAGGTAATAAATTCTAAATTTGCTCAATCACAACAACGGTGTTAGGGTGTTGCAATAAAGAAGTATTAAAATAAAATTGACCATACAAAAAATTAAATTGGCAACCACTTCACTCAATATAAAAGGAAATTGGAAAATGATTTGATAACAGGAATTGATCCTAGATCATCATGATATTGTTATTGATGGTGGAGAATAAAAAAATTGCTAATTTGACATCATAACTCGATCAAGGCACTTGCAGACTTTGTCATTACCCGCACGAAAATTAGACCATGTGAACCAAGGTGGAGGCGTGCAATTGCATTGTCAAAAAAGGATAAAAAAGACCCCATCTATATTTAAGAAAAAACTAGGCCTCACACTCTCCAGCACACCAACACATCGAGAGGTGATCAAATTTATCTTCAGCATGCTCAACCATATTAAAATCACCACAAAAAATCTAATATGCCATCGAGTAAGTGATCAACATGGCCAATACTTTGTAGAGAAAATATAAAGGGCAGAATGATTAGGCCCATCATTAAGTGCATAAATATTGGCAATGACTAGGTTGTTCCCATTAATATTCAATAAAATGTAGACCACATGATGAGAAAGATCCTCACCAGATCCAAGTAAACAATCCTTAAGTTTGGAGATAAAAATAGAAGCACCACCCCAACCATCTTCATGATGAGTAGTGAAGTGCATAAAAGAACCTGCAATATAGTTGAGAAAAACATCAACATTGCCAATACTTTGTAGAGAAAATAAAATAGAAAATTTTCTTGAGAACTCTATAAGTCCTTGAATATTGCACAAAAGGAAATTCATGGAGAAGGAATATTCATGGAGCCAACTCCCGTAGGGCTGCCCCTAATATCAGCCAACATTGAAGAAAATTTAAATGTAGAAGTCTGGTAAGGCTGAATTAAATCACCAACAATCGAGGGACTATCCACATTGTTGGCTAACACTAAAAACCTATTAAATAAAGAGTTCTAAGAAGGTCAAAATTTGTCAGTAACAGTTGAAAGATGATGCTTAGTCTCTTTGATTCCCCTCAATAATGATGATCCATCCTGAGATGGACTACACAAACACCTATATGGTGGAGGTATTGGAATTGAATTCCCTTTTTTTGAGGTTGATTTATGCTCGAGAGGTTTCTCAGTAGGTAGATCCTAAGGAGCCAAAATAGGATGATCATGAACAATAGGAGGTTGATATGGTGGCTTCACAACCTTATCTTCATTAGAAAGCATCAACTTAGGTTTTATCACCCCTTTCTTATTAGGAATTGTGAAGGTGCAGGTACAGTATGAGGAGCAAGGGCAACCACCGAAGGTTTTCAAGGAACCAACGAGAAATCCTTGATACGATGTGTGGTGGATTGGTATCGAAAACAAGTATTAGGTAAATTATAGTAAATCATATTTTACATTAAAACACTCTTTACCAACCTGAATTTCCATAAATTATATGAGATCCTATGCGAGGCCAAACTCAACATAGACTCTCTTATTAGGTCATGCTGAGAAGAACCATTGTTGTTCTCAACATATCACCCAACCAATGGGTTTAACAATATCATCAATAAACTCCTATAAGAGTAGCGAAAGACTACGAAGTTCAAGCTAAAACAACACTTTCAAGGCAGCTTGCTTTGAAACTCGAAAAGGAGTCTAAGGAGAGATGACCATCAAAGTATTATGAAGAAACCATCAATTGGACTTAGCAACCACGGTTTGCACTTGCAAGGGTTCTTTTAAGTAAAGAAAAAAAAATCCTTAGTAAGATTGCAAATACCCATAACCACAATGCCATAAGCTTCCCAGTGAAGTTTCAGCCAAATTTGAAAATATTCTTGTGACAAGATTCGACCAATAAAATAAGATATAAGGCAATGATATGTATACCATTTTATAGCTAGAAAAACAACATCAAGAGAGAGCACAACATCTGGAGAAGGATCATTATCTTGTCCACCACTTTCAGAATAAACTTTCAACCTTGCTTCGATGCCATGAATTCCACTATCTGTAACAACCATTACATCTGCAGTGAAGCCATAAAAAAGGAGAGCAACAGCTGAATTGGAAAAAATATTAGTATCCAAAACCAAAGCAAATGAATTTAAATTTATGAATGATAAAAAACCCAAACCCTAGGAAAACAACTTTTCTCCAAGTACATTTATTTTTATTATTTACAATTTTTATTATAATTTAATATTATTAAGGATTTAAATTTTTTATTATTATTTAAATTCTACTATACCTTTAATCATCATTCAATTTCTTAAATTTATTAGAGGAGATTTATCAAAACTTGCATATATTAATATTGATAAATAAGAGATCATCACAAATCTTTTTTTTTTTTTTAATTTTAATATATTTTTAATTATTATTAAATTTTTATTATTTTATAAATTTTTCATGTTTGTAATTATCATTCAAATTTTTAATTTATAATAAAAGATTGACAATTATTTCAACACTAATTTAAACTATCAAACAATCTTATATGACCCGGGTTCAATCCACACGACCAATGTGTGAAAGAAGTAGTACTCACCAAAATAAATAAATAAATAAAATAAATAATCTTATGTTTTAATTATTTATTTCAAATCTAATAAATAATTATTATTATTTTTAAATATATAGACAAATTAACCCACAATAAAAAGTTCTAAGGGAAATTAGTCAACTAAACCACAAAAGGCATCAAAAGCGATTATAAGTACCTGGAGTGGGAAAGTCGGGATTTTATAGCTCCTTCTACAACGTACTTGTGTCATTAATGCAATTTTGACGCCGTTCAGAGTATCGATACGTACGTTGGCTGCGAAAATGATGAACATGGAGGACGTGGAAGCATTCAGGAAGGCTCAGAGGGCTCATGGCCCCGCTTCCATCCTCGCCATCGGCACCGCTACTCCTCCCAATTTCGTCTATGAAAGCACCTACCCCGACTACTATTTCCGCATCACGAATAATGAGGATAAAACCGATCTCAAAGAGAATCCCAACATGTGCACATTCATGGCGCCCTCGCTGGACGCCCAGCAGGATATGGTCGTGGCGGAGGTTCCAAGACTCGGAAAGGAGGCGGTCGAGCGGGCCATCAAGGAGTGGGGGCGATGCAAGTCGGAGATCACCCATCTCGTCTTCTGCACGGCCAGCGGAGTCAACATGCCGGGAGCGGACTACCAGCTCACCAGGCTGCTGGGGCTGCGCCCCAGCGTGAAGAGAGTGATGCTCTATGACCTGGGCTGCTACGCCAGCGGCATCATCCTCCGGGTGGCGAAGGATCTCGCCGAGAACAACGCCGGAGCGAGGGTTCTGATCGTCTGCAGCGAAAGCACGGTCGTCAGTTTCCATGGCCTCGACGACACGCACTTCGATAATCTGGTCGGACAGGCCCTCTTCGGCGACGGCGCAGCGGCTCTCGTCGTGGGGGCCGACGCCGTGCAGGGTTTGGAGACCCCCTGTTTCCATCTTCTTTGGAATGGGCAGACCATTCTGCCGGAGAGCGAGGGCGGCATCGAAGGGCACCTTAGAGAGGCTGGGCTCGTCTTCCAGTTGCTGCAAAAGCTACCGCGGCTCATCTCCGACAACATCGAAGCCGCCCTGGGGATGCCTTCCGGTAGTCGGGCGTGTCCGACTGGAACGACTTGTTCTGGATTGCCCACCCTGGAGGGTCGGCGATTCTTGATGCGATCGAGTCCAAACTTCAAATGGATCCAAACAAACTGAGGGCTTCCAAACACGTCCTGAGCGAATATGGAAATATGTGGAGCGCGTGCGTGCTCTTCATTTTGGACGAAATGAGGAAGGCCTCTCGACTCCACAGGTATGCGACCACCGGGGAAGGATTGGACTTGGGAGTTCTGTTTGGGTTTGGGCCTGGGCTTACCATGGAAACAGTCGTTCTCAAGAGCGTTCGCGTGGAATTAGAGGTTCCAGAAATAATCGCATCCATGGTTTCAATTTGCCTTCCATTCGTTAGGCAATATTTAGTTTTTAAAAATAAAAAGTGTCCTTATTATTGGCCTTTTATTTCAATCACTTTGTTTTTAATTATGGAAGCGAACCTTGTTGCTATATTCCATCTTCTTTGAATGACAAAAAGAGAAATACCTATGGTTTAATTATATCATTTATTATACTTCATTTAAATAAAAAAAATTGTTTAATAAATTAGTCAATCACGTGGCTTGCGTTTGGTTATGAATTTGGTTAATGATGCTATTTGAAAAGGAAACAAGTGTTAAAATTGATGGAGATAAATTTGTATCTAGTTATTAAGGGAAATATTTATATTCAAATATATTTATTTTAATTTAGTAAAGTTAATATAAAATTAAACTTATATTTAAAATAAATTTTATTTTTGTAAAATTGATTTAATTATTAAAAAAAAAAAAAATTATTATTTTATTATTTAAAAATTTGTAATTTTATATTAAGAAAATATAAAATTATATTTTTTATATGTTTTTTAGTATTTTTAAAATATTTAATAAGTGTAAGGCATTTATAATTATATTTAGTTATCTGTATCCAGTTATGTTTTATTCTTAGACACTTTTCCGAATTGTCAACCAATATCTTTAAGTCATTGCTGAGTTTTTTAAAAGTTTGCTTTAATTTTCCTTGCTTTAATTAGAGTAGATTAATCCCTCTAGATAGAGATAAAAACAAACTATAGTGCATTACCCTTATTGAATTTTTGTACTAAGCATGGACCTAGTTTACTATAAAGCCCCTCCTTTTAGAGTTCATCTACTTCCCTATTTAGTTCTCTATAAATATATCAAAAAGTGAAGTATATCAAAAATTAAATGCTTCACTTTAGTCCACAACTTCTTTTATTTGAGAGAATATGGGTTGTAGAACTATGTTTTCCATCCTAAAAATACCAAGTATCTATTTTGTTACCGCTTGTGAGTCTCTATAAATTTAGATTATTTTACTCATTTTGATTTTGCCAATTGAACCATCAATTTGAGTGCCATAATCTCAACATAATTACTAAAACCTTGTCCCAATCCATATTTAAATTTAAATAATGGGTAAAAAAAATATAGTAATCCTCCTACCCCATAATATCTAGAGAACTCCCATTTAGCCCCATCAAAAAAGCCTCAAACCCCTGGTTTATCAATTTATTTAAGGAAATTTTGTTTGATTACCTTTATTACCATTGAAACCTTATAGTTATTAAAAATTTTAATGGTTTGGGAGGAGATCTTCCAAGTAGGCTTCCCTTTAACCTAAAATATTTATGTATTCCTAAATAGCCATACTTCTCATGTTAGAAATATATTACTAAAACTAAACTCACTCACACAAATGCTAAAATTAAAATAAATATTTATGAAATAATAGTATATTGCAATACAAAAATTAAATACATAATTAAAACAATCTCATAAACAATACTAAATCCTATACCTATTCAAAATGGCAACCTACTTCAATGCTTTCATTAACTTGTGAAAAAATATTTTTTTCATAGATCCATGTATTTTAAAAATAGACTTCATGCAACTCTAACCTATTGCTCAAGAGTTGGCTTACATGTAAAATGCCACTCTTGCTACAATCTGCTACCAAATTTTAGTTACATTCTTGAAATGGTTACATGAAATGGTAGTACTTGTCTAGGTGCCTTACTTACTACATAACTTTACAAAGTATTACAAAATAACATTACAAGGGGGTCCCCACATTGGAAGTGGTTCATTACATAATTATATGAATATTACAAAAGTAATGTTAATATGAGGTCCTAACATGTCCTTCCTCTTTGAAAAGGTATATCTTCAAAGTTATATATTAGAAAAGTGGTGTTGTAGTTGTTGGAGAGACTCTCATATATCATTTTTTGGTTGTAGACCATACCACTAAACAAAAATCTTAGTGATTAATCAATTACAAAGAGTGTACATACTACGGTCCAATAGTTGTTCTAGCTTGAGCAATATAAAAGCCTCTTCATCCAGTTCACGTAAAGCAAATTGAACATATATCTATTTTCCCATAACCTTGTCGAGAGAGGATACGTAAAAGATAAAATGGAGCTTGGAAATAGATGGTAGAGCCAATTTGTAGATCATTGTACTAATGCATTGTAAGGTATGTTAGCTTTTGATGCTATATAATAAATAATAAACTACCCACAAGGTCTAAAATGAGCATGCAATATTAAATATAAGCTAATGGAAAAATACTAAGCATGTAAAAATAATAAGAAAATTTTGCAATAACTCATAAAATTATCATTAATGAAACCTCATGAAAATAGTATATTGATATAAAATGGATATATTGAACTCTACATTATTCATACATGCTCTACATTGCATCAACCTTGTTCTCTACTATAACTCTATAGTGTATCTCTCTATATGCTTACACAAAGGCCTATAAATAATTAGAGATGAGTCTTACCCTTCCATATTTATATGATTCTTCATCCTCCTATTTTGTGGACTCGTGTACATATGGACAACATGCACATTTATTTCATTAAATACTTTGCACATTCTAACAATACTTGTGCATTCATTACATTGCACAAAGTATATACTCAAACCCTAATATAAGACACATTCCTAATCTAAAGATGTACCCAAGGTGGTACAATAGAATGTACTAAATAATATAATATATTCCAACATCCCACTGTATTACATTATTTGGTTATTGAAGAATTTGATCTTCAATATGGTCTTCATCCTGATTATGGAACTTGAGCTCTTCTTTTTTGTTTTCTTCATTTACCTCACTATTTATATCCTGATCAAGTAAATAATTAGTATTTTTATAAAATACTATTTTTGCTAAAAGAACTTTAACTTCATCAAAATTTGTAGGTTCTTTGAGTCCCTAAATTTGCTAAATTTATTGAACTAAGTATCCTTTTCATTTGCCTTCTTTATATTGTAGTTGAGGATGATTGTATTGATTATGAGAAGTATATGGATGTTGAAACTATTGCTAATACAAATTATATTGATTTTTATATTGTCTTGTCTGAAATGGTATATTTGATTGGATTTTAAAAATATGTTTGATTCTCTTGATGTTGATTTATTGGATTAAATATAAAATAATTGTACTATGTCCTTTCTTTCTGCATACTTGACAATATCTATTAGTCCATATTGATCTACCCTTTTAGAATATAGTAAAATTTCTTTGTAGATTATCTTTTGAGACTAAGGCATTGTTAGTAATTTCATTTTTTACTAAATTTTCCACCTCATATTATTGTAGGATATTGACTAACTCATCAAATGATGTATCTTTAACTAGAATTTATAAATATGTGACTATATGCTTATAGATTTCTGAAAGTGCTCTTAGGGTTATTTGGACAAGAAACTTATCTTCTACTTTTTCTCCTAAGGTTAACAATTTTTCTTTTATATCTACCTCTTTTCTTAGAAATAATTCTATATTTTTACCAATATTAACTTTTAGAGAGTACAATTTGGTTTTAAGATTCAAGATAGTGGTTTTATTTTTTCCTTCAAATATCTTGGCTAAAGTATTCCAAGATTTTGTAAAAGTTATTTTTGAACTAATGTATGGTTGTATATCATCTATAATTACAAATTTTATTATCATAAGTGATTTTACTTCATATTCTTCATAATTTTAAATCTCTCTATATTCTCTAGTAGGTTTAATTTTTGCCCCTTTAACAATATCCCAAAGCTTTTCAACTATCACTATTGACCTTACTTTATTTTTTTATGAAGTGTAATTAGGTGCTTTAAAGAGTTGGAATTCTATAATAATGAATTTATTTGTTGCCATGATGATACTTGTAGACTACCTTATATCTCCCTAATGCTAAAATATAATATGGTCTTAATAATAAACTTCGATTTAGAAGTTTCTTTTAAGTTGAATCTCCTATCTCTCCCTATTTATGAATAGAAGGCTAAAGATAATATTGATGTAATTTTAGTTTTGATAAGATTCTCTATTTTCAAGACCTTTAAGTTGGATTACTTAAGTCTCATTAATTTGAGAAAGATACTAATACCAAATGTAATTTTTTAACTTTTAACAACTCTAGGTTGTGTTTCTTATATCTTTCAATTTTCAATAATAAAGAGTATAAATTTCAAGAACCTATGTTAGATTTAAGCTCCTTATAACTCCCTAATTAGATATTTATAAAACAAAGATATTTGTAAATTCAATATTTAAATTTCTATGTAGAAGTCCTTATTCTTCCAAGTTAAACTATTTGTAAATATTTCTATGCAATTTTAATTTTAGAAAAGTAATTTCAAAAACTTAAAAAATGATTTTTACTTCAAAGATCTTCTATGGAATTCAATAATTCTTGTAATGTTATAATTATTTACCTTCTTTATCCTTTTATTCAAATAGACTTAAATATAAAATATTAATTAATATTAACCTCAAAATATTCCTTATACCTTCTTTAATATTTACAAATATTTTAAATTAAATCAAATATTTCATACCTCCTTGTATATGGTGTGCTAAACTTTGATTTACTTCATGTGAGTCTTTACAAATCTACAACCAATGCTCTAAAATAGTCTTCAATCTACAATTAATGCTCCTCCTTGTTCATTAAATTTTATATTTAGGAGTTTGACTCTCCTCTACATCCTCTCTATCTTTTCCAAGGCACTCAAGTTAAATTTCAATACATTTGCTTTATTTCCCTCAGACTATTTTTGGTATATGCATTAATAGGTGCTCCTAGATGTTACACATTTCTTGAATCATGATTGGTATTCTAAATTTTAAGTGCCAAATAGAACCAAATATATTTTACACTTCAATAGGTATTTATTATGGTGCTCCAATCAATTGTTCTTTAATTAATGCTTACAAAGAATGTTATACTTCATGGAATTAAATTATTTAAGGTATTATTGAAAGCACGAGATTTCGGGCAAAGGAAACACTAATTGCGATGCATTCAAAATCAAATACGCTTAAGTCCTAGAAATGTAAATTGCATGAAATGAAAGAAACGCATTGGAAGAGACACAAGCAAATGAAGAAAACACAGCCCTTTCATTAAACTTTCTTGATCTCTGTTACAAATACGCCTCCTCCCTTTTCATGGGCTAGGAGCATTAAAAGAATTTGACTACAATCGAGACTTAAGGTTCCTCTTCCCGCGTGCCCACACTTGAAATGGACGGGCCAAGATGATGTCGTCGCTGATGTCGATGAGTCCTTGACCTCTGCTGCTCCTCCTGCGAACAAAGAAACAACGAAGATGTCAGTAGCACCTACTGCGAATGAAAATTGTTCATTCTCTAAAATCGCCAAAAAATGCATGTAAACATTTGTCTGAAACAGTGGGTAAAGTGAGTCCAAATGGCCTGAAAACTTGACAGAAGATAGAAAATATTACCAGGAGGCCACTGCCACTGAGACAGTCAGCAAATATGCCTTAAACTGGAATTCGTCCCTGGGCAGGACGAATTCTGACTGCAATTCGTCCCTAGGTGGGACGAATTCTTCTGTGTTGAAAAAGCCGACCTGCTGTTGCTCCAATGTCGAATCCTGGGACCTACAAAACGCCTGCAAATAGGGGGGTTATGTAATTGGGGCCATTTTGGGACGACCCAGATGGTCGGATTCTCCCAATTTGGCCTCTATCCTCGGGAATTCGATATCACCACCTACAAGTTAGTGAAACAACAAAGCGACACAAACCATGATAAAATTTGATCAGAATATTATGAAATTGAAGCTATGAATTCACCAAATAGAATGACATGAAATGCAACCTAAAACAATAATCTAGAATGCTTTTGAAACAAAACTTGGAAAGTGCGGGGGTGCCCCAAGTGGGCCTCCCACCATTGGCACTCGATTTCGAAGCCAATCCACTAGGGATGGGTCCAAAACCTCTTAGGATTGGGGGGTCGGCGAATTGGTTGATTCAGGTGTCCATATGTTGGATTTGGGTCAAATTCAAGCTTCCAAAAGCCACCCAACAACCTCCCTTGCAAAAGAGATTGGTGGATGTGAGAAGGTGAATCAAAGGGGATGCAAGTGGGTGTTCAACTCGGTAGCACTTCGTTGCTTGAAATCTCCTTCCACCTCTATTTTGGGTGAGAAAAGTCCCACCTTTTATAGACCCATGGGGTCTCTTTTGAGAGGTAAGCACAAATGCCATGTGTTGGTCATAGGTGCCATGTGGCAGTCATGTCTTCCCATGAGGGAGGGGAGTCCTCCATTGACTTGGGCTTTCATAACTGCCCTTGTGAAAGTCCTCTAACGGCCTATCTATCCACCCACACATGCGTGCGAGGAAGGAGTCATCAACTGACTGTCCTGGGTTGCCACTTGGCACCATTCTTCTTTTTGCTCGTTAAACTCAGAATTTGTCCCTACCAGAGACGAATTCAGAATTCGTCCCTAGGTGAGACGAATTCCAATTAGTATTCATCTTTGGGTGAGACGAATAGTGAGCAAAGTGTCTAAATGTGCCAAATTGCTTCCTGACCTTACAAAATTGCTATGAAAGTGGTTAAGACCACTGTTTGACCTTTGAGGGCTACCCTGGGGGCTGTGTTTGTCAACGAGATCAGTGTTTGCAGTCACATAATCGGATTGGTGCTATTTTGGTGTCTACAGATGCCCCTTTTTGGGATGCGTTGTGCATAGCGCAGCACCGAGCAAAAATAGATAGCCAAAGCACTAATGATTAGGGTTTCTTGGTAACCTAACCAACTTTTGATGCCCCAAGCATGGGAAGGGCATGCATTCTTGAATTATTGCTTCTGACGAGCTAAGGAGTTTGATTTCAAGTGTTAACTTGTTTTGGTGAGGTGTGACTTGAACTTAGACATTGATCAATCATGAATAGGCGAAGGGCGTTTTATCCACAGGGGAACCTTGTGTTCATGATTCACGAAATGCCAAGTTTTTGATTGATTTGATTGTTGCTTGTTTACTGCCCCAAGCAGGAGCGTGATTGTCTTTGTCAATGATTCTTTGAATGCATGTCATTTTCCTTAATTGGGTGTGTGATTTTTGATTGGTGACTAAGTGTGACTACCCCCTCAAGCGACGAATCGATGAGGGAATGACCTTCATGAGAAAAGCGACGAGTCGCTTGACTCAAGATGACTTGTGCAAGGGTGCCTTTATATGGTTTATCGTTAAGCATGTGCAATTTTTCCAACATCTGGACCTATTTTTGGTGGGTGTTAACCCTTTTGTGTGATGCCATAATGGGGTGAAATCGTCGACAACCCATCTTTCCGTGGAGCGGTCCGGCTATGTACCCTTCTTGGGGAAGTAGGAGAGTGACAATTTGAATCCCAACATCGATTTTCTATGCCAAGAGGTTAAGTGCGAGAGCACTTGTGTCCGGCAATTCTTATTGCTTTTTTTTTATGTTGCATTTTTTGTTGTATTTTTGTGACACCATTTTGGGATTAAATTTTTGAAAATCCATCTCCCGTGGAGCGGTCGGGCTATGGTAGCCTTCTTAGGGAGTAGGATAGTGATAATTTGTGACTCCAGTGTCTATTTTGTATGCCCTGGATGTCAGGTGCAGCAGCACTCTTATCGGGCAAATTTATTGTCTATTTTTAGTGCATTTTTTATCATTTTTTGATGTTTTTGAAGTGCTGGTTTGAATTCATCCCTGGGTGGGACGAATTCCAGCTGTAGAATTCATCCCTGGGTGGGACGAGCGCTAACCTGAGTGCTCATCCCAGTCAAGGATGAATTCCAGCTCAAAAGGCCTATTTAAGGGCCAAAACTTGCATTTGGGCTCATTTGTGTCATTTTTTTTCTTGCGATTTTGGGGCTCTGGGAGGAGGAGGTAATTCTGCGAAGTGAAGCGCTGCTGGAATTCTCTCTGCCATCATGAGTGCACAAACTGGTTCGAGCGGCGGAGCCAAATTGAAACCTGTAAGTATCTTCTAGAGCTTATTTTTGTTTAAATTTGCACTTGTTTTATTTAATTGTTTTTGTGATGATGTTTTCAAAATGTGTTTTAAAACTTAAACCCTGAAACCGGATTTAAGCCAACTTAGACTTATTGTACAATTAAACGTAGTTAAACCTAGGCACAGAATTTTTCTTACGACTAAACCCTAGGTTAACGGAACGTAAACCCTAAGACGTATATATGTTTTTGTGTTTTTGAATTTCTTTTTGTTCTGTTTTTGAATTAATCAGTTAAGATTAGAAATCTTGGAACTGAAGGTTTGTTTTTGTTTTGTTTATTTGATTTTTTTGCTTTTGTTATTGCTATACAGTTCTTTTCCATGATTTTTAATTTTTTTTTGTTGAATTGTTTTCTTTTGCAGGTTAGGATCCGGTACCGTGTACCTACCGCATTTACTGAGGCGCGGGGTGCACTGACTGATGGTGATTGGGAATGGCTTGATGCCCTTGGGCTCAAGCAGGTGTCTCTACTGGAACTTGTGGTCCCGTATCAGGCCTATCTGACGACCTTGATCAAACTTTGGGATCCGCGGACCAACACATTCCATCTTTCGACAGGGGAGATGACTGTAACTTTGGAGGATGTCTATCGGTTGCTTCGGATTCTGATAGACAGACTGCCTATTAGGACATCACCGCATGATCAGCGAACTATTGTACTTGCGAGATGCTTTGGGCATGGGGAGCGACTGGGTGTAATGAACCCAGTGGAGACAGCTGAGGTGGACTGCCAGGCTGGCAAGATTTTGGTTGGTTGGTGGCAGGAGAGGGGGGTGTTAGGAGTGAGGCACGCATTCTTGATGGGCCTTATTTCTAACATGCTTCTCCTAGATTCGTCAGGCGCGAGGTTCCCGTGGAACCTGCTAGATTTGGTATGGCAGTTGGTAGAGTGCCCGATAGAGGCACCACTGATTTTGAGATGGGGACAAACATTGTTGGCACAGCTCTACGGGGAGCTATATGCGGTTCGCTGTCGGTAGCGAAAGGGGGTCAGCTGCAGCTATCTGCTGTAGTGCTGGGGTTGGTAGCACATAGCAGTAGAGAGGCCGACCGGGTTACCGTGGATGACTCGGGCGGTGATGGATGATGAGGAGATAGGCTATGCAATTTTGTGGCGGCGGTCTGTGGAGCAAGGGCAAATTCGACGATGGGCAGGTTCTATAGAGCACTATACCGATGCCTTTTCTCGGCTCACTCTAGGGGAGGTGTTTTGGCACCCTTATCGGGACTGTCCAGCCTGGCCAGAGGCTGGAGAGTGGCTCCGTCGGGTACGCAGGGAGCGATGGTTGACTGGGAGGCATGGGACGGAGCATGAGTTCTTTTCATGCAGCCAGGTTACACGACAGTTTGGGGTGTGCCAGGGGTTGCCTAGTGAGCTCGTGGTCTATCAACGGTGGGGAGATGAGAGGGATTTAGATCCATCGATCACCGCGCCATTGGGTGAGGAGTCAGATGCGGTTATTGATGTCCCGAACGTAGATGACGTCGGGACTACCACTGAGTATGACTCGTTGTGGGTACTACGGCGATGGAGAGGAGAGGGGCCACTGGGAGGCACGGAGGCAGTAGTGGAGGGTGCTGAGGCAGCAGGGGATGATTGGGGAGGTCCATTGGATGATGTGGACATTTTGGATGTGGGGGATGAGGATGTAGACTTGGGCGCTCCGGATTAGCCGGATATGCAGGACGTGGAGGAGCAGTGGGTGCCAGAGCAGGTTGCTGTTCCAGAGGGTCTTGTTCGTCAGGCAGACATAGATGAGGTGGAGTCTGAGATACGTGCTGAAAATGCACGACTGACAGAGCTGCTACGGATACGAGATCTGGAGTTGGGGGATGCGAGGCGGGAGCTAGGGGACGCACTATGAGAGAGGGATCTCCTGCGGGCTAAGCTGGCAGAGCGGGATAGGGTTCTGGCACACCGCGATGATGCAGTGTCATACTATCATCGACGAGAGGCAGAGTGGTGTCGGCACCGGATAGAGTTGGAGAGGGAGGTCATCCGCATTGGTGGGTGACTTCCTGAGCCCTCGATCAGTGGATCTTCACGTCAGACGAGGGATAGTGTGACTGAGCAGTCAGCATCATCTCATCGTCGACGATTAGATGAGGGAGGCGGTAGTAGGCATGATGCGGGGGCTGACAGTAGCCGCCCTGTAGGGTCCCATAGGACCCACACCATGGGGGGTAGTTCCCGTCGCACCGATCCTACG
Organism: Wollemia nobilis; assembly: GCA_028583015.1. NCBI lineage: Eukaryota > Viridiplantae > Streptophyta > Pinopsida > Araucariales > Araucariaceae > Wollemia > Wollemia nobilis. The sequence continues at coordinate 106,338 of JAQPPZ010011830.1, forward strand.
TGATTATGGTGGTCGACGCTTTAGGTTGGGTTTTTGGATATGATTGCGGGGTCTGAGGACCAGTTTTGTAGCCTGTGGGAATTTTTTTTGACGATATATATATATACCGGTTTTATTGTGGTTTCTTACATGTTATGATTTGGTTTTTGTTATTCATGATGGCTAATGACTATGGATGTATGCATGTTTATTTATTTTGATGAATGCTTATGCTATGATGAATGTAAATGTTTTTTATTTCTTTTTGATATGCAAAGTGAAATTGATGAATGATATTTGTGGTGATTGGTTATGGCACCATAGGCTGTTTAAGACGCTCTTTAATTTGTTTTTAGGTGATTGCTATGATGTATGGCTCTTGTATGTATACATGTGGTTTTTCTTTTTCTTTTTGTATCTTCTGATGGTATTGTAAGGATGAAAAGTAGCGCAGCTGGTTTATGAATGTATCTAAGGTTTTTTGAGACTCAGACAGTTTTAACTCACTAGCCATGACTGTACTTTATCTTACAAGACTTTTGAACAAGGTATGAATCGGACTTGTTTTTGACCCAGTTATTTCACATCTCTGTGTGTGCAATTGAGTTCATTTATGTGGTATTTGTCAAGATACCGCCAGTGCTAGATGGGCTTTTAACCGAACCTGTACTGAGGATCACCTAATTAGCTCCACTAACTCCTTTGTTGTATTTAGTTAGATTAATCTGCGGTGTTATCCAGGATGCCATAAGCTATCTCATCCACATGCAAACATTGATCTGTACGCAAATTAATGTGACATATATATCGTCATGCGTGAGGATTACTGTCAGTTACCGATAGGCTATCAACCAAATCGGTACTGAAGCTTGCCTTATGACTTATAGAATGCTGAGAGTTCCAGGGATTCAAGTTCAACTCCCTTCTTTTTTTCAATTGTATTGGGATACTTGCTCGTTTATAGTGATAAGATCACTGTTTATTTTGATTTGTTTTTATTTTGAGCAAGGGATTGGGTATATGGAGTGATGAAAATCACTATTGCTTGTGCCTTTTGATGTGTGCACTGTAGGATGTCAAATTTTGGAGTTTTGACATTTTGCAAATTTTTGATGTTTTGCAAGTATTGAGAACTTTAGGGATTCTTAGGGAATTGCGTAGGGAGGATGCTTGTCCTTTTGCCAACTCTCAGCATTCTAGGGGTCATTCGCACAGGGGGATGAGCAAGATAACCGTTTCGCTTGTGGTGACCTGGATTACTTTGCAAGTTTCATCTTTCGTTCACACAACTTGGGAATTGTTTTATGTGTCTTGATATGTGTTGGGATGTTACATAACAAGGTGTTTTTCAAGTATGACTCTACCTTCGTAAAATCTATTTGACTCGGTACATTACGAAGCTAAAGAGCAAAATGATGACTGAATCATGAAAACTCTTGATACATTAAAAGACCACTGAGTCTAGTGTGGTAAAAGCGATGCATGGTGTTTTTGTTGTTTTGTAAAGTGGTACAGTGTGGAACAAGATGGACTAGCAGAGCAATTACAGCCTATGGTGCCTTTGACCTATATGACCACAAATATGCAATGTATGGATGTAATTGTTGATGCGGCTACATATTTTTGTATTTTTGATGTATTGATTTTTGTGAATATGAAGATGAGGTGCGAGAAGAGCTCTCTATTGATGAGTTTGATTATGCCTAGAAATGAGATGCAAATTTTTGTTGTTTTTGATTATTTTTTATTTTTGACCAAGTGATTGCGATAATCCTTGGGGCATTTTAGGTTTTGACCAAGTGATTGCGATAATCCTTGGAGCTTTTTGGGTTGACCAAGTGATTGCGATAATCCTTGGAGCTTTTGGGTTTTGACCAAGTGATTGCGATAATCCTTGGAGCTTTTTGGTTTGACCAAGTGATTGCGATAATCCTTGGAGCATTTTGGTGACCAAGTGATTGTGATAATCCTTGGAGCTTTTTGGGTGACCAAGAGATTGCGATAATCCTTAGGGCATTTTAGGTTTTGACCAAGTGATTGCGATAATCCTTGGAGCTTTTTGGGTGACCAAGAGATTGCAATAATCCTTGGAGCTTTTGGGGTGACCAAGAGATTGCGATAATCCTTGGAGCTTTTTGGGGTGACCAAGTGATTGTGATAATCCTTGGAGCTTTTGGGTTTTGACCAAGTGATTTCAGGAATCCTTGGAGCTTTTTGGGTGACCAAGAGATTGTGATAATCCTTGGAGGTTTTTGGGGTGACCAAGAGATTGCGATAATCCTTGGATCTTTTTGGGTGACCAAGAGATTGCGATAATCCTTGGAGCTTTTGGGGTGACCAAGAGATTGTGATAATCCTTGGAGCTTTTTGGGTTTTGACCAAGTGATTTCAGGAATCCTTGGAGCTTTTTGGGTGACCAAGAGATTGTGATAATCCTTGGAGCTTTTTGGGGTGACCAAGAGATTACGATAATCCTTGGAGTTTTTTGGGTGACCAAGAGATTGCGATAATCCTTGGAGCTTTTTGGGTTTTGACCAAGTGATTTCGAGAATCCTTGGAGCTTTTTGGGTGACCAAGAGATTGCGATAATCCTTGGAGATTTTTGGGGTGACCAAGTGATTGTGATAATCCTTGGAGCTTTTGGGTTTTGACCAAGTGATTTCAGGAATCCTTGGAGCATTTTTGGGATGTGGCTCTCTTAGATATGAAATGGTCATAAATGACTGATATTCAAGGGTTCTGTTTCCTTGATACCGTCAAGAGAAGCTAGCCGGTACGTCCTAGGTCCTATTTTGCTATCAATGACATAAGGACCTAACCAATTTGTCGTGAACTTGTCCCTCAAGTGGGACAGCAAATTAGAGTTTTTTTGGTTTTCCTTCAGAACCAAATCACCAACCCGAAAGTCCCTTAGGTGAACTTTCATGTTGTAAGCTTTTTTTAGCCGTTCTTGATAGATACGTAAGTGCTCAAGAGAATTAACGCGTCGTTCGTCAAGCAACGTAAGTTGGTCTAACAAGGTCTGCCGTGCAGTGTCATCATCGATGAACTCTTGCATTGAAATGTGCAGGGAAGGAATTTCCAACTCGAGAGGCATTACTGCCTCTGAGCCATACACGAGCAAAAATGGAGTTGCCCCAGTTGGCGTCCGAATGCTAGTGCGATAAGCCCAAAGGGCAAGTGGGATTTGTATGTGCCAATCCTTATGACTGTCTGTGACTGTCTTTTTAAGGATGGCCACTAGTGTTTTTTTTTATGCCTTTGCTTGCCCGTTTGCTTGCGGATAATAGGGTGTTGAAAAGCTGTGCTGAATTTTATACTTTGTGGTCAAAGCATGCACGTCTTTGTTCTTGAATGATGGCCCATTATTCGATATTATTTTGGATGGAATACCAAAACGACATATGATGTTATGCAAGATGAACTCCACAATGCGGGGTCCTTTCGTTGAGGTTAATGGAATTGCTTCCACCCATTTAGTAAAATACTCTATGGCCGTTATGATAAACGTGTGACAACCTGACGATGCAGGGGAGATCTTTTCGATTAGATCGAAGCCCCACTACGAAAATGGCCAAGCAGACTGGACTGTCTGTAGGGCCTGGTTAGGTACGTGCATCAAATTGGCATGATGTTGACATTTCATGCACTTCTTGACATATTCGCAAAAATCTCGCTCTAAAGATGGCCAATAATAGCCCATGCGGAGAATGCGCTTTGCAATGGCCATACCACTAAAGTGGCCACCACATGTACCGTCATGCGCTTGGGCGACTGCCCAAGTGGACTCTTGCTTGTCCAAGCAACGAAGAAGAATCTCGTCATAGCTGCGATGATACAAAATGTCTCCTATCAAGACATACTTAGCCGCTTTCTGCTTGAATGTTCGTTTTGCGGCGTGCGTCAATCCAAAGGGAAGATTACCTAACTTGAGGTAATCTCTGATGGGTAAATACCAGTCCTGTTGATCGAAAACCTCGACAGTATGAATAGCCAATCCCTTTTGAAGTTCTTCCCTAACAAATGCCGAATGGGATAGAACTTGTAAGAATAGCATTGTGTTGCTATTAATGGGAGTGGGGGAAAACAAGGACCCCCAGTTGGCACATTTTAGACGGTCTCGGATTCGAAATAACTTATCCGAGGATGGTTCGATATGGATCATGTGAATTCCTGGTGTCAAGTCTGAGCTTGCACGCTCCATCGCAGATTGCGATAAGGTTTTGACTTGAATGGTTGTCATGTCGCCGAAAAGGTCTTGCGGGATTAATGACCCCAAGGAGGCCATTGTGTCCGCAAAACGATTCGACGATAGAGGGAGTGCCTCGATGTCGTACCATTCATGTTTTGCCAGGAATTTGTCCATGAGGGCTTTATAGGCCTTCAGAATTGGGCATTTGCATTGATATACCCCTTTTACTTGATTGACTATTAACAACGAATCACCAAAGATATTCAATCGTTTGATGTTCATGGCAATTATTGTCTGAAGACCTAAGAGCAAGGCTTCATATTCTACATTATTGTTGGTGCACTGGAAGTTCAATTTAAATGAGAGGGGCATTGGAGCACCCTGCGGTGTGAAGAATACAATTCCTGTGCCACCACCTTGCTCACACTTAGAACCATCGAAGATAGGGTTATGTCGGCCTGTGACTCAGGCTCATCATCGGGTAGTTCTATGACCAGAGGCTGATCGTCTTCAAGAGGAGCCTCTACTAGTTGATCGGCTATGACTTGTCCTTTGATATATTTTTGCCCAATGAACTTTATGTCAAATTCTGTCAACAACATGATCCATTTCGCCATGCGACTACTATGATAAGTACGACTCATCATGTATCGCAATGGATTCTCCTTAGGCACAACATACATAGTTTTTCTCAGCATGTAGTGGCGTAGCTTCTTGGTAGCAAACACCACTGCCAAGCAGAGTTTCTCAACGTATGCATAGTTAAGTTCATAACTGACTAGGGTGCGGCTAAGATAGTAAGTAGCCTGTTCTTTGTGAAGTTCATTCTTCTGTGCTAGCATGGCTCCCAGTGCCACCTCAGTAGCTGAGATGTATAAGTAGAACGACACTCCTGGTCTAGGTGGTGCCAATACTAGCGACGAAGCCAAGTATTGTTTTATTTCGTCAAAGGTTGACTGGCACTCGTCATCCCAATGAAATGTGACCCCCTTGTGCAATAATTTGTTCATGGGTCGACATTTTTTAGATAATTGCACTATGAAGTGTTTAATCGACGCGACCTTTCCTTGCAGACTTTTGAGCTGCTTGATGGTAGTTGGGGGAGCCATCTCAAGGATTGCCTTGAATTTCTTTGGGTCCACTTCAATGCCTCGTTTTGAGACTATAAAACCCAAGAGTTTTCCATATGTGACGCTGAATATGCACTTCTTGGGATTCAATCTGAACTTATGTTCTATGAGGTGATCAAGAATCTTGCTCATGTCATCGAGATGATCTGAGTGCAAAAGAGACTTTGCTAACAAATCATCCATGTAATCTTCCAAAGTTTTGTGCATGTAGTCATGGAATATGTACGTCATGGCACGTTGGTATGTAGCGCCAGCATTTTTAAGGCCAAAAGGGATGAGCTTATAGCAAAATGTCCCCCAAGGCATTGTGAACGCCGTTTTAAGTTGATCCTCAGGATTGATACGAATTTGATTGTATCTTGAGAATCCATCCATTAGGGAGAGCATTTCGTGACCTACTGTAGTGTCTACCAACGCGTCGATGCTCGGCAAGGGGAAATCATCCTTAGGACTCGCTTTGTTTAGGTCTCAAAAATTGGTGCATATGCGAATCCTCTCGTCGGGCTTCTTGACGGGAACCATGTTGGACAGCCATGACGGATAATCCACGCAGATGACAAACCGTGCATCCAACAGCTTTTGCAACTCGTCTTTGACCATCAAGGCCACTTTTGGGTGCATCTTTCGTAGTTTTTGCTTTACAGGCTTGATTGTCGGATCAAGCGTTAAATTGTGCATGACTAGCTGCGGGTCTAGTCCTGGCATATTATTGTATGACCATGCAAAAATTTCCTTCTTCGCTTTTAGAAGGGCGATATAGTCGGCTTGCTCTTCGGGGGAAAGACTTACCCCCAGCTTGATAATATGTGGACTCGTTGGGTCTAAGCCGATGTCTACGTCAGTCGTTTCCTCAACTGACATGTGGGATCCGTCCTCCAACTGATGTGGAGTTGGGATCAAATGGATATCATTAGCTGAGTTTAGATCTACGTTTGGAACCTCGGGTCCCTCTTCAGCTTGAAAAATATCTTGAGTTGTCCTTGGGGTGGAATGAAGCATTTCACCGAAAGGCCAGTACTCTGATGGCGATAAAGGTGAATTGACGTGATCCCAATCGATGGCATCTATGTCTAGGTGCAATGATTGTGATGGATCGGCCGGATTGCGGATGGGTGCGGTCATGTCAATGGAGATCATGTGGATGGAATGAATTTGGTCTCCAGAACCGCGGGTGTGATAACTTGATTCTTTTAGATGTTCCCTATACTCTGGATCTGGCTCTACGATAACGGGCATGAATGGATCTTCCCTAGGTGCGAATTCGTCCCTATTTGCAAAAAGGATGGTAGGGTCTTTTCTCGACACTGATGTCATGATGGGATCTCGAGGTGGACGATGCTCATCTTGAATTTGGAGCCATGGATCCAATACTTGGTCCCACCTTGCAGGGTCTACCCACCATTCATGCCCTAGCAGTATGCCCATCTGTACCATTATATCTTCATGAGTTAAAGGGCGGTGATGTCGTCGTGCATGTCTGAGATAGTCCATCTCAGTCTCATCTTCTGAATCACTTTCGGAGACCCAAAAATGTTCATGCTCTTTAGCAACTGTTACCTACGACGTTGAGTGCTCTCCTTATTCCAGTAAGTTAATCTGGTCTCCTTGCGGTTGTTCCACTCTTTGTGGAGGGACCTGAATCTCTTGACACTATATTGTTTCATCTGGAACCTCTAAGGGGAACAATTTCAGAAAGATGTCCGACAACCGTTGATGTTCTCTTTGAGGATTAATCTCTGAACTTTCACCTCTCTCTAGCAAAGGAGAGGGATTACTACTGTTTCCAGGGGTGTTTGTTGACCATGGGAGGTAGTCCCCCAAGTGTATTATGTATTTGGATTGGCATAAGGATATAATCCCAATCTCCCCTTGTTGCCTATTTCTAGGCCTTGCATATTTTCAACCAAGATGTCTAAGGGCAAGGGGTGGTTGAACCCTACTCCTGACTTGTCATATGGCATCTGATATCTTGGTTGGACCGTGATCAGAATATTGTGAAATTGAAGCTATGAATTCACCAAATAGAATGACATGAAATGCAACCTAAAACAATAATCTAGAATGCTTTTGAAACAAAAACTTGGAAAGTGCGGGGGTGCCCCAAGTGGGCCTCCCACCGTTGGCACTTGATTTCGGTGCCAATCCACTAGGGATGGGCCCAAAACCTCTTAGGATTGGGGGGTCGGTGAATTGGTTGATTCAAGTGTCCATATGTTGGATTTGGGTCAGATTCAAGCTTCCAAAAACCACCGAACAACCTCCCTTGCAAAAGAGATTGGTGGATGTGAGAAGGTGAATCAAAGGGGATGCAAGTGGGTGTTCAACTCGGCAGCACTTTGTTTCTTGAAATCTCCTTCCACATCTATTTTGGGTGAGAAAAGTCCCACCTTTTATAGACCGATGGGGTCTCTTTTGAGAGGGAATCACAAATGCCATGTGTTTGTCATAGGTGCCATGTGGCAATCATGTCTTCCCATGAGGGAGGGGAGTCCTCCATTGACTTGGGCTTTCATAACTGCCCTTGTGACAGTCCTCTAACGGCCTATCTGTCCACCCACACACGCGTGCGAGGCAGGAGTCATCAACTGACTATCCTGGGTTGCCACTTGGCACCATTCTTCTTTTTGCCCATTAAACTCAGAATTCGTCCCTACCAGAGACGAATTCAGAATTCATCCCTGGGTGAGACGAATTCTAGTTAGTATTCGTCCCTGGGTGAGACGAATAGTGAGCAAAGTGTCTAAATGTGCCAAATTACTTCCTGACCTTACAAAATTGCTATGAAAGTGGTTAAGACCACTGTTTGACCTTTAAGGGCTACCCTGGGGGCTGTGTTTGTCAACGCGATCAGTGTTTGCAGTCACATAATTGGATTGGTGTTGTTTTGGTGTCTACAATTATGACTCCCTAAACATTATAAATGAAATGCTGATCTTCTCCAATGGAAAATATAACATCGTCCACATAGCATATGGATTATTAAATGTTTGAACTCCTTATGATGCTCCTAATTTGTCCTAATTTAATTATTATGTTGCTTGGCTCTCAAATATTTGAAACTTCCTTGTGTTGTTTGGATTTCCAATATTTACCCAATATTTGTTTGGTTATCTCTTCTTCAATGCTCTCCTCCTATGGTAGTTAAACTTTGGTGATTCTTCTCACATTTTTTGCTATGATTTCAATGTTTGATAGCTTCCATAACTTTGATACTCTCAAAGATTCCTTTGTAACGAAATGTGCTCTCAGGTGGCTCTTCAATTTTTGGTTCTCAAATGCTTTGATGTCTCAACTTCCATAAGTAACATTACCTTCTATAAATCTCATCTTATTTTTATTTTATGTTACTTTCTTTGTCTAACACTATGGATTTTCTAAACTAATTCATAAGTGAGGGAATCCATTTTTTTCGGCTCTGGCGATTTGGCTTTTGACGAGAAATTTTTTGTGACGGCGTCTGGTGTTGCTCGAGGGACTCTGGCCCGAAGATCTTGCCTAGGGCTTTGGGGGGTTGTTTCTGCTTTCGCCTGAAGGTTCTTTAGTGGTCCCGGGAGGGCCCGATGGGGTCTCCTCCTGTTTCTCCTGCTGGGAGAAAGACCTCATATGCCGAGAAGTTGAAAGATTTTCCCTCGCCTTCCACGGACGGAGCTCAGCGGAATGCTTTTCAATCGATACTCAAGACTGTTGCCAATGGCCCAAATGCTCACCGCGTTAATGGATGCCTCCCACAATCTTCCTCCAGGCCTAAGATTGTAATAGAATCAATGCTGGTCGAAGATACAATCGTCTACCGAGCTAATCACGACTTGATCTGCAAATTCATGGGCATCCAGCCCACACTAAATTTTCTACATACCTGGGTTCATCATAACTGGGAGCCACACGGTGAGTACTCTCTATGGCCTATAAGCAATGGGTATTTCATCATAAGTTTCTCTTCTTTAGCAGATAGAAACAGAGCTTTTGAATCAGAAAATAGAAACCACGGACCAGTAGGGTTATTTGTCCAACCCTGGAGAGTGGGTTTCGACCCCCGCATCGAACCCACGGCTGTCCCGATCTGGATCCGGCTGTATGCTCTCCCGATGGAGTTTTGGGGTGAGCAGGTGTTGGAATTAATAGGTAATTCCCTAGGCAGATTTCTGGGAGTCTCCAAAGATACCATAGAGGGCAATACTGCTGTCTTTGCTAGAATATGTGTAGAGATGGACATTAGTCGACCTCTACTAGGCGAGGTGGAACTTGAGCTTGCAGGAGTACCCTGGATCCAGCAGTTAGACTATGAGGCCCTACCTTTCAGGTGTCGAGTATGCCATAAGCATGGACATTTGGCAAGGTTCTGCCCAAACGTAGTGAGCACAAAAACGGAGGCTCCGAGTGGAATGTCAAACCGCCCTAGAGAGGGTAAGTCCAGTCCGGTCAATGAACCCTCTAGCAATTCTCCAGTCCTAATGCTCGAGCGGGATGGCTTTGAACAGGTGAAACGAAAGAGAAACAAAAAGAAAAATGGCAAGGAGCAGGTACGACTCAAGCCAAACAATCGGTATGAAATTTTTAAGTCATTAGTGGATCCGGAGGACCAATCTATGGAGGGAGTGGTTGGGAATGGTGAGAATGTCAACACTCCACCTCTTGTTTCTCCTTCCTTCACTCCTGTAGTAGAACAGGTGACTGTGCCAGCTGAGTACCTGCAGTCAGAGAATCCAGGGGCTTTGGTTATACACTCCCCAGCACAGCCGGCTATAAAAGATGTTACCATGGGAAATGCAGATAAAAACAGAGAAAGGCCTGCTTTAGGGATTTCCCAGGTGGAAAAGAGATCAAGAAACAATAACTCTCAAGGAGCGGGAAGAAAATCCAATAAGGAACTACTAACAGCCCAAGGAGATAAGCTAATCAATGGAGGATTGGTGAGGACCATTGATTCTTACTGCTCTCAAGGTTTTCAATGATTATTCAATCTTGGAATATTAGGGGTTTAAACAGTAGAACCCATCAATCTGCTGTTCAAAGACTCTTAGAAAACCGTAAAACAGACTTTTTGCTTCTTCAGGAGACCAAAATGTCTTTAGATATTATGAGTAAAACTGCTACTAAAATCTGGCGGGGAGCTGGGTATATGGACATGGCTACCCAAGGAGCTTCAGGTGGAATTGTTACCCTTTGGAACCCTCTGGTCTGGACTGCTTTAGAACATGTAGCTTGTAGGGGTGTACTTACTTCTCTCTTCAGAAATAACTTCAATTCTGAGCTGGTCCTTATAACCAACTTTTATGGGGCCCAAGATCTTGATGGCCAGAGGCTCCAATGGGACGCTGTTCTCAACATGAGAGCATACAAGGAGTGTTATGACTGGATTATTGCAGGGGATTTTAATGCAAAATTATCTTTTCGGGACCAGGAAGGTGGCTCCCCTATTTTGGATCCAGGGGATCGGCTTCTGATTGCCCAAGTTCAGGCCTTTAATCTAGTGGACGTTCAAGGCCCTAGTGTTTTTTTCACTTGGACAAACAAGAGAAAGGAGCCACATAGCGGGAAGGTCAAGTTAGATCGCTTTTTGGTCTCGGAGGAGGCTTTTGTTAAATGGACTTTTAAGTTCCAGATTTTGGAGGGCCCTATTTCAGATCATTTTCCCATTTTGCTTGAGGGAGGGAATTCGAGAGGACAGCACCATAGGCCTTTTAAATTTGAGAATTTTTGGTTACAAAAGGAGGACCTTCGACAGAAAATTTCTCATTGGTGGACAGAAGGTCGTCCACCTTTTGGGACAACAATGTTCAAATTTCATAAACGACTTCAATTTGTCAAATTTCAATTGAAACAGTGGAGGAAAGGAAACAAGTCGGATTTCCAGTCCCAAAGTGCCCCCTTGGTGGCTAGATGGGAGGAGGTTCGGAAACTTTTTAGGGAAGGATCAATTCTTGAGCAACTCAAATCGAAGATGACGAAGCTGCGTAAAGCGGTTGAGGACATTGACAACCAAGAGGAGTTATACTGGAAACGAGAGGGCTAGAAATACTTGGTTATTAGAGGGGGACAGAAATACCAAATTTTTTCATCGGTCATCTTGTGCTAGGAGACAGATGAACAATATGGAAGTTCTCAAAGATGAACATGGAAATGTCTTCGATACTATTCCTGGTATGCACTCCCATGCTATCGATTACTTTTCTAAACTTTTTAAGGAAAGTATGCGGCAAGATATTGAGGCTCAGAACGAAGTTCTTAATGTTATTCCTCCTATTATCTCTGAAGAGGACAATCAGACCCTGCTTAGACCCATTGAAAGGGATGAAATGAGAAATGTGGTCTTTGGTATGAGTACTTGAAAATCTCTTGGTCCATATGGCTTTCCTATTGAATTTTTTCAGGCTTTCTGGGACACCTTGGAGGAGGATGTTACAGGTTGTTCTCGAGGAATCCAGATCCAATCGAAGAATGCTCAGGGCGATCAATCACACCTTCATTGCTTTAATTCCAAAAGGGGAAGCGGGGACTCATATCTCTGATTTCAGGCCTATTGCTTTATGCAATGTGATTTACAAAATCATCACTAAGATAATGGCTGAGAGGCTTAAACCCCTTCTTCATAGCATCATTTCTCCTGAACAGGGGGGCTTTGTTGAGGGAAGACAAATATTGGATGGGGTGGTTTTGGCCCAGGAGGCCATCCATTCAATGCAAACTTCGGGCAACAAAGGCATGTTCATTAAACTGGATATGTCCAAGGCTTATGACCGGGTGGAGTGGTGCTTCTTGTCAAAAATGCTGGCTGCCTTTGGCTTCTCTCAGGAATGGATTGATTGGGTTATGAGTTGTGTTTCTTCTCCCTCTTTTTCTCGTTCTCATTAAGGGCCTTCCCTCGCTTCCTTTCGGTGCCTCCCGTGGGCTCCGCCGGGGAGACCCTTGTTCTCCCTATCTCTTCCTTCTCTTGGCTGAAGGTTTGGGCAGACTATTTTTGAGGAGAAGGCAACAAGGTCTGCTTTCTGGTATCAAGGTTGGGGAGGAAACTCTGACTCACTTGCAATTTGTGGATGATACGGGTCTGGTTGGTGTGGCCACTCTTCGGGAAGCTAGAGGAATCAGAGATACTTTGAATTTCTACCTAAGGGCTTCAAATCAGGTTCTAAATGTCAGGAAGTCCAAAGTGGTCTTTTTCAATCTCGACCAACGGCTTCAGGAGCGCGTTATTGAGATCCTGGGCTTCACAAGGACTTCTCTTCCAATTGTTTACCTGGGCGTTCCCCTTCATTTCAAAAAGTTAAATATTGATATTTGGAAGAATCTGTTAGCAGGCATCAAAGACAGAATGAATCATTGGGCCCATAAATGGCTAAGCTACGGGGGTAGATTAACCTTCCCGAAATCGGTTATTCAGGCTTTGCCGATCTATAAATTCTCAATACTGGCTGCCCCTCATACCATCTGGAAAGAGCTGGACAAAATGGCTAGAAGATTTTTATGGGAAGGCACAAAAGGGAAGAAAAAATGGGCCTTGGTTGGGTGGGACAAAGTTACCCAGCCTAAGGATAAAGGAGGGCTGGGCTTGAGAATTTCTATGCTTAATAACAGAGCTTTGGCTCGAAAACTGTATTGGAGGTGGATTTCTCAGCCATCCTCTCTCTTCAGCAGAATTCTTTCCAGTAAATATTTGGGGCATGTTCATCCCAATGAGGTGGGTTGCTTTCCCTTGGAAGGTCCTGGTTCCTTAGTGTGGCAGACTCTCAAGCTTGGGTCCCAGATTATCAAAGATCAATTATTCTGGAAAGTGGGGAAAGGAGACAAGGCTCGTTTCTGGACTGACTCTTGGGACCAGCATCCGCCCATTATTGTTATGATCCCTGAGCTACAACCTATCATGACCGCCTTAGAAGCCCAAGGTTGGATCCTTATTGATAATTATCTTCTTACCAGTCATTTGGGGGGGTATACTTTTAAAAAGTTTAAGCGATGGGAGGAGTGGCCAATTACTGTCTCTCCGGAATTGGTGCCTATCCTGCAAAAAATCTTGTCAGAAAGGTTCCTCACGGGGAAGGATGAGGAAGATGAATTAGCCTGGGGCTATGGAAGCCTTGGGGTCTACTCAGTTAAGGCTGGATATGAAGAGATCCTCCCTGAGCCTCCCCCACACTCTTTTCCGGTTCAGCATTGGAGAAGGATTTGGCATTCAAAGGGTTGGCCAAAAGTGAATTTCTTCGCTTGGCAACTTATGCATAATGGTCTTCTCACCTTTGAAAATCTCAGACGTAGGGGTTTCAATGGCCCCTCTCAATGTGCTTTATGCCTCCAACATGAGGAAAGCTGGACCATTTGTTTTTTGAGTGTCCTTTTACTCATCGGATTTGGGAACGCTGGTTCTCTCAATTTAAACTCCGGGCTAATGGTGTTCTCAACCGTACCAATATTTGGGAAAAATGGAAATGGGGCAGGTTCAATTCCATAGCTCTCCGAACTGGTGGCAGTTAGGCTTTCTCTTCATTTGGTGGCAAGTTTGGTTGGAGAGAAACGCCCGGATCTTTAGAAACACTTTCTCCTCGATTGACGGCGTTTGGCAGGTCATCTGGAGCAAAGTCACAGAAACTGTTGCTACTTTTGTCAATGAAAAGAATCAGGCTACTCTTGGGCATCCTGAAGAGGGGGTTGAGGGTCAAGAGAGGCAAGGCAGATCATGCTGGAAACCTCCCCCTGAAGGTTGGATCAAGATCAATACTGATGGGGCTGCAAAAGGCAACCCGGGCAACGCAGGAATTGGTGTTGTTTGTCGGGATCACTCGAGTGCGGTTCTTTATTGGGAATTGCAGGGATTGGGCAGAGCCACGAACAATGAAGCCGAAGCCTTGGCCATTAAGTCAGCGTCTATCTGGGCTGTTAAGCAGGGTTACCGGAGGATAATTCTTGAATCTAATTCTCAAGTCCTGATCGGTGCTCTAGATTGCTTGCAGAATTTCTCTTTAAAAGCCTGGAGACTGCGGATGTTGATATCTCAAATCAAGGAGTTATGGAGGGAGTTAGATGATGTCATCCCTGTGTATGTGAGTAGAAATCTGAACACGGTAGCTGACTTCCTTGCGAAGATGGGTGCTGAGAAAGAGGTAGGTGTTCAGCTGCACAGTGATATGCCTATGATAGATGAAGAGATTCGGAGTGGTCTGGAACGATCCCTGCATCCATGAGCTCAAAAATGACTAAGGTTAGTTTCTGTCGCGATATCGCGACATATTGCGCCGTCGCGACCCTGTTTGGTAATCTGTCGTGATTTTGCGACATGTTGCTCTGTCGCGACATGTTGCTCTGTCGCGACATGTTGCTCTGTCGCGACCTATCCTGGATAACTGTAGCGATTTCGCTACCCTTTTGGTTGCTGCGGCTTTGGGAGGAAAATTGTAGCGATTTCACGACATGTTGCGCCGTCGCGGTCGTTGATGAGAAGGTGTCGCGATGTCGCGACCTTTTTGGTTGGTTTTGCTGCTGGAGGAAAAGTGTCGCGATATCGCGACGCTTTGAGAAAAATTGCATGAAAGGGAAAAACCGTCGCGATATCGCGACAATTTTTGTGAAAAGATACTCTAAGGAAAATTCGTCTTGATTTCGTGCCTTTTTTGAGGAAAGGACACAAAGGGGCATACTTGTTGCGATTTTGAGATGTTTTGAGCAAAATTTAGTTAAGGGGAAAAATCGTCGCGATATCGCGACCTTTTTGAGAAAAGCCTCCCAATGGATAACCTGTCGCGATTTCGCGACATGTTTATGGAAAGGAAGCACGGGGGCAAACCCGTAGCGATTTCGCTACGCTTCCGGGAGAAAAGCGCTTGCGAGGAAAAACGTCACGATTTCGCGACTAGTTTTGGTAATGGGCACCTCGGGGGTGAACATGTCGCGATTTCGTGACACTTTTGCGGATGGGGCACCCATTGGTTTTCTTGTCGCGATTTCGCTACACTTCCGGCCAAGTGGGGCTCCAAGGAAAATTCGTCGCGATGTCACGACACTTTCTCAAAGTTGCTGATCAAAGGGGTCCTCGTCGCGATTTCATGACAGTTTCGGGGAGCAGGTGCCTTCAGGCTTTCTCAACGCGATTTCGCGACGCTTTTGGTGTTTGGGTGATTTGGTGCTGTGCTGTCACGATTTCACGACTTTTTTCGTGTGTTGTGGTTCCGGCGCTTTTTGTCGTGATATCGCGACATGTCGCGATTTCGTGACTTGTCGCGTTATCGCGACTGGTTGTTGTGGCGCGGCGGTTGTTTGGTTTGGTGTCGCGATTTCGCGACATGTCGCGTTTTCGCGACATGTCGTGTTTTCGCGCCCTTTGTTCTTCTGGTCTCTTTGCGCTTGGTTGGGATGCCCTTTCTCCCTCTTGTAACTGTCTTTTGTTTTAATACAAGTTTTTTTCATTTTTTTTTCAAAAAACACTATGGATTTTCTTTGCTATGGTACCTCAACCTGCAACACGATGGCTCTTCTTCATTATGATGGATCCTCCTTCAATATGGTGACACTTCTTCACTATGGTGGTTCTTCTACACCTTCGATGACTAGGCCTCACAAAAATTTTATAATTCTTAGCCTACCTCTTAGTGTCTTTAGGACACTTTAAATATACCTTAACTTGGTTTAGTATTAAATCTCTTCCTTTTAATCAGTAGTACTTAAAAAATGTGAACTTCCATTATAAAAATAGTATATGCTACTTATTCTTATCACTCTCTTTAAAGGAAGTTTTAACTTCTATCTATGATGTGTTTTTGTAGATTTCAATATGATAATGATATCTCCTTTCTTGGATTTGATATACTCAATTTAAACTAGAATTTAATCCTTAAATAATTCTAACATGGTGCTTTCAAAAACCTTATAATGAATAATTTTTAATGCTTAAATAATAAAATTTCATAGGACCACTTTTACACACCTTTTGGTCTCCTTTTGTAGCTAGTATTCATGGTGATTTGATTCAGCTATTTTCTATCAGAATTTGTAAAATTTACAACTCTTCTTTCTACTCAAATACTACCTCAAAATTATCATTTTTTCTACCCAAAACTCTCTACCTTTTAGCCTTTATCTTGTTGTTCAAAAGACTTTAATTTGTAGCTTCCAACGTTGTTTTAGAATTAACTTCTATGATATCCAAATATCTCTAAAATATGTAGCAATTATCCTTCTTCAAATACTTCCAAATCCTCCACTTTGCTATCAAAACCCTCTCAAATCTAACATGAATTTCTCTAAATTATAGCTTTCTTTTTGTTGGAAATTTTGACTAGTTTTGTTGTCATTGATGTCAAGAGAGTATTGTTTCAATTTCGTCATCATTAAGGACATCAAGTGGTTTTTCCAAAATACAAGGAAATGGCTAAAAGAAATAGGATATAATATTTATTTTGAATATTATATGCCTAAGGTGGCCTAATAGCTTGAAGATCCAAGGAAGGATAATAATATTATAATATTTTATATTATAATATTTCAGGCCAAATAACAAGGTGAAGAAAAACAAGGTTCAAGTTGAAAAGACCCATGAGCAGTTTGCAAAATATTTAATTTAAATTAAAATATTTTAATCTTTCATTAAAATTTTAATTTAAATTAATAAGAAGTACCAAAGGTATTAAAAATTTAGTATTTAAAATATAATTCAAATTTTAAAATTCAAAATTTGTCGACGTATAAAAGATAAGAAGCATGCGTATTTATAAAGGAAATAATTCTCATTTCCTAAGATCTAGAATATATAACTTCGAATGCAATTCCAAGGAGATAAATCATGCGCTGCATTACCTAGGAAGAAGAAAAATTTGTATTTTGAAGTATTGGAGGTATACGTGTGTGTAAGGGCAGTGACATGGATAAAAAGTTTTATCAATAGTGGTAGCACATGCGACAGGTGAAAAAGAGCTAGGGATTTTCAAGGAAGAGATTGCGGGTTCGATCCATGCGATTGATATTTTGCTATAGGAAAGATGCCTTTGTTTCGTTTGACATTTTTGTGAGGCAACATATAAAAGGGATCATGTGCCTATGGTTTCATGTGGGCATGTAGCCCACTTGGTGACATATATTTGGACTAGGATGTTGTAAATGCTACGTCGTATGTTTAAATTTCATCAAAGACATTTTTGATGGGCAGAATAAATAAAAGGTATGCTATGCATATTTTTATTTCTCCAAAAATTTTGAAATTTTGAAATTTCTTAGAGGGTTTCATGAGTTCTAAAAGGTAGCTATGATATTTTGACGGAGTTATAAGGTAAAGTATATTAAAATATTTTATTTTATTTTTTTTGTGATTGAAATTCATTTTATAAAGTGGGAATTATAAGGTATGTCAAGAAAATAATATTTTGCATCTTGAAATAAAAGCTACATTGTCATACTTATGTTTGTGAGTTTGGATATTATAAAGTGTATAAAGAAAATTGTTGTGTATTTTGTTATAATGAAATTTTTGACTTATATTGTGTAAATTTGGAGATTATAATGTGTACTAAGAGATTTGATATTTTTGTATGGTAAAAGAATTATTTGGAAAGTTATTTTGTGGAGATATTGAGATAGGTTTTAGCTACCTAACCTTAGTATTGGTAAAGAAATTTTGATTGTGATTAAGACAGGTTTTGAATACATATCTCCATGAAAATAAAAGGTATGGGCACATCTTCCTATGAGTGAAATATTATTGGATTGAATCATATGAAATGTAAAGTTGAAGTGAAAATTATTGTTTAATAAGCATTGTTTGAAATATTTGAGTGAGTGTTCATATGCATGGTTAGGATTTGTGAAAGATCATGAGTATCATTGTTATGTGAAGTTGAGTGCAATATTGAACTAGGGTTTTTGAAAATATCAGGAGTATCATTGTTACGTGAATCATATTGAGTCTATAGAAACCAAAACAACACCAATCCGATTATGTGACAACAAGCGCTGATTGCATTAACACAAACAACCCCCAGGGTAGCCCCCAGAGGTCAAAAAGTGGTCCTAACCACTCCCAAAAGCAGTTTGGAAGGTCAGAGGTCAATTTGGCACCTTTTTGGCACCTTGCTTTCTGCTCGTCCCACCCCGGGATGAATACAAACTGGCATTCATCCTACCCCAGGATGAATAGCATCATTCACCCCAGGGTGAAGCGAATAGTAAGTTTGACTGGAAAGAAGTCAAACCTCGGAAACTTCGCCATTTAACTGAGGCTTCAGGCCATGCAATTGTGAGGAATAGCTTTTATTCAAGAAGAGAGACTTCAGTCATGCATGTCTTTATTTTAGAGGCCTCATGCAAGGAGATTTTAAATTAGGGAACTAGATTTTATTTGAAAATAGGACAGTTAACTCAAGTGGTGCCCTTGCATGCACAATTTAAACAAGGAGACCCTAAGGTTTATAAAATGGGGAGTTTTCCCACCCAAAATATATACAGAGAAGGAGCATTTTGAGCAACGAAGTGTTGACAATTTAGATACCTACTTGTGATTTGTGCCTTCACATCCTTAATCTCTCATTCAAAAGGGATGTTATTGGGTGACTATTGGAAGCACAAATCCCGACCCAAAACCCAATTTTTGGCCACAATATTCCACAAAATTTGTTTAAAACACCCCATAAGGAGTTTTGGACCGATACCAAGTGGATTGGTGCTGAAATAATGTCCCAAATGGTGGGCGTCCTGCCCCCAGGTGCTCCCCAAACTGTCACAGTCCTATTCACCCCACCCCAGGATGATTAGAAATCTATGATAGATTTCTTTGGGTTTTATTTTGCATTTTATTCCAGATATGTTAAATAGGTTACAGTTCAAATTTCATTTCATTCTAAGCAATTTTGACCAGGTTTTTGTTATTTCTCGCATTTACTAACTTGCAGATGCCATCATCAAAATCTGAGTGCTAGAGGCACAATTGAAGAAATATGACCATTTGGGTCTTCCCAAAACACCCCCAATTAGCTAACCCCAACTTTTCAGGTCATTTGGAGCTTCCTAAGTAGGACACTGAAGAGGGTGCTTTCTGACAAATTATTGTAGGCTTATTCGTCCCACCCTGGAGCGAATACAAATCTGTGAGGAATTTCCATACTATTATTTTTGCAGTGGTCTTCTGATAACATATTTATGCTTTTATAAAAAATTTAGGTCAATCTGAGGTCATTCGATTATCGTTTTAATATTTTCATGCATAGACTGACCATAGGCCTTGGGAAATACATGCTTTATTCTATCTGCAGGTGCTACTAATATTTTATGTTTCTTCAAATGCAGGTTTTCAACATCATAAGATCAGGAAGGAGTGAAAAATCATACACACAAGTTGTGGTGATGTTTTGGTCCGCCCATATTACATGTGGGCATGCGGAAGAAGGATTTTTATCATGGATGTTGTGATAAGAAACACATTTGACGCTCTTATCCCCTAAAAATGAAGGAGACGTATTGTAACACATTTTAAAAAGTGTATCAATAAATATATTACCATATTTCATATTTCTTTTATCTTGTGTCCATTCGTCTATGTTCTTTTTTTTTATGCATCTTTCAATACATAGACTTTTAGCATCAAGTTTGGTTTTACATACATCGTATTCAGCATATTCCTTTTTGTTTTTGCATCCTTGTGCTTTCAGAGTCAAATATTGAGATTCATACTGTAGTGAAACACTTGGTTAGGGTTTTTAAGCAAGTTATGTTTCATTGAGTGATTGGTTGAGTGGAGTTGAATGAGTATAATTGATTGGAAGTGTTGGAGTGATAGTTCAAGTTCTATGAAATAAATTGTTCTTTATTCTTAATTTATTTTAAAAGATTTGGAAGTAATTGAGTGTTTGTGAGTGAAACATATTGAGTCTCTAACAATTATATATATGATTATGTGGTTTAACAAGATTCTGAGTGAAACTTGTTTGAGTCATTGAAGAGGTTTTCTGAAAGAGGTTAAGTTGAGTTGTGTATGAAATATTTACAATTTAAATAAAGCTTTTGTAAAAGCTAGTGTATTGTTTTGAGTAAGTCCTAGAGGGGAATTAAGGATAGATTTGTGTGAGATTTTATGGAATCTTACAAACAAGCTTGAGATAAGTCTTGATGAATAATTACAGACATATTTAAGGTAAGTCTTAGTGAAGACTTGTTGAGCAGGTTAGACAAGTTTTAGAGAGAACTTGTTGAGCATATTTGAGATAGAGATTGAGAAAATTTATGCTATATCGAAGGAAAATATTTAGTGCATATTTAATATAGAAATTGAGTAGATTTGTGCAAGGTAGATGACAATATTCAGTACATATCTAAGATAGATACAAAGTAGAGTAAGAGCATTCTTTGGAGATGACAGAGTAGAGGATAGTAGTCTCTAGTGGATAGAGATCCATTATCCTGGGTAGTGAGGATAGAGGTTCTCTAGGTGAGGACATGGGTCTTCAGTGGAGAGAGATCCATAAGCCAGTACAGTGGAGGAATTAGTCTTCTAATAGGATCACCAGCCAGAGTAGAGGAGAAGGAATTATCCTATGGATATATATCCATAAAAATTATTAGGGAATTGGTGTCTCCTTTGGACAAAGGTCCATAAACATTATAATAGGGAAAGGATTCCCAAGAGAATTTATTCAAAAAAAAATTAAGGAATATTTTCTCCGTGGAGTAGCTCACATAGGGTGAACCACATTAAATCATGTATCTCATGTGTGTGATGATTTGTGTAATGTTTACTATTTTAATATTACTGATTTTATCATATGGATTGGAAAAAAAAAATTATCTTATATTGTTCACCCCCCTCTCAGTATAAGCACATGTTCTTCAATTGTTATCAGAGTGGGTCTCCTAGTGAAAATACTAACAACTTAGAGTAAGATCCATCAGAAACACACATAACTTTAGAGAATAAAGAATAGACCATGTTTGACATAAAAGATTAATTCTTTTCTGCTCTTAGGAACTTGGAAAATATTAGAAATAAGAACTCATGTTTGAAGAATCAAATTTAAGAGGGTGAAAAAGCAAAGGTGGAACTTCTACAAAATATCACAAAACTCAAAATAAAGATATAAATAAATAAAATTGAATAGGATATGATAGATCCATTAAGAGTAAGATAAATAGAATGTGAAAGAGTGGAAGCAAAAATTGTTTATCTAAGGAATTAATTTGAAAATACTAAGTTACTACAAGATATAAAGTTGGGGAAATAGAGAGTTGAGTCAAGCCTTCAAGAAGAAGAGACTTCAAACAAAGATAAGCAAGTGAGTCATACTATGGAAAGGAAAAGATATCAAGAAATAAGAAAAACAAAGAAGAACCATGGACAAAAGTTAATCATAACAAAATGAGGAGCACTTGACCATATTTTCCAAGGTATTCAAACAGGTTACATAATATCTTCCATGGCTATTGTTTTTCATGTAATAAGTATGGTCATAGAGATGTAAATTGCACTGGTTATGTTAAAAATGATGTCATTGAAAATTTTAATTCTTTTGCACCTCTTATAAATAGTGATATCATATGTTATAAGTACAATAATCTTCTACACAAGGCTAGATGGAATAAAATGGTATTACCTGAGTCAAGTAAAAAGAATACAATTTCAACAGTTAGGAAAGAGATAAAAGGGTATGATAAAGTTAAATCAATGTTAGTACAAACAACTCTTCATGTTCACGATAAGGGAAAACAATGGTATATTTATAGTGGATGTTATAGTCATATGAAAGGAGATAAAAGTAATTTTGAGTTCTCAAAGAAACTGATGGATGATCAATAAGATTTGGTGATAATGGATCAGCAAAAATTTGTAGGAAAGGAAATCTAAGTTTAGATAATTGGAAAACAAAAATAGAGAATGTATTGTATGTCAAGAGGTTGAGGCACAATCTACTAAGTGTGAGCCAACTTTGTGATCAAGGGCACATGGTTACTTTTCATCCAAGTAAGTGTGATATTAGAAAGTATAAAACTGGAAAACTTATTACAAATGCAAATAGAACTACAAAAAACCTCTATATTTTAAGTGAGATTAAAGGAGAAAAGTGTTTTCTATCATAAGAATATGAGAGTTGGTTGTGGCATAGAAGAATGGGTCATTTGAACTTTGACAACATAGTGAACATAAGTAATTAACACAATGTTAGAGATTTACCCAAGCTAAAAAGACCACAAAACACAATCTATGCAACTTGTCAACATGGAAATAAAACTAGAACAAGATTCAAATCATAAGGATTTATGTCATTTGAGCCACTGAAACTAATACATACTGATCTACGTGGTCCTACCAGAACATAAAGTATTCAAGGTAAATGTTACTTCATATTATTTATAGATGATTATTCTAGAATTATTTGGGTAGCCTTCTTGAAAGATAAGCCATAAACACTTGATAAATTCAATGTGTTTAAAGAGCTGGTTGAAAATGAAACAGGTAAAAGTATTAAGTGTTTAGATCAGACGAAGGAGGAGAATTTACATCAAATAAATTTATAAATTATTGTGAACAATATGGGATCAAAAGAGAATACTCAGCTACAAGAACTTCTCAACAAAATGGAGTTGTTGAAAGGAAGAATATGATTTTTGAAAATATGGCTAGAGCTATGTTAAATGAATCCAAGATTTCATATGGTTTTTAGAGGGAGGTAGTTAACACAACAATTTATATCATCAATAGGGCTCAAATAAGAGTGAACCATCACAAGACTCCATATGAGCTTTGGAAGGGAAGACCAGCCATTGTGAAATACTTCAAAATTTTTGGAAGTAAGTGTTACATAATATGGGAAGAGAAACACTTGCGCAAGTTTGATTCAAGATGTGATGAGGGTATTTTTCTTGGTTATTCCACTAAGAGCAAAGCCTATAGATGCTACAACAAAAGGACATGTACTATTGTACAAAGTATGAATATAACAATTGATGAGAATATAGGGTTAATAAAACCAGTTCAAGAAATTATGTATCAGGAAGATGGAAGTTGTCAAGAAGAGTTATATGAGGAATCAAAAAGAGAAGAGGAAGAAACACAAAGACTTCTTCCTAAGACTCCATCTAGGTATATACAGAAATATCATCCAAGAAATCTAATCATTGGGAATCCATATGAGAGACAAACAAGAAGAAAGGTAATAACATCAAATCAATAAGCAAATTTTTCTTCATTATCCAAAATTGAGCAAAAATATTTCAATGAGGTAAGTGAAGATGACTTTTGGATTAAGGCAATGAATGAGGAACTAGATCAAATTAAGAAAAGAAAGACTTGGAAACTTGTACCACTACCAAAGGATAATAATGTTGTTGGAACTAAATGGGTATTCATAAACAAGTTAAATGAAAATGGTCAAGTAGTCAAAAATAAAGAAATATTAGTATGCAAAGGTTATGCATAGGTAGAGGGAATTAAATTTGATGAAACATTTACTCCAGTTGCACGAATTGAATCTATCATAATGTTCCTAGCCTTTTCAAGCTTCAAAAACTTCAAAGTATATCAGATGGATGTTAAATCAACCTTTATAAATGGTGTTCTAGAAGAAGAGGTTTACATTGAGTAGCTAAAAGGATTCAACTTGACTGATAAACCAAACTATGTATGAATGTTGAATAAAGCACTTTATGGACTAAAGCAAGATCCTAGAGCTTGGTACTCAAGATTGGATAAGTACCTACAGGAATAGGGTTTCAGGAAAGGATTAGTGAATAGTAACTTATACATAAAAAATGAAAGGAATGACTTAGTAATTGTGGTTGTTTATGTTGATGATATCATTTTTGGAGGTAAAAATGATAAGATATGCCAAAAATAGAATAAATTTGAGATGTCTATGCTTGGTAAGTTGTCCTTATTTCTTGAACTTCAGATTTCACAATCAAATAAAGGAGTATTCCTTTCACAAACCAAGTATATAAAATAGATGCTAAAGAAATTCAAGTTAGAATATTACAAACTAGCAAGTACTCCTATGGTTACATGATTTAAGTTAAGTAAAGATGATGAATATCCAAAGGTAATTCAAAAATTATACAAATCTATGATTGGCATCTTATTGCATGTCACAGGTATAAAACTAGCTATCATGCAGGCAGTGGGATTAGTGGTAAGGTTTCAGGCAACACCCTATTAGAAAATGGAAGACTTGATGTTATTCATTGAAAGGATCCTTGCTTAAATAGCAAAGGTATACGATATGATCCATTGTATCATAACTAACTGACTCATATAAGCCACACAACTTATCCTAGTAACAACTTAGGATATAAATTATTATTCTAACACCCCCCTTAAGTGGTACTAGAATATACTAACACCCCCCATTAAGTGAGGTAGTGAAGAACAATAAATTAAACAAGTGGCACATACACAATTATGAGTCCCAGCAACAAGTCTTGATAATGTACTCATGTATAATATGTGCATAATAAGATCTGCAAGAGAGATGATGAAAAAACCACCTACCATAATAGAAGAAGAAGAATAAGAAGGAAGATGTGCATGGAGGATGGAGAGGAAGGAAGATGTCCTTTTCAACCCCCTAGGACAACTTCTATCAAGAAGCATATAAAGGATCCATCAGATATCTCAAAAAAGTAGAGACTCATCATCGAAATGAATGAAATCATACTCCCATAATGGTGTTTGGACATAGATCAAGGCTTTTAGCCTTGAAAAAATGTCACTAAAGAAAAATATCTAAAAAAAAAGTGTCTCACAAAAAGAAGAGTGTGAATATAGTGTGGAAATAACCACAGGGATCACAATGGATGTCCAAATCGACTCTATAAGCATAAGTAGTAGTTTCCACCTATATGAACACACTAGGCTGG
This sequence comes from Wollemia nobilis, assembly GCA_028583015.1. Lineage (NCBI taxonomy): Eukaryota > Viridiplantae > Streptophyta > Pinopsida > Araucariales > Araucariaceae > Wollemia > Wollemia nobilis. Next base: position 131,451 of record JAQPPZ010011830.1, read on the forward strand.
TAACAAAGTCTAAAGAAAGTGGACAAAAAACTTACTTCAAGGGAATATGAAAAAGAAAGAGCACCAATGAAGTGTTTGAATGTGTCCTTATGGTGACTTCCTCATCCTACTAGATTGCATGTGTAACCAACCATAGTAATCGCTAGGTGATATAGAGGATATGAATAGATACTAGGATCACTCTAACAAATATCTGGGAGTTTTGGGTTCAACCGAGAATGCACTCCATGATACAAAAAATTTATCCACAAAAAAGTGTGGAAAATATTTTTAAAAACTGAAAAAATACTGCATCATCTTGTCCAGCTCAAAAAAACCTTTTCAATTACTATAAATACCCCTATATATGGGTGAAAAAATGTCCTTCATTTGTAGGGAAAGAAATAATTCTCCCTCCCTTCACAAGGAATGTTTTCGGAATTTTAAAGTTTTACATGGCAAAATTTAAATTGGAGGAAAATAAAAAATAACAAATGTGACCCTTATACTTTAATGTTGAAAAAAAACTTTTTAAATTTGGCCAAACATATTTTAAAAAAGATCTCCACTTTGATAAAGGCTAAAAAAAAATCCTTGTCCACCATGCAAAAAAGGTTTCCAATCAGTAGACCCTATTCAGAAAATCAAGTAGTGCCTTCATGATTGCTCCCACCATGTGCTTTCCCGTCATCACCTCCTGCACCTGTCCTCCCCCACATATGGTTTCACATAGGAAAATATTTTAAGCTGCCATCGACATTGCCTTCGACTTCCATAACAAAAAATCCTCGATGTTGTTTGTTCAACTCCTCCATGAAATTATTTTTGTGCTCCCTCCTAATGACCACTAGCTCCTTCACCCTATCGAAATTGTCACACCATGCATCATGTTCAAACTGGTTAAGTTCTCGGAGTCCATCACCATGCACTCCATATACCATTTTGTGCTCCTTCACTGCAAAGAATATCCGCCCACAACTCCTCAAAATTTCAAGAACATGAGGTTTTTATTTCAAACCAATTGGATAATAGTTACAAAAAATATATATGTCTTATCACTGTAAAAAAAGACAAATAAAATATAACATAGCAGTGGCAGTGTTGGTCAGCTCTAGAAAACTTTATGTTACATGTGAGATGCTAGAAAAACATCTCCACAAGGACCTTCAAGCCGTTTTACATATCTCCACTCCTTAATTAATGAACCAAAATATTTACCTCCTTAATTGATTTTTAAATATTTTCGTTGATGAGCCCACCAACTTCACTGATTGCTAGATTTGGGAATCGTTGAGAGCATCTTTCGCTCTCGTCGATGTAACAAACACTCCTTTACCATAGGAACTCTAGGAGATGCACGATGAACACTCCAAAAAAATTATAGATGAGCTCTGATGTTACTTTAATTTTCCACATCTATGAAATTTGCATGCTAGAATACAACCAAATAGGAGCACGATAAAAAAAAAAGTATTACAGGCCATTAGAGTTGCCACAATCACGTTATTCAGTGCTGAAAAAATATGTCTCAACCGCTATAGCAGGAAAGCATCCGGAACACGCGAGCATCAATGCAATGCAAAAAATTAGGTGCTTCATCCAGTCAAAATTTTCATTTTCTTAGGGGCCCCCATTACACGGCTCAATAATCTTCATGCGAGACAAACTCCGCCAGCTCAAATGTAATATTATCACATTATTTAAAGGACATAGAGAAAAAAACCAATACACCTCTACTTATGGCCTCAAATGCTGCAACTATAAGTATTAAAAATAAGATAAAACATCCATGGATCTCAAAATATCAAAAAAATAAACTAGAAGGTTTAGCTCTGAGAATAAATTATTATCGTTATAAAGAGTGATGGTCCTCCATAGAAAATACATAGAAGTTGGTAAGGCAATATCAAAGGAAACATCATAGTTCACGTATCCCACATGAGACAGGAAATTTTTACGCATCGAACAGGAATAGTGCCAAAAAATGTATCATCTGATCAACTATAACTTCACCAATTTAAAAATCACATCCATAGATGGTGTAGTAAACGCCAGTAAAACAGCTTCGATGGTGCTTCTCCATTGAATATATCTCCTACAGATCATGTTCTAGTGGCTCTCTCATTCGATAATTATGATAAAACATGAATATTATGGGAAATTTTTCTACTATGCTCTGCCATCAGGGAGCGTGGCGATGCCAAAAATATTTCTCTAGAATGTGCTAGATGGTGAAATCTCCCATGCTGGAAAATTTTTGACCACAAAAAAATGCACATCGAAGTTAAAAAATATGGTAACAAAGTGCATAGGGTTAAAAATATCCTGTTGCAAAGCACCACCATAGCTCTTTTAGCTAATAGTCGTATGGCCTCGACCAGGATCTCCGCTACTCCAATACATGTCACTCCATGATACAAGAAGCAAATAAGGAAGCTTTAACAGGCATCGATCTCCATTCTGCAAACACTAAGAAAAACTAAAATGAAAAACCATGGTTTTATCCATCAAACATTTTTTCATTGATCCATCAAATATGGAGAGCATACTCCCTCAATTTTATGAAAAAATGGTCAAAGGAAAAAAAACATGAGGAAGGAATTTCCATGAGGGAAATCCACCATGAGGAAAATCTTCTTAGGCTCACAGGGTTGGAAAGGTCTGCTCTGATACCATGTTAAAAAATGGAAGACTTGATGTTATTCATTGAAAGGAGCCTTTCTCAAATAGCAAAGGCATACAATCTGATCCATTGGATCATAACTAACTAACTGATCTTAGCGACACAACTTATCCTAGTAACAACTTAGGATATAAATTATTATTATAACACACCCAAGGAGACATATGTAATAGCAGTAAAGAGAATTCTCAGGTATCTAAAAGGAACTATGGATTTTGGTCTTTTGTATCCAAAAAGTGATAGTTTCATTCTCACAACTTATACATATGCATATTGGACTGGTAGCATTGATGAAAAAAATCACAAGTGGAGGATCATTCTTTCTTGGGGACTATTTAGTCTCTTGGTTATGCAAAAAATAGGTATCAGTATCCTTATCTACAGCAAATACAGAGTATATAGCAACAGTTACTTATTATACACAGATATTATGGATGAAGTAAACTTTAGAGGACTTCAAGATAAAGCATGATCACCATATTCCCATATTGTGTGATAATACAAGTGCTATAAGTATCTTAAATAATCTGGTGATGCATTCTAGGACCAAGTACATTTCGATCAAATATCATTTTCTAAGAGAGCAGGTGACAGATAAGCAGGTCAGGTTCGAATATATTACTATAAAGGAGCAGATTACAGACATCTTCACTAAGCCACTTTCGAGAGAGACTTTTGAGTATCTTCAAAGAAAATTGGGAGTATTTTTACTCCCATCCCATAATTAATCACCTTAAGGATAGGATATGGGGAAGGAGTTGAGCTAAGAGTCTTATCTTTAGCCCCAAAATAGTCCCTTTGCCATTGATGACAAAGAGGGAGAGATTTGATTTAGGAAGAGAGCATTCAGTTAGGGGGAGCAATTTCTTAGGGGGAGCAGCTTTTGAAAAAAAAAAAAGAATGGTAAAAAAAAAGGGCTTGCCATCAATGACAAAGGGGAAGATTGTTGGAAATTTTAAACAGTTTTGTTGTCATTGATTTTAAGAGAGTATTGTTTGAATTTCGTCATCATTAAGGACATCAAGTGGTTTTTCCAAAAGACAAGGAAATGGCTAAAATAAATAGGATATAATATTTATTTTGAATATTATATGCCTTAGGTGACCTAATAGATTGAATATCCAAGGAAGGATAATAATATTATAATATTTTATATTATAATATTTCATGCCAAATAACAAGGTGAAGAAAACAAGGTTCAAGATGAAATATCCATGAGCTATTTGCAAAAGATTTAATTTAAATTAAAATATTTTAATCCTTGATTAAAATTTTAATTTAAATTAATAAGGAGTGCCAAAGGTTTTTAAATTTAAAATTGGCCGATGTGTAAAAGATAAGAAGCATGTGTATCTATAAAGGAAATAATTATCAATTTCCAAAATCTGGAATATATAACTTCAAATGCAATGCCAAGGAGATAAATCATGCGCTGCATTACCTAGAAAGAAGAGAAATTTGTATTTCAAATTATTTGAGGCAAACAAGTGTGTAAGGGAAGTGACATGGATAGAATTTTTTGCTGACAATGATAGCGTAGGTGACAGTTGAAAAAGACCTAGGGTTTTTCAAGGAAGAGATCATGGATTATCCACATGATTAATGTTTTTCTAGAGGGAATAGACCTTCATCTCATTTGATATTTTTGTGAGGCAGCATATAGAGGGGATCGTGCACCTATGGTTTCATGTGGGCACATAGCCCACTTGGTGACCTAGCTTTGGGCTAGGGTGTTGGAAAGGCTACATCGTGTGTTTGAATTTCATCGAAGATATTTTTGGTGGGCATAATAAATTAAAGGTATGCTATGAACATTTCCAAAGGTTTTGAATTTCAAAAATTGCTTAGAGAATTTCATGAATTCTAAAATGTAGCTATGAGCTTTTGAGGGAGTTATAAGGTAAAGTAAATTAAAATATTTTATTTTGATTTTTTGGTGATTCAAATTTATTTTATAAAGCTAGAGTGATAAGGTATGCAAAGAATATAATATTTTGCATCTTGAAATAAAAGCTACATTGTGATACTTACGTTTGTGAGTTTGGAGATTATAAGGTGTATAAAGGAAATTGTTGTGTATTTTGTTATAATGAAATTGTTGACTTATATTGTGTAAATTTGGAGATTATAAGGTGTACTAAGAGATTATTTTTTGTATGGTAAAATAATTATTGGGAAAGTTATTTTGTGGAGATCTTGAGATAGGTTACGGCTACCAAAACTTAGTATTGGTAAAGAAAAATTGATTGTGGTTAATATAGGTTTTTATGATATATCTCCATAAAAACAAAAGGTATGGCCACATCTTCCTCTGAGTGAAATATTATTAGATTGAATATTGTGAAATGCAAGGTTGGAGGGAAAATGATTGTTTGATAAGCATTGTTGTAAATATTTGAGTGAGTGTTCATATGCATGATTAGGATTTGTGAAAGATCATGAGTATCATTGTTATGTGAAGTTGAGTATAATATTGAACTAGGGTTTGTGAAAAGATCATGAGTATCATTGTTATGTGAATCATCTTGAGTCAAGGATTGAGATTCATAGTGTAGTGAAACACTTATTTAGGGTTTGTAAGCAATTTATGTTTCATTGAGGGATTGGTTGAGTGGATTTGATTGAGTATAATTTATTGGAAGTATTGGAGTGATAGTTCAAATTTTGTGAAACAAATTGTTCTTTATTATTAATTGATTTGAAAAGAGTTGGAAGTAATTGAGTGTTTGTGAGTGAAACATATTGAGTCTCTAACAATTCTCTATATGCTTATGTGGTTTAACAATATTCTGAGTGAAACTTGTTTGAGTGATTGAAGAGGTTTTCTAAAAGATATTAAGTTGAGTTCTGTATGCAATATTTGCAATTTGAATAAAGCTTTTGTAAAATCTAGTGTATTATTTTGAGTAAGTTCTAGAGGGGACTTAAGGACATATTTTTGTGAGCTTTTATGGAAGCTTACAAACAGTATTGAGGAAAATCTTGATGAAGATATGTGGATATATTTGAGGTAAGTCTTAGTGAAGACTTTTTGAGTAGGTTAGAAAATTTCTAGAGAGAACTTGTTGAGCAGATTTGAGATGGATATTGAGAAAATTTGTGCTAGATCGAAAGATAATGTTTAGTGCATATTTAAGACAGAGATTGAGAAAATTTATGTAGGGTAGAGGATAGTGTTCAGTACAAATCTGAGACAGAGGCAGAGGAGAGTAAGAGCAGGCATTGGAGGTGACAGAGTAGAGGATAGTAGTCTCCAGTGGATAGATATCCATTAGCTAGGGTAGTGAGGACAGAGATCTTTTGATTGAGGTCAGGGGTCTTCGGTGAAGAGAGATCCACAAGCCAATGCAATGGAGGCAGTAGTTTTCTAATAGGATCACTAACCAGAGTAGAGGAGAAGGAGTTCTCCTATGGATAGAGATCCACAAAATTTATTATGAGATTGGTGTATCCTTTAGACAAAGGTCCATAAACATTGTAATAGGGAAAGAATTCCCAAGAGAATTTATTGAGAAAATTTTTTAAGAAATATTTTCTCCGTGGAGTAGCCCACATTGGGTGAACCAGGTTAAATCATGTCTCTCATGTGTGTGATGATTTGTGTAATGTTTACTAATTTAATATTATTGATGTTATCATATGGATTGAAAAAAAAGTTTTATCTTATACTGTTCACCCCCCTCTCAGTATAAACACATGTTCTTCACTTTTCTCCTTACAATTCTGCCCAAAAATATATCTTTTGTGGCTTCAATTATCCTTCAAATTTATTATCTTCAAACTCTAAAATTTATAGCTATTAGTGTTTCCCAAATTCTAACCTCTTACAACTTCAAATCTCTTCAAACCTATCCAAATTGCTATATTCTTTTACTATCAAACCTTCCTTCAATTGGTTGTTCAAGGGCACTGCAAAACATAACCAAATTTTAGTCAATTTGTAGCTCTATGTCACCTTCAACTTGCTATCCTGCGACTCTTCAATTTCTACTACAAAATCAACAATCTTCTTCTTTGCAAATAAACCTTCAAATCCTTTATGTTAATATTCAAATTTCTCAAATTGAAGGCCTCTTCTATCTTATTTATCCTTCTTAGTTCTCACTGAATTATTTCTTTAAATTTGACCTCTTTTGTTGATATTTTCCTCAAGATTTTGAATGTAGGTCTTCAAAAAATCCTTTTCAAAATTTGACAAACTTCTTACCAAATCCTTCTTCCTTTTGGGCTTGTTGTCAGATGGCGATAATTGTTCCCAATTCTTCGTATTAGGAGCTTCACCTTCTTGTTATATTTTACCTTGAGATTTCTTCAAATCTTCCCCAATGGCTACTTCAACTTTTTCAATGGGAATTTTCTAGCCTTCTTCTTCTTTCTCTTTCTAAGTTTGCTTGAGACCTCTTCTCTTAGGTCTTGGACTGTTGGCCCAATTTCACCTTCCTATACATAAATGTAATTTGCACACATAGAGATGGAAAATCCACAACAAGCAATATGCACAAATGGAATTTAAATATTCATCAAAGGAGTCTCATATATTATATAATATTATTTTTATTTCATTATAGAGTAGCTTGTACAATCATAATTTGGAGTATTCTTCATATGTCAAATTTTCTCTTGGCTATTCTCTCTCTTCACTTCAACTGCTCTCCCTTATTCCTAAATATAAATTACCCAATTTATAAATTTAGAAACAAACACCTAACTACTTGGGATGATTGATCTACTAGTTTCCTTCCCTCTTTGTCTTCCCTTTTCATTTTTGGTTTTCAATCGTTACGCAAACCCATTTCTTCCTCTCTTGCTTCTTTTCTACCTCTTCTTGTTTCGATGCCCCTTTTTTAATGCAAATAACGTGTATTTTATACACATGGATGTATGATGGTTACCCTTTTGGTAATTAACCAAATGCTCCCACTTCAAAAATCTCTTTGATAAGATGGAAGTAGTTCTCTTGCTTCTTTTCTACCTCTTCTTGTTTTGATACCTTCTTTTTCAATGCAAATGACGTGTATTTTATGCACATGGATGTGTGACGGTTACCCTTTTGGTGACTGTCCAAATGCTTCCACTTCAAAAAGCATCTTTGCTAAGATGGAAGTAGTTGACGCTAGTGGATCATTTCCTTCTAATTCGATTAGTTGCTTGCTTAATAACTTGAGGCCAAAAATTAAAGTTGAAGTACTTCAATAATTTTACAATTTTAAGTATAGGTGCTCACTAGAGGAGCTAGAAATTTGGTTATTTATTGATTTGGTTTGAAAGAAAGGGGTGGCAATATCTCTCGATGACATTGTTAAGGAGTCACTTACATTGTTTTTTATGGATAAGACACTTGAAGCTAGAATGAACATATAAGGGCAACCATCCATCTTGTATTTGTATTTAAAAGTAAATTTTAATTTTATTCCATTAAAAATAAAGTTCTTTTGGTCACAAGTTCAACACAAATAATTTACATACATGGTTTAAATTTAGGTCTCCTAAAAAAATCTAAAACCCTAACCAATGAGCTATCCAATAAAAAATTTACTTATATTATTCGTCTTTGTAGAGCAAGTGGAGAAGGCGAGCCTGACCCTGTTGAACAGGAGGTCCACAGTTCAAACCTCTGCGATGCAAAGGGAACACAAAAACTGTGTGTTAAATTCCCTATTGATAAGCATAGTTCTCGGCTTCACGAGGAGTCATGATTGGAAAAATACTGCTCAACCCTATACATTAGTCATAAAGATTTCTCACACTAATGTAAAATTTTGAAAACAAATAAAATAAAATAAAATAAAATAAAAAATTACTTATACAAAACAACCTAAATCTTATATATAAATGAGACCACCTCCATAATTGACAAAATGATGGCTTGGATCACTAAACACTTAGTGTGTTTCCACTCTTATCTTTAAATTATAATGTAACTATTTCCATGCAATTATTGTCGTATATACTAGTGTGTATATATTTTTTTTTTACCTACAAAATTTATTTATTGTTAATTAGTTTCGGCAGCACAATAATTTGCCAAAAGTGGCGTCTAACAATTTAATGACTGCTATTTGTCTTAACGCCAATTAAATTTGCGTGACCGGCATCACCGGACATCAAAACTTCATGCCTAGGACGAAAATATCTTTGGAAATAGGACATAATCTTTTTCCAGATATATTCCGTCCGTGCGAGTGCTTGCCTCAAATTTCACGTTCTTCCCAACGACAGGTTAAATACAGCAACTGTCTTTCCCTTTGCAATAATTCACGAAAGATACCAATTTTCACACGGTTTCTTTTCATTGGTTCTAATGGCTTCCATTTCTTAATATCTTGAAACTGTTACGAATATTTTCATCCATAAATGTTTTTAAGTAATATTTCTTATACATATTTATTATAGGGATTGAACCTGGATCATATTACGGATAATCCAAGTGACATCCTTACCACACTCACTAAAATATTTAAATATGTTTTTAAAAAGAAATTCAATTTTTAAATATTTTAACAAGATGTTTTTTATTTATACAATAATTCATTTGATAAGACAAGAGCTGTCAAAATGAAAAAATTAAATTGATAAGGATGTTTTTTCATTTATGCACTAATTGATTTGATTATATAACAGCTGTCAACATAAATAATTTAAATCTTCTACAATAAAATCTAATCTTCATATATACAGACATATATGATAAACCATACCAGAGTTGGATAAACTCTGAATCACACCTACTATTCCTCATTTACAATAAGACTGTAACAAACTAAAGACGGAATTGAAGTAAATTAAGTCTATAAACCCGACAATCTCAACATCCATGATCAATGATACACCGTTCCCTTGATTAAGTTGTTCTTTTACATGACACGGCCCCTCAAAATAGCAACGTGTTGATATGGTTTACTGGGTTTGATTACGTAAGAGTTAAAGAGGTTTGAGCTAACGTGGTCTCCATGGTTTCTTTTCATAATTCAAGGAAAAGAAATTCAATTTTTAGATATAAAATCTCAAAAATCTTGTTTTTCAAAAAAGCAAGACTTCCGTTTAATCATATGTTTCCAACAAGTGTTTGAAAAGGGTGTTTTTTCATTTATACAATAAATCAGAGGGCTCATGGCCCCGCTTCCATCCTCGCCATCGGCACCGCTACTCCTCCAAATGGGTGGTTGATAGATAATATGACACTAGTGTAATATAATATATATATATATATATATATATATATATATATATATATATATATATATATATATATGGGTTGATAGATAATATGACACTAGTGTAATATAATATATATATATATATATATATTATTATATAATTAATTTTAAAATAAAATTAATTTATTTTTATTAATTATAATTTTTTTTTTTTTGTTAAGTAGCGTTTGTATTTACAACGGGTTTTAACTAGGATCCCAAAACCTGATTACATAAGAGTTGGTAATAACATGCCAAGAATAAGCCATTACAACAAAATTCTGGGCCCAAGGCACCAATACCCTGAAAATGAAAAACAAACAGAAAATCCCGCCCAGCGTAGCGGGAACAGGTAAATTTGAACAATCCCGCCCAGTAGGAAACCACCAATTTCGAAGGAAGGTAAGTTTGAAGATCCCGCCCAGTGGGGAGCAGCTGAAAACTACCATCATGTAAATCTTGCCCAGCAGGAAGTAGCAAAAAACCATTATAATATAAATCCCGCTTAGTGGGAAGCAGTCAAAAAACCACCAAACAAAAATTCATCCAAGTGTAGATCCCGCCCAGCGGAAAGCAGCAAAAACCTCTACCAAGTGAATCCCGCCTCCGAAAAAAACCAGCAGGAAATGAGAAAAACCCGCCCAGCAGGAAACCCAACGTTTTTGGAGAATCCTGTCCTGCGAGAAACCATCCCGCCCAGTGAGAAACCATCCTGCCCAGAAAAAAGGGGGAATCCCGCACAGTAGGAAGCAGTTGAAAACCAGCAAAGATGAGATCTCACCCATCGAGAAGCAGCCAGAAAACACCACCAAGAGAATCTCGCCCCTAGGACAATCAACAAGAAAAGACAACAGGTTAAGGGACCAGGGATACAGGGACTGGGGATCCCAAGTGGGAAGAGGTAACAACTACAAAGATGGGATCCCTGGGAGCCTAGCCTGGGGGATCCAAGGTCTGCATGCATAGATCAAATCCCCCAAGATTTGAAAAATGTAGCAAAACCCAGAGAACCCTAGCAGTAGGGGCCAAGAATCCCATCCTTGCACAGGAAAAACTTTAGAGAATTAGGACTGAGGCTGGGAGCATCCCAGACAGAGAAAAAGCCCCCCCAAGGCCAAACAAATACCCAAGGTGTCCACCAAGGAGCAGAACCAGCATGAAGAAGCCTCCAAGCGGGAAATCGAAGAGGGCCCTCCCCACAAGGATGGGACCAACAACAGCCACAAGATCCCAGAGAGGATTCACTAGCAAAAATGGGAAATAGGCCCCCCAGACCACCCCCAAAGCAGTAAAGACTTCAAAGGAAACCCCAAGAAGCCGTCAAAAACCCAACCAATCACCCCCACCACCCAGAGAACCGCAGGGAACCAGGTCCACGCCAAAAACCTGCAGAAAACCCAAGGGGGAAGCCTAAGGTAAAAAAAGGAAGGGATCCCGAAAATAGCAAAGAACCCTGGGAAGCACCAGGCAAAAAACTCAAACAAGGGAACCCTGACCGACTGGGAGAGGTGTAGAAAGAGGAGAAGGATCTCCTTCAAGGAGATCATTTGCAACAAACAATCCCAGGGAGGGATGACCTGGAAAGAGCCAGGGACTGGGCAGGAACCAGGGGAGGGAGAGCAGGGAAGGAATCGGGACCCTCCTCTCTACTTTTTTTCCCTCTCATCCTTCTTTTCCAATCAGTTACTATAAATTTTTATTATGATTTAATTATTATTAAATTTTTAAAATTTTTATTATTATTTTTAATTTCAGTGTACCTTTATTTATCACTCAATTTCTTAAATTTATTATAGGAGAGTCAAACAAAACTTATAAAATCATCATTAATTTTTTTTTTTTTAATATATTTTTAAATTTTTTATGTTTTTAATTATCATTCAATTTTTTTAATTTATAATAAAATATTGACAATTATTTCAACGTTAATTTAAACTATAAAAAATATATATATTTTTTAATTATTATTATTATTATTATTATTAAACCAAAAACTCCTTACGGAGCCGCCTTGGTCTGAGAGACCACGAACACGAACAAGGGTTCTACACCGTCAAAGTCACCCGGGGGTCTACACCGTCAAAGTCACCCGGGGTCACCCCATCCGCACCAACATTTTCAATTGGATTTTGGATACCAAATTCAGCTTTTTGGTAGAGCAAAGATTTGAACCTAGGACCTCCCTTGAGGATTGCCCTTTCCTCTCCAACTCAACTCACCTACAACACCTAAGTATTTTATATATTTATTTTAAACCTAATAAATAATTATTATTATTTTTAAATATTTAAACAAATTAATCCTTCTTTTAAAACAGTTTATTAAACATTTGTAAATATTTTAAAACACTCCTTATTGTATATCGGCTTCGATTTTAAATAGAAATTCGAAAATATTCCTTTGATTTGAAAGGTTTTAAATTTTGTTTTTTTCTCTGCCGGATAATAAGCTTTTCCATGGTTACTATGATTTGAATAGTACGCATGGATCCGTTGCTGCTGATGTCAACGACGATTTATTTTATGATCAGAATCTCTTTTTAAAATAAATTAAACCTTGGTTGTGTTTTACCAACAAAAAAAAACGTAACTTATATTATGAGTGATTCCTTACCATATAAGAAGTATTTAAAAAAAAAAACAAATTAGTTCAACTAAGCATCAAAAGCTATTATAAATACCTCCGGTGGGAAAGTCGGGATTTCATAGCTCCTTCTTCAACGTACTTGTGTCATTACTACAATTGTGACGCCGTTCAGAGTATCGATACGTACGTTGGCTGCGAATATATCAGATCACAAAATATATACCACTGAAGTGATTTTTGAAAGACTTTAGAAAAATAATATTAAAAATAATATAGAAGTCTTATAATCGTATATCCAATTGAAGTCTTTTGCAACATTGTCACTTGTCGAAAGCAGATGGTTAATTATGATAATTCTATTGTTTATCAGCTAGTTTTAGTTTGATGTCAATTTATTTTGCATATACTTCTGGTTTCAGTGAGTTTTGTTTCATCCCACTTTTTGTTTAAGTGGTTGGTTTTGGTTGTATATGTTGTATCAAGGTTGTAACTATTATCAAGATTGTATCAAGGTTGTATTTATTAATATAAGTTATACAATTTTCAATTAAAAAAATATATTATAAATGTTCCAAGGGAATATGTTGAGACACAAAAAGAAAAGTTGTTTGAAATCTTGCATAATACTTTCATGGTGCTTTAACATTTGGAACAAAAAGCAAGAAGAAGGAAATATAATTTTATTAGTGTTTCTACCAAAGGTAATTAAGAAGAAAAATATTGTCCAAGAAAGAAAAATAAAGAAGCTAATCATTGAAATATGAGCAAAAGGTAAGTTTTTACTACATAAAAAATACTCAAGTGGTGAAGAATGAAATCTCAAGACATGGATAGTGTTAACCAAACACTAGAACAAACATTCAACATGCATAACAAACTAAGAGATAATGAATCTCACGTTATCAAATAAAAAAATAGTACTAGGAGTTAGATAGTGCATGAAAAGTGCTATCATCCATATTTGGTAAAGAGTTAAGCTCTCACTCCAAAAATAAATCACATCAACAATATTTTTTTCAAAACTATTCATGGTGGTCTAGTCTAAGGTTCTCAAGACAAAGAAGAAAATATGTATTCAAGAAAAAAATATTTTAAAATGATAATAAATTTATAAGAACCCCATGATGTGTAATAAGATGAATCACCTTGTGAAAGTAGAAAATATAAAACAAACACATACAAGTAGAATTTAAGTTAAAAGATATACAAGGAAATAAGTATCTGTATTAAGGAAGAGGCTTACTCTCACTCACCAAACAAAATGTTGTGCTACTAGGAACACTTTTAGATTAATAGATATTGAAACACTCCATGAAATACGAAAGGCATTGAGACACTCAATGAAATAAGAAGGTACCATGATGTAGCTATTATATGTCTAAGAGTTGATGTAGCTATAATATGTCTAAGAGCAGGAAGATGAGAGATTTACTTTGTACTTTGATACATTTAAGATATAATGATGAAATGAAATATATGATGAGAAACAAATAAACTTCAATTGAGAAACATAGAAGGGTGTTTATTCAAATAAAACTACATGTCATCCAAAAATTTGAATGATAAGGAATGCATCGAAGAAGATTAAAAATTCTCTAAGATAATCCAAACTAGCTGAATGCATACCCCCAACATAAATTTTTAGATGCATCACCAATTTGCAAGAAAATCAATTAGATTGGCACCTAAATTTGAATAAGATTCAAACCAAAAAGAATATTCCTAAAAGCACATATGAAACACTCAAATGTGTTGAACACATGGACAAAAGAGATGACATGAAGGAAATAAGGAAGAAAAGAGCTTTGAACTTCTTTCCAAGGAAAAAGTTAAAATACCATATTAGAGAGTGGGAAAGTCTTTGGGATAAATATATTATTTGTTCCCAGTACAACTATTTGTAGTTTAAATAAAATGTGGATATCATATATTTTAAAAGGAAATAATATTCAAAGGAATATTCTATAGATGAAGAAATATTCTCTCTAACTTTATTTTTTGCACAACCAAAAAATTATATCTCATGTTTTTGAAGAATTAATAGAAATACAACTATAGTCATATATATACCCATTCAAAAGAGTTTTTTGAGGAAGACTCAATAAAAGAAGAATATTTAGATTTTGTAAAGGTTTACTATGGCTAGTGGATCACCAAAGTTCTTATTGCTAAATTCCAAATTGTTGAGGGAAAATAATTATTTTGCTTGGAAAACCAAGCTCATGATACAACTTAAGTTTGAATAAGTATGAAAAGTGTGTTGAAATATATTACATTATTTGGTACATGCTAATATACCACCTTGGGTACATATTTAGATTAGGAAAGAGTGTTCTATATTAGAGGTTGAGTATTTACTTTATGCAATGTAATAATTGCACAAGTATTATTAAAGTGTGCAAAGTATTTTGGTATTGTAAATGCGCATAGTGTCTGTGTGCACATGAGTCCATCTAATAGGAAGTTGAGGAGTCTCTAAAAGAGTGAAGGCCAAGAGTGCTCTATATGAAGAGTAATATTATATTATATATGTAGTATAATGTGTGAAGAACCAAAATATGATTTGTAGCTCGAGAAGGTATCTCAGTATGGGTAGTTAAGTTTTTTATTCAATGGAGATACGATTTTTGTCAACATTTGTTAATGGTAATTTTATGAGTTATAGTTGAAGTTATTTTTGAGTTCTATAATTTTAGAATATTGCCATTATCATATATTATATTGCAACTTTATTTTTTATTTTTTGGTTAATTTTATCACAAGTATTTAGCTTCAAAAGGTAACAATGGTATAAGAGCTACATCAAGGTTTTGAATTGCATAGGTTTTAAATTTGCAAAGGAGATGTCCACCAGTTAAGAAGAAACCACAGAAGTTGAAGAAATTAACTCTGGAAAGGAAAAACTATAGAAGATAGTATTTCTCATTGTGTTAAAGGAAAACCAATGAAGGTTGAAGTTTTACGTATTACAAGAGGAAATTCAAAATAAAATTAAATTACAAATCTTGAAGATAGACCTTAACATTGAGGATATTAAGAGATACTACAAGGATGTGTTATTGAAACATTTGATAGATTGAAGGAGATTCTAGATTGCAAGTTGGCTAGAGTCTTTCCACAGGGTTGAAGGAGAACTCGTGAAGACTAGGTCTCATTGTAGAATCTTTTCCACTAGTTTTTGTTGAAGAAAAATAGTTCTTAGAAGTTGATTAAAAATTAAAATATTTCTCCATTTTCACAATCCAATAAATGATTTTATTAGGGTTTAAACTTCCATTATATGACAATTTTCCTAACTTTGACATCGTACTCATGTTAGAAATTGTCTAGATTAATATTTCTTTTGAATATCCTTCTTGTGCATCATTACAAGTTTTTGGTTGACCTGTATTCTCCTATTCACTATCACTTATGTCCTCTATTTTAATGCCCCTCATTTAGGCTATTTAGACTGCATCAAGTCAAGTGTTAACTCATCTTAATATTTTAGCTATATCCATGGCTCAAGTACCTCACAGTCTTCTTCTTCCCCACTATGTCATATCTTCTTTGGTATGTCTCAAACTTCAATAATCTACCTGCTTTGATATCAAAATTATGTAGTCACACAACTTTTAATCTTAATGTATTTCTTTGTACAATAAAATTATCATACAATAGCGTTTTCCACAATCCAATTGTATGCTCTTCTCACTGTTTAATGTACTATATTTACTACCATCCAATCTACAACCTTTGCACTTGAAACCTGACTGTACAACTATCATATAACACTAAATTATATGACAATCAATTTTCTTTATATGACAAGAGATTGTAGATAATCTATCTTACCGTACAAGACTTAGTTCCTCATTATTTGGTTATATTTCCTCTTTGATCAGTGTTATTTTCTCCCAGATCAGTAGGATGAGTGTACGATACTTTTAATGCATGGTTTGTATGACACTTTCATTGTACGACAAATTGATTCTTTATAAATTTCTAATCTTGTGATCACTATACGAGTATACAATCTAGCTCCTTGCATAACTTCCTTTGCTCAACCAAATGCATGAATGACCACTCCTACCATTGTTCTTGATACATTTTTTTGTTGTACGATTATGTAAACAATTATATTGCAAATAAAACTATCAACAACATTGTGCTTCCTCAAAGCTCAACTTCTATGCCTTTGTACTTTAGCTCATACAATTTCTTATTTCAATTGGTATATTTCTAAGGTACACCTTTATGCCTATGAATTTCACACACATGAAGGCAAGGTTGTTGAATTTTCCCTTTGGATTCTCTTTTTCGAAGAACAGTTGGATTGTACAATCTCCTACATCCTAATTTGGTACCTTATCTTGAACTATTGGTGAAATTTTACCTTCCCCTGCATAAATGTAATTTGTACACATAGAGATGGAAAATCCACAACAAGCAATTTGCACAAATGATCTTTAAATATTCATCAAAGGAGTCTCATATATTATATAACATTATTTTTATTTCATTTGTAGAGTAGCTTGTACAATCATAATTTGAAGTATTCTTCATAAGTCAAAATTTCTCTTGGCTATTCTCTCTCTTCACTTCAACTGCTCTCCCTTCTTCCTAAAGACAAACTCCCCAATTTATAAATTTAGAAACATGTACCTAACTACTTGGGATGATTGGTCTACTAGTTTCCTTCCCTCTTTGTCTTCCCTTTTCGTTTCTGGTTTCCAATCGTTACACAAACCCATTTCTTCCTCTCTTGCTTCTTTTCTACCTGTAGACACCAAAATAGCACCAATCTGATTATGTGACGACAAACACTGACCGAATTGGCATACATAGCCCCCATGGTAGTCCCCAAAGGTTAAACAGTGGTCCTAACCACTCTCACAGCAGTTTTGGAAGGTCAGAGGTCAATTTGGCACCTTTTAGGCACTCTGATCCCTACTCGTTCCACCTTGGGACGATTACAAACTGGTATTCGTCCCACCTTGGGATGATTAGCAGTATTCGCTCTAGGGTGGGGTGAATAGCAGGTTTGATGGGCAAAAGGTCAAACCTCTACAAATGGTATCTCAGATCCGCCACTTAACTCCTTCAATGCATTGAGCGTGAGTAAGCATTTTTGAGCTCAAAGAGGTAGTCATAAGGGCAGTCATGGAGCCCTTAATTAGGGAGGAATCTTCTTCCCCCCAAGGCATGATGGCCAAGTGGCGCCTCTGCATGCTCATTCACAGAGATCCTCAGGTCTATAAAATTCTCTATTCAGGTTTAAGGTTCAAACAGTGACCTGAGCAAGTCTGTGATAAGGTGGGTATGTGTTAAATTCTCTATTAATAAGCATAGTTCTTGAACCCGTGATTAAGTGTGATAAGATGGATGTGTGTTAAATAAACATAGCTATTACTCTCAAAATAATAATGGTTGGGATATTTATATATTTTTTTTTTCGACTGCCTAATAATAAGGTTTTCCATGGTTACTATGGATTTGAATAGTACGCAATGAAGAAAAAGGATCCGTCGGTGCTGATGTTAACGACGATTTATTTTATGATCCAGAATAGCTTTTACATCCATTAAATTAAGGCAAATTAATTCAACTAACCCACAATAGGCATCAAAAGCGATTATACATACCTGCAAGAGGGAATGTCGGGGATTTCATAGCTCCTTCTACAACGTAATTGTGTCATTAGTGCAATTGTGACGCCCTTCAGAGTATCGATACGTACGTTGGCTGCGAAAACGATGAACATGGAGGACGTGGAAGAATTCAGGAAGGCTCAGAGGGCTCATGGCCCAGCTTCCATCCTCGCCATCGGCACCGCTACTCCTCCCAATATCGTCTATCAAAGCACGTACCCCGACTACTATTTTCGCATCACAAATAATGAGCATAAAACCGATCTCAAGGAGAAGTTCACGCGAATTTGTAAGTTGCTTTAGCTTTTAATGAAATTCTTCGGCGGGTTAAAGATGATGTTAAAGCAATATTGTATAATGCAGGTGAGAAAACGATGATAAAGAAGAGGTACATGCATCTCACGGAGGAGATACTGAAGGAGAATCCCAACATGTGCACATACATGGCGCCCTCGCTGAACGCCCGGCAGGACATGGTGGTGGTAGAGGTGCCCAGGCTCGGAAAGGAGGCGGCCGAGCGGGCCATCAAGGAGTGGGGGCGATGCAAGTCGGAGATCACCCATCTCGTATTCTGCACGGCCAGCGGAGTCGACATGCTGGGAGCCGACTACCAGCTCACCACCCTGCTGGGGCTGCGCCCCAACGTGAAGAGAGTGATGCTCTATCACCTGGGCTGCTACGCCGGCGGCACCGTCCTCCGGGTGGCGAAGGATCTCGCCGAGAACAACGCGGAGCGAGGGTTCTGGTCGTCTGCAGCGAAAGCACGGTCGTCAGTTTCCATGGCCCCGACGACACGCACTTCGATAATCTGGTCGGACAGGCCCTCTTCGGCGATGGCGCGGCGGCTCTCATTGTGGGGGCCGACGCCGTGCAGGGTTTGGAGACCCCCTGTTTCCATGTACTTTGGAATGGGCAGACCCTTCGGCCGGAGAGCGAGGGCGGCATCGAAGGGCACCTTAGAGAGGCTTGGCTCGTCTTCCAGTTGCTGCAAAGCCTGCCGCGGCTCATCTCCGACAACATCGAGGCCGCCCTGGAGGAGGCCTTCCTGCAGTTGGGCGTGTCCGACTGGAACGACTTGTTCTGGATCGCCCACCCTGGAGGGGCAGCGATTCTTACTGCGATCGAGTCCAAACTTCAACTGGATCCAAACAAACTGAGGGCTTCAAAGCACGTCCTGAGCGAAGATGGGAATATGTGGAGCGCGTGCGTGCTGTTCATCTTGGACGAGATGAGGAAGGCCTCTCGACTCCACGGGTGTGCGACCACCGGGGAAGGATTGGACTTGGGAGTTCTCGTTGGGTTTGGGCCTGGGCATACCATGGAAACTGTCGTTCTCAAGAGCGTTCGCCTGAAATGAGAGGTTCCAGAAATAAACGCATCCATAGTTTCAATTTGCCCTTCCTTTCGTTAGGCTATATTTTGTTTCTAAAAATAAGGAGTCTCCATGTCCTTGGTATTATTACTTATTATAGAAACTTTGCATACCATATGATGACATGTGATTTGAGCTGGTGGTGTGGCTAGTCTATGGATTTGGTAAATTGGCAAATGAGGCGATTAGAAAAGGAAACATGCTTGGAGATGAATTTGTATTTAGTTATATTTGGGGAAATATTTATGTTAAAATGTATTTATTTTAATTTATTAAAGTTAATATAAAATTAATTTTATATTTAAAATAAATTTTATTTTTATAAAATTGATTTAATTATTTAAAAATATATATTTATTAATTTTATTCAAAAATATAATGTAATTTTATATTAAGAAAATATGAAATTAGAGTTTTTATTAAATCTTTTATTAAATTTTTGTACTAAGCATGTATCTAGTTTAATCTAAAGCCCCTCTTTTGAGAGTTCATCTACTTTCTTATTTAGTTCTCTATAAATATGACAAAAAGTAAAAGCTTCAATTTGATCCACAACTTCTTTTATTTGAGAGAATATGGGTTGTAGAACCATGTTTTCCATCTTAAAAACACCAAGTATTTAGTTTGTTACCACTTGTGAGTCTTTGTAAATTTAGATTTTTTGTACTCTATTTGATTATGCCAAATGAACCAAAAATTTGAGTGTCATAATTTTAACATAATTATTAGAACCTTTTTCCAGTTCATCTTTGAATTTTAAATAATGAGAGTAAAAAATATATAGTATTCCTCCTACTCCATAAAATTTAGAGGCCTGGTATCTAGCACCATTAAAAAACCTTGAAGCTCCTGATTTATCAATTTTTTGAAGGATGATTTGTTTGATTACCTTTGTTGCTATTGAACTCTTATAGTTATTGAAACTCTCAATGATTTAGGAGGAGGACTTCCAAGTAGGCTTCTCTTTATCGTAAAATATTCATGTGTTCTTAAATAACCATACTCCCCATGTTAAGAACCTACTATTAAATCTAGACTCACTCACATGAATACTGAAATTGAAACAGGGATTCATGAAAAAATAATATATTGTAATATACAAATAACATTAAATCGTGGGCCTCTTTGAGGGGGCAACCTCCAATACTTTTGTGAAAAGATACATTTTTTCATGGATCCATGTATTTTAAAGATACACTTCATGTAACCCTAACCTAATTCTCAAGAGTTGGATTACATGAAAAATACCACTCGAGTTAGAATCTTCTACCAAACATTGGTTACATTCTTGAAAATGGTTACATGAATTAGCCCCACTTGTCTAGGTGCCTTACTTGCCACATACCATTGCAAAGTATTATAAAATAGTATTATAATGGGGTACCCATCTTGGAAGTGGATAATTACGTAATCATATGAGCATTACAAAAATAATTTTAGGATGGGGTCCTATCATGCCCTTCCCCTTCAAAAAACTTTATTCTTAAAGTTGTGGCTAAGGAAACATGTGTTATAGTTGTTGGAGAGACTCTCACATAGCCTCTTCGGGTTGTATACCACACCATTGAAAAAGAAACTTAGTGATTACCCGATTGTAAATAGTGCATGTCCTATAGTCCAATAGTTATTCTAGCTCGAGCAATATAGAACCCTCTTCATCCAATTCAAGTAAAGTAGATTGAACCTATACCTAGTTGCCCACAACTTTCTTGAGAGAGGATACCTGAAATATAAGGTGGATATGGGATGTAGATGATAGGGCCAATTTATAGATTGTTACACCAATCTACTATAAGACCTAGTAGGGGTCATAGTATTTGGCGACGAGTTTTTGGCATCTGCAAAGCTAAAGTGATGATTGTTTATATGGCTACAAGTAGAGGAAAATCATATAACCAACTTCAATGTTATCATTAGAATGGTGTTGACCAACTTGTTAGTGCATATAATTTTGATCCACTTATAAATTCATCTTCAATTGATCGAGGACTTTAGCATGTTGGCTAAGCGTAGTATCAAAAACATGGACCTTGGAAACACTTGAAATATAGAAGAAAGGTTTTGATGGAGTTCATGCATAAATTTCTTCAAAAGGGGTGACTTTGGCCGCAGTGTGATAAGAAGTGTTACACCATCACTCAACCAAGGGAAGCCACTTCACCTATTGTGTATGATGATCAGAGGTAAAGTAATGAAGGTATATCTCCAAGCATTTGTTAACAATATTTGTTTTACCTTGTGTATGAATGCTAGACTAGACTCATTTTGAGTTGATTTCCCTAAAACCTAAATAGTGTAGACACCAAAACAGCACCAATCCGATTACGTGACTGCAAACACTGATTGCTTTGACAAACACAACCCCCAGGGCAGCCCTCAGAGGTCAAACAGTGGTCCTAACCACTTTCATAGCAATTTTGTAAGGTCAAAAGGGCAATTTGGCACATTTAGGCACTTTGCTCAGAATCTGTCTCACCCAGAGACGGATTCAAATCTGTCTCACCCAGAGACGAATTCAAAATTAGAATCTGTCTCACCCGGAGACGGATTCTGAATTCGTAACTGGTAGGGACGAATTCTGAGTTTAACGGGCAAAAGGAAGAATGGTGCCAAGTGGCAGCCCAAGACAGCCAGTTGATGACTCCTGCCTCGCACGCGTGTGTGGGTGGACGAGAGGGGCCGTTAGAAGACCGTCACAAGGGGCAGTTATGAAAGCCCAAGTCATGGATGACTCCCCTCCCTCATGGGAAGACAAGACTGCCACATGGCACCTATGACCAACACGTGGCACCTATGCTTCCCTCTCAAAAGAGACCCCATGGGTCTATAAAAGGTGGGACTTTTCTCACCCAAAAGAATGCAGGTTGAAGGAGATTTCAAGCAACGAAGTGCTGCCGAGTTGAAGACCCACTTGCATCCCTTTTGGTTCACCTTCTCGCATCCACCAATCTCTTTTGCAAGGGAGGTTGTTGGGTGGCTTTTGGAAGCTTGAACCTGACCCAAATCCAACACATGGACACCTGAACCAACCAATTCGCCGACCCCCCAATCCTAAGAGGTTTTGGGCCCATCCCTAGTGGATTGGCGCCGAAATCAAGTGCCAACGGTGGGAGGCCCACTTGGGCACCCCCGCACTTTCTAAGTTTTAGAGCATTCTAGATTACTTTTTCAGGTTGCATTTTGTGTTATCATGTTTGGTTAACTCATAGCTGCAAGTTCATAACTTTTGATCAGATTCTAGTATGTTTTGTGTCGCTTTGTTGTTTCACTAACTTGCAGGTGGCGAGATCAAATTCCCGAGGGTAGAGGCCAAATTGGGAGAATCCGACCATCTGGGTCGTCCCAAAATGGCCCCAATTACATAACCCCCTTGTTTGCAGGCATTTTGCAGGTCTCGAGAATCGACATTGGAGCAACAGCAGGTCGGCTTCTTCAACACAGAAGAATTCGTCCCACCCAGGGACGAATTGCACAATCCGTCTCCGCCCAGGGACGAATTCCAGTTGAAGGTAGATTGGCCAGCTGTCTCAGTGGCAATGGCCTTCTGGTAACTTTTTCTATCTTCTGTCAAGATTTCAAGCCATTTGGACTCACTGTATTTATTGTTTCAGGCAAATGTTTACATGCATATTTCGTTAATTTTAGAGAACGAACACTTTCCATTTGCGGTAGGTGCTACTGACATCTTGGTTGTTTCTTTGTTCGTAGGAGAAGCAGCAGAGGTGAAGAACTCATCGACATCAGCGGTGGCATCATCTTGGCCCGTCCATTTCAATCGTGGGCACGCGAAAAGAGGAACATTAAGTGATTGTAATCAAATTCTTTTAGCGCTCCTAGCCCCTGAAAAGGGAGGAGGCGTCATTGTAACAGAGATCAAGAAATTTTAATGAAAGGGCTGTGTTTTATCCATTTGCTTGTATCTCATTTTAATGCGTCTTTTTCCTTTCATGCACTTTACATTTCTAGGACTTAAGCGCATTTGATTTTGGTTGCATCGCAATTAGTGTTTCCTTTGCCCGAAATCTCGTGCTTTCAGTGGCGATCACGGTGGGACCTGTCCCATATTTTTAAAATCACAGAAAACTGATCAAAGTTTTGTGTTTGTGCTTGACAGGTACATTTTTTTGTTGCAGACTGCTATTCGTCTCTGACTGTTATGAATTCTTAACTGCAATTCGTCTGACCCTGAGACGAATTCAAATTCGTCTCTGGGAGGGACGAATTATGTTCTGCAATTCGTCTCCCAGAGGGACGAATTCCTGCCTACGGATTTTCAGAGCAGAAATTCAGAAGCAACTGGAGCGAGCGAGAGAAGAGGTAGGGATTTTTATAATCTCTGTTAAAATTTCTGTTTCTGTTTCTGTTTCTTTGACTGTTTTCATTTTATCCTGCATTACTTAGGGAAAGTCATTTATGCTTGTTTCATTTTCGTTAAATAAAATGAATCCCACACACATCACGAAACAATTTTAAACCAAGGAGCTGGTCGTAAGACCCCAGCCCTTGAGCAAGACCAACGGTGGGTTCATCACCACCTTGGCTTAGCTTTGCATCCATTTCCCGATTGTCAACTCTTGTTAGGCGTAAATCCTGACGAAAGCAGACCGAGTGTCGCTGGGGTGATTCCCATGCGCGCGAGGATAAGTTTTCTATGGTAGGTGCCATTAACAGGACAATCCCCCTTTCGTACCACCTACGTACCACGTACCTTCCGCTCTCACGTACCTATAGTCTCCCTCTCGTAAGGGCGGGTATATAGAGAGGTTGGTATATCGGCCCGGTTGGTATATTGAAGGGGCGACCATTTTGGGAGTTATATGAGCCGTCATAATGCATTTAAACGTTCTTCAAAACCTACAAAAACAAAACAAAAAAATCAAAATGCACTAAACCAGTTTAGGACACACCATTTAATCCTTAAAAGAGATAATCACGATTTGTGTATGCGTGTGTTTATTTCTGCTTAGTGTAGACAAAAACAAAAATCATCATAAAAGAGATAAAAATCTGTTTAGATAGCATAGAAGCACCGCAATGGTGTACACCCGCAGCCAAGCCCAATCAAGGGCAGAAGCTCCGGAAGGTACACAAGAAGCAGGCACGAATCGCCTTCGCTTCAGTCCCGAGGATTTGGTCATACCGCCTTATCGGTCTAACCTACAAAAGAATCCAATTCAGAATCCTCGGTGGGGTATGCCTATTCAAAGCAGCCCCTTTCAAGAGGACGCCTTACATGTAGACCTTGAGGTAAATAGAGAATCGCCCTCTCAGGTTAGACATGAGTGGCCACGACGCGATGAAGCGCTAGATAGGCACACCATCCATTTGGAGGGACAACGTGGATATGGTATCCCTTCTTTACCTCACATCAGAACAGAGAGACAAAATCTAGAGCGTAGGGTTCTTTACACAAAATGACCTAACTCCGCCTACCCCCTTCACACCTATGAGAGGGAGCGTGAGGAAGATCATCGCATTCCTCAAAGACAACAACATACAACGCGGGAACCTTGCGCTTCCGCACCAGCTGGACATCATGATCACCCCTTGAGGCCAGGACCTCGAGTACATGCCGCCTACCTCGACAGAGGGAAGCGACCCATTGGAATTGTAGATCATCAAAATCAAGATAAACACATAGGGGAAACATTCGAACCTCCTGAGCAAAATAGGGTAGACCAAATTGACCCGATAGTCGCCCAACATGCCACCCATCAAGCCCAAATCATGCGGCTTAAACAAAGTCATCAGGAGATAGAGTATCAACACCGCTTGGATAGAGAGCGCATGCAACGCGAAGCGGATGAGCTACGCTATAAACTACCTGAGAGGGAGCTAACCCCTCGCATCCAAAGGGCTGAACAGTATGAGAGGCATAATCCGTTGGTACAGGACAGGTCTCCACGACCTCGCCAAGCTTTGCCTCCAAGACCTCATAGATTCGAGAGGGAGGCAACTCCCCGAAACAATGATGGGTACCTTCAGCGAGGGCTTGATCAGGGTCATAGGTTTCGCCCGGAGACTCCTCAAGAATTTTACGAGGAGTATGAACCGAAGAAGAATATGTTGAAACTCCCCATCAAGGCAGGAGGGATGCCATTCGGCCACCCCTCCATAGGCCTCCGGTTTATCATAACTTACAACGAGAGAGAACAAGAGAGGAAGAAATAAAATCTTTCGATGCATACCAAGCGCTATTGGAGCGTTTGGAGTCCAGTGGAAACAAAAGTTGTTGGGCATCAAAAACCCACATTACGTCAACTCCGTAGTAATCCGGTGCATCCCTCAGTGCCTACACCTCTTTACCCCGAGCACTTCAAGTTGCCTCAATTGGCAATCTTTAAAGGTGAAGAGGACGCACAAGAACACGTTACAAGATTTTTAAGCCAATGCTTCGGCATCCAAGATAATGACGCATTGTTGCTTAGAACATTCATAACCACATTCGTAGGCCCTGCCTCGGATTGGTTCACACAACTACCCAAACACAGCATAAGCAACTTAGATCAATTAGTAGATGCGTTTCTTGAACGCTTTGCCTTCAACACAAGGAAGAAGGCATCACTGAGTGATCTGGCGAGCCTCAAACAATTTGAGGAGGAAACAATGGCAGCATACGGGAATCGATGGAGGGCTTTGCTTTCTAAGCTACCCTACCGTCCCCCTATGTCTGATCTCACGCAGATGTTCGCAAAAAGTTGCTTAAAATCAATCTCTGGTCTATTGTTGCTGCGGCAATACGACAACTTAGAAGAAGCTTTGGCGCAAGCAGAGTCATAGAAGAGATTAAAATAGGTGAAGGCGCAATCGCTAAGCCTAAAAAGAAAGAGTGGAATAAAACCACTAAAATCGGGACAACGCAACCACAACACGCCGCAGTCAACCAAGTTGCGATAAATGTTCCCGCGCCTGTGCAAGAAACGCAGCCCCAAAAGGCTAATTACCAGGCAGTGCCTCCTGCTTATGAAAGAGATAATAGAAGACAGGAGCAGAATTACCCGCGTCACCCTAGACGACATTTCACCCCATATGCGGAGTCTAGGGATTCCTTATTTGACCGCTTGTCAGCGGCAAATTTAGTCACTCTGCCAGAAATTCAAACTATAGACCCTAACATTCCCAAGCCTAGGGGGTACAGAGAAGAATTGTATTGTAGATTCCATAGGCGCAGAGGACATGACTTGAATGGGTGTTGGAAATTCAAAGAACTAGTCCAGGATTTGATCGACAACAGAACATTGGTCGTGGACAACCCCATCGCACCAAACAACCAACAAATGGGGGTATTCAAGGACCCCTTGCCTGCCCACGAGGCACAGACTAAACCACTCCAGATTAACGAGGTGCGACAGGATCTTCCCATGCAGGGATTTGTGGGAATGATTAGCATAGTAACGAGGAACAGAAGGTACCCAGCAGTTGCCCCCGAGGTAGCTACGAGGGAAGTTCCGACAACATCACAGCCTCAACAACGCCCAACGCAGTTGCCTCCGCCTAGACCCGAGGTCACAATACGAACCAAACTCACGTAGAGTTTGCAGACCACATCGGCTAGGCTGTCCATTTACGAGCTTATTCAACAGTCAGCACCCCATAGGGAAGCTCTTATGGACATTTTAAAAGCCATTGAATTACAGCCCCACGAAGTAAATTCTTTCAACAACTTCGTAGGACATGTGAAACGATGTACGGAGCCGGTCATCACATTCAGAGAAGATGAGGTCAAAACGATATCGAATGACATGGCAGATCCACCCCTACACGTCATCGCGCGGGTCAACGGGATTCCGTACAAGAGAGTGCTGATAGATACTGGCTCGTCCAGTAACATCATTACCACTGCAGCCTTAAAACATTTGAAGCTGCCAGCCTCTCACATCATAGCCTCCACGTACACACTGCGAGCTTTTAACGATGCAATATGCTCGATAGTCGGCATAGTTGTTCTGCCTGTCCAGGTAGGACAAAAGTCAATACCTACACTGTGCCATGTGCTGGAAGGCGAAATGGCTTATAATATACTCCTAGGGCGGCCTTGGATCAGGGACATGAAGTGTGTCCCTTCGATCGCCCACCAGTGCTTGAAGTATGCTTATGAAGGAGAGATCCATGTAGTCCCAATGGACTTAGAGCCCTTCAAGTATTGCAATGCAAGTACAATTCATGCCTCAATCGACCCTCCCTTCAACACATTTGGATTTCCAGTTAAATCCATCTAAACAGGGTCCAATACCGCAGGCATCACTGGTGACCAACAAGGCAAAATCCCAGCCAGGTGAGACTTCATCACCTGCTCCTTCATCATCAATGCCACCTATCACGGCCCAACAGAAGGACAAGGGAAAACAGATCATGGAAGAGGTTAAGCCTCTAGAAGAGGGGTTGCCCACAGTTTCAACAATATCAACAGAGGAAACACCCAACACAACAGAAACCAAGACTCCTGAACCACCAAAAATGGAATGGACTCAGGAAGGACTACCGTTTCCTCCCACCCAATCATCAACAATCACTGTTGAAATGGCCAGTATGGGCCTGGGGGAGTACTTAGTGCAAAATGTTGTTGCAACCCCTACATTGGAGTCAGTACAGGACATGGGAAGACCTCGCCTTCCCATAGGGACAATTGTTCCTCTAGGCTACCCACCAAACCAGACAAATTTTGTGTATGGGGGCCTTGATCATGGTCTTGAAACATGCCAGCAAAAGGAAGCAGACGAGGAACCTTTTGTTGAAAACATCAACTATCTGTCAAACCCAGATTTTGCCCTAAAATATCTCGGCCAATGCAATTGGCATGGATACGGGCTAGGAAGATATGAGCAAGGGATGCGGGTCCTTTGCCAACCAAGATATCAGATGCCATATGACAAGTCAGGGGTAGGGTTCAACCATCCCCTGCCATTAGACATCTTGGTTGAAAATATGCAAGGCCTAGAAATAGGCAACAAGGGGGGATTGGCATTAGACCCTTATGCCAATCCAAATATAGAATACACATTGGGAGACTACCTCCCATGGTCAACAAACACCCCTGGAAATAGCAGTAATCCCTCTCCTTTGCTAGAGAGAGGCGAAAGTTCGGACAGTGGTCCTCAAAGAGAAAACCAACGACTGTCGGACATCTTTCTGAAGTTGTTCCCCTTAGAGATTCCAGATGAAACAACACAGCATCAAGAGAATCAGGTCCCTCCACCAAGAGTGGAACAACCACAATGGGACCAGATTAACTTACTGGAACAAGGAGGATCCTCAACGTCGCAATCAACAGTTGCTGGAGAGGATGAACAATTTTGGATCTATGAAAGCGATTCAGAAGATGAGACTGAGATGGACTATCTCAGACATGCGCGAAGACATCACCGCGCTTTAACTCATGAAGATCTAATGGGACAGATGGGCATATTGTTGGGGCATGAATGGCAAGTAGACCCAGCAAGGTGGGACCAAGTGTTAGACCCATGGCTCCAAATTCAAGATGAGCATCGTCCACCTCGAGATCCCATCATGACGGCAGTGCCGAGGGAAGACCCTGCCCTCCTTTTCACAAAATTTGCACCTAGGGAAGATCCATTCGTGCCCGTTCTCGTAGAGCCAGATCTGGAGTATAGGGAGAATCTAGAAGAATCAAGTAATCACACCCGCGGTTCCGGAGACCAAATTCATTCCATCCACATGATCTCCATTGATTTGACCGCACCCATCCGCAATCCGGCCGATCCATCATGGTCATTGCATCTAGACATAGATGCCATCGACTGGGATCGCGTCAATTCACCATTATCACCATCAGAGTACTGGCCTTTCGGTGAAATACTTCATTTTACCCCAAGGACAACTCAGGATGTCTTTCAAGCTGAAGAGGGACCCGAGGTTCCAAACGTAGATCTAAACTCAGCTAATGATATCCATTTGATCCCAACTCCACATCAGTTAGAGGACGGATCCCACATGTCAGTCGAGGAGACGACTGACGTAGATATCGGCACAGATACAAAGAATCCACAAATTATCAAGCTGGGGGTAAGCTTATCCCCTGAAGAGCAAGCCGATTACATTGCCCTTCTCAAAGAGAAGAAGGAAGTTTTTGCATGGTCGTACAAGGATATGCCAGGACTAGACCCGCAGCTAGTCACGCATAATTTAACGCTTGATCCGACAATCAAGCCTGTAAAGCAAAAACTACGCAAGATGCACCCAACAGTGGCCTTGATGGTCAAAGATGAATTACAAAAGCTGTTGGACGCACAATTTGTCATCTGCATGGATTATCCGCCATGGTTGTCCAACATGGTTCCCGTCAAGAAGCCCGACGGGAGGATTCGCATATGCACCGATTTTTGAGACTTAAACAAAGCGAGTCCTAAGGATGATTTTCCCTTGCCGAGCATCGATGCGTTGGTAGACGCTACAGCAGGTCACGAAATGCTTTCCCTAATGGATGGTTTCTCAGGATACAATCAAATTCGTATCAATCCTGAGGACCAACTAAAAATGGCATTCACAACGCCTTGGGGGACATTTTGTTATAAGGTCATGCCTTTTGGCCTTAAAAATGCTGGCGCTACATACCAACGTGCCATGACGTATATCTTCCACGATTACATGCACAAAACTTTGGAAGATTACATGGATGATTTGTTAGCCAAGTCTCTCTTGCGTTCAAATCACATCAATGACTTAAGCAAGATTCTCGATCGCCTCATAGAGCATAAGGTCAGACTGAACCCCAAGAAGTGCGTTTTTGGCGTCACATCTGGAAAACTCTTGGGTTTTATAGTCTCAAAGCGAGGCATCGAAGTGGACCCAAACAAAGTCAAGGCAATCCTTGAAATGGCTCCCCCAACCACTATCAAGCGACTCAGAAGTCCGCAAGGAAAGGTCGCGTCGATTAAACGCTTCATAGCGCAATTATCTGACAAATGCCGACCCATGAACAAATTATTGCACAAGGGGGTCACATTTCATTGGGATGACGAGTGCCAGTCAGCCTTTGACGAAATCAAACAATACTTGGCTTCGTCGCCAGTGTTGGCACCACCTAGACCAGGAGTGTCGTTCTACTTATACATCTCAGCTACTGAGGTGGCACTGGGTGCCATGCTAGCCCAGAAGAATGAACTCCACAAAGAACGAGGCTACTTACTATCTTAGCCGCACCCTGGTCGGTTACTGAACTTAACTATGCATACGTTGAGAAACTCCGCTTGGCGGTGGTGTTTGCTACCAAAAAGCTATGCCACTACATGCTGAGCAACACTACGTATGTTGTGTCTAAGGAGAATCCATTGCGATACATGATGAGTCGTACTTATCATAGTAGTCGCACGGCAAAATGGATCATGTTGTTGACGGAATTTGACATTGAATTCATCGGACAAAAATCTATCAAAGGACAAGTCATAGCCGATCAACTAGCAGAGGCTCCTCTTGAAGACGATCAGCCTTTGGTAATAGAACTACCCGATGAGGGGGTCTTCCATGTCTCAGAATCGCCAGATTCTGATGAGCCTGAGTCACAGGCCGACATAACCCTGTTCTTCGATGGTTCTAAGTGTGAGCAAGGTGGTGGCGCAGGAATTGTATTCTTCACACCGCAGGGCGCTCCAATGCCCCTGTCATTTAAATTAAACTTCCAGTGCACCAACAATAATGCAGAATATGAAGCCTTGCTCCTAGGTCTTCAGACAACAATCGCCATGAACATCAAAAGATTGAACATCTTTGGTGATTCGTTGTTAATCGTCAATCAAGTCAAAGGGGTATATCAATGCAAATGCCCAGTCCTGAAGGCCTACAAAGCCCTCGTGGACAAATTCCTGGCAAAACTTGAATGGTATGACATCGAGGCACTCCCTCGATCATCGAATCATTTTGCGGACACAATGGCCTCCCTGGGGTCACTAATTCCGCAAGACCTTTCCGGTGATATGACAACCATCCAAGTCAAAACCTTATCGCAATCCACGATGGAGCGTGCAAGCCCAGACTTGACGCCAGGAATCCACATGATCCAGATCGAACCATCCTCGGATAAGTTCTTTCGAATCCGAGATCGTCTGAAACGTGCCAACTGGGGGTCCTTGTTTTCCCCTACTCCCATTAATAGCAACACAATGCTATTTTTACAAGTTTTATCCCAATCAGCATTTGTTAGGGAAGAACTTCAAAAGGGATTGGCGGTTCATACTGTCGAGGTTTTTGATCAACAGGATTGGTATTTACCCATAAGAGATTACCTCAAATTAGGTAATCTTCCCTTTGGATTGACGCACGCCGCAAAACGAACATTCAAGCAGAAAGCGGCTAAGTATGTCTTGATAGGAGACATTTTGTATCGTCGAAGCTATGACGGAATTCTTCTTCGCTGTTTGGACCAGCAAGAGTCTACTTGGGCAATCGCCCAAGCGCACGACGGTACATGTGGCGGCCACTTCAGTGGTATGGCCATTGCAAAGCGCATTCTCCGCATAGGCTATTATTGGCCATCTTTAGAGCGAGATTGTTGCGAGTATGTCAAGAAGTGCGTGAAGTGTCAACATCATGCCAATTTGATGCACGTACCTTCCTAGGCCCTACAGATAGTCCAGTCTGCTTGGCCATTTTCGTAGTGGGGCCTCGATCTAATCGGAAAGATCTCCCCTGCATCGTCAAGCCGTCACACGTTTATCATAACGGCCACAGAATATTTTACCAAATGGGTGGAAGCAATTCCGTTAACCTCAACGAAAGGACCCCGCATTGTGGAGTTCATCTTGCATAACATCATATGTCATTTTGGTATTCCATCCAAAATAATCTCAGATAATGGGCCATCATTCAAGAACAAAGACGTGCGTGCTTTGACCACAAAGTACAAAATTCAGCACAGACTTTTCAATGCCCTATTATCCGCAAGCAAACGGGCAAGCAGAGGCATCAAACAAAACACTAGTCGCCATCCTTAAAAAGACAGTCACAGACAGTCATAAGGATTGGCACATACAAATCCCACTTGCCCTTTGGGCTTATCGCACTAGCATTCGGACGCCCACTGGGGCAACTCCGTTTTCGCTCGTGTATGGCTCAGAGGCAGTAATGCCTCTCGAGTTGGAAATTCCTTCCCTCCGCATATCAATGCAGGAGTTCATCGATGATAACACTACGCGGCAGGCCCGGTTAGACCAACTTACGTTGCTTGATGAACGACGCGTTAATGCTCTCGAGCATTTACGTATCTATCAAGAGCGACTTAAAAGGGCTTACAACATGAAAGTTCACCTAAGGGACTTTCGGGTTGGTGATTTGGTTTTGAAGGAAAACCAACAGAACTCAAATTTGCCGTCCCACATGAGGGACAAATTCATGGCAAATTGGTTAGGTCCATATGTCATTGATAGCATAATAGGACCCGGGACATACCGGCTAGCTTCTCTTGATGGTATCAAGGAAACAGAACCCTTGAATATCAATCATTTGCGACCATTCCACATCTAAGAAAGCCATATCCTCAAAAAGCTCCAAGGATTATCGCAATCACTTGGTCACCACAAAAAGCTCCAAGGATTATCACAATCACTTGGTCAATCCAAAAGCTCCAAGGATTATCGCAATCACTTGGTCAAAACAAAAAGCTCCAAGGATTATCGCAATCACTTGGTCACCACAAAAAGCTCCAAGGATTATCACAATCACTTGGTCAATCCAAAAGCTCCAAGGATTATCGCAATCACTTGGTCAAACAAAAAGCTCCAAGGATTATCGCAATCACTTGGTCAAAACAAAAAGCTCCAAGGATTATCGCAATCACTTGGTCACCACAAAAAGCTCCAAGGATTATCACAATCACTTGGTCACACCAAAAAGCTCCAAGGATTATCGCAATCACTTGGTCAAACCTAAAAAGCTCCAACGATTATCGCAATCGCTTGGTCAAATTCATCAATAGAGAGTTCCTCTAGCACCGCATATTCACATTCACAAAATCAATCCATCAAAAATACAAAAATATGTAGATGCATTAAGCATTGCATCCATACATTGCATATTTGTGGTTGTATAGGTCAAAGGCACCATAGGCTGCAATTGCTCTGCTAGTCCATCTTGTTCCGCATAGTTCCATTTTACAAAAACAACAAAAACACCATGCATAACTTTTACCACACTACAGTCAGTGGTCTGTAAATGTACCAAGAGTTTCAGTGATTCAGTCATCATTTTCCTCTTTAACCATGTAATGTATCAAATCGAACAGATTTTACGAAGGTAGAGTCATACTTGAAATACACCTTGTTACGTAACATCCCAACACAAATTAAAACACTAAAAATTCCCAAGTTGTGTGAACGAAAGATGAAACCTGCACAATAATCTAGGTCACCATAAGCGAAACGGTTATCTTGCTCATCCCCCTGTGCGAATGACCCAAAGAATGCTGAGAGTTGGCAAAAGGACAAGCATCCTCCCTACCCAATTCCTTAAGAATCCCTAAATTCTCAATAGTTGCAAAACATCAAAAATTTGCAACATGTCAAAACTCAAATACTTGACATCTTACAATGCACAAATCAAATGGCACAAACGATAGTGATTTTCATCACTCCATATCCCCAATCCCTTGCTCAAAAGAAAAACAAATCAAAATAAACAGTGATCTCATCACTACAAAAAGAGCAAGTATCCCAATATAATTGAAGAAAAGAAGGGAGTTGACCTTGAATCCTTGGAACTCTCAGCATTCTATAGGTCATAAGGCAAGCTTCAGTACCGATTTGGTTGATAGCCTATCGGTAATGCCAGTAAACCTCCCGCATGACGATATATCTGTCACATTAACTTGCGTACGGATCAATGTTTGCATGTGGATGAGCTAGCTTATGGCATCCTGGATTACACCGCAGATTAATCTTAGTACATACAACAAAGGAATTCATGGAGCTAATTAGGTGATCCTCAGTACAGGTTCGGTTGAAAGCCCATCTGGCACTGGTGGTATCCTAACAAATACCACTAAATGAACTCAATTGCACACACAGGGATGTAAAATAACTCGGTCAAAAACAAGTCCGATTCATACCTTGACCAAAAGTCTTGTAAGATAAAGTACAGTCATGGATAATGAGTTAAAACTGTCTGAATCTCAGAAAACATTACATACATTCCTAAACCATCTGCGCTACCTATCATCCTTATAATACCATCAAAAAATACAAAAATAGAAAACCACATATATCCATACAAGAGTCATACACCATAACAATAAAAAGCATCTTAAACAGCCTATGGTGCCATAACCAATCATCAAAAAATTCCATTCATTCACTTTGCATATCACATAAAAAATCAAAAACACTTGCACTCATCATAACATCTGAATCCATCAAAATAGATAAACATACATACATCCATAGTCATTAGCCATCACGCATAACAAAAATCAAACATCACATGTACAAAACCAAATAAAACCGGTATATATATATATATCGCCAAAAATATGCCAGCAGGCTACAAAAATGGTCCTCAGACCCCACAATCATACCCAAAAACCCAACCTAAGGCGTCCACCAACATGATCACGTAGGATCGGTGCGACGGGAACTACCCCCCGTGGTGTGGGTCCTATGGGACCCTGCAGGGCGGCTACTGCCAACCCCTGCATCATGCCTACTACCACCTCCCTCATCTAACCGCCTGCGACGAGATGATGCTGACTGCTCAGTCAGACTATCCCTCGTCCGCCGTGAAGATCCACTGACCGAAGGCTCAGGTAGCCGCCCACCAAGGCGGATGACCTCCCTCTCCAAGTCTATCCGGTGCAGACACCACTCTGCCTCTCGTCGATGATAGTAAGACAATGCATCATCGCGCTGTGCCAAAACTCTATCTCGCTCTGCTAGCTGGGCCCGTAGGAGATCCCTCTCCCGTAGCGCGTCCCCCAGCTCCCGCCTCGCATCCCCCAACTCCAGATCCCGTATCCGTAGTAGCTCTGTCAGTCACGCAATTTCAGTGCGTATCTCAGACTCCATCTCCTCTGTATCTGTCGGACGCACAGGACTCGCCGGAGCAGCACCCTGCTCGGGCTCCCACTGCTCCTCCACGTCCTGCATGTCCGGCTGATCCGGAACGCCCAAGTCTACAGCCTCATCACCCACATCAACCATGTCCGCGTCATCCAATGGAGCCCCCCAATCACCCCCTGCTGCCTCAGCATCCTCCACTGCCGCCTCCGTGCCTCCCAGTGGCCCCTCTCCTCTCCATCACCGTAAAACCCACCACGAGTCATACTCGGTGGTAGTCCCGACGTCATCCACGTCTGGGACACCAATCACTGCATCGGACTCCTCGCCCAATGGCGCAGTGACCGGTGGCTCTAACCCCCTCTCATCTCCACGCCTTCGATAGACCACGGGCTCACTAGGCAACCCCTGGCGAACCCCGAACTGTCGTGTAACCCGGCCGTACGAAAAGAACTCATGCTCCGTCCCGTGCCGCCCAATCAACCACCGCTCCTCACGTACCCGTCGGAGCCACTCTCCGACCTCGAGCCAGGCTGGACAGTCCCGATAGGGATGCCAAAACACCTCCCCTGGAGTGAGCCGAGAAAAGGCCTCAGTGTAGTGCTCAACGGCACCTGCCCATCGCCGACTCTGCCCCTGCTCCGTAGACCGCCGCCACAAAACTGCATAACCAATCTCCTCATCCTCCATCACCGCCCGAGTCATCCACGGTAACCCGGTAGGCCTCTCAACAGCTATGTGCTGCCAACCCCAGCACTGCAACAAAAAACTGCAACTGACACCCTTTCGTTGTCGACAGCGGACCCCATACAGCTCCCCGTAGAGCTGTGCCAACAAAGTCTGTCCCCATCTCAGAATCAACGGTGCCTCTATCGGGCACTCTGCCAACTGCCACACCAAATCCAGCAAGTTCCACGGGAACCTCGCGCCTGACGAATCAGGGAGAAGAATGTTAGAAATGAGGCCCATCAAGAATGCATGCCTCACTCCTAACACCCCCTCTCCTCGCCACCGGCTAACCAAAATCCCGCCGACCTGGCAATCCACCTCGGCTGTCTCCACCGGGTTTGCTACACCCACGCCCCCCATGCCCAAAACATCTCGTAAGTATAGCGATCCGCTGATCAAACGATGATGTCCTAATAGGCAGACCATCTATCGAATCCGAAGCGCCGATAGACGTCCTCAAGAGTCACGATCATCTCCCCTGTCGGGATATGGAAAGTATTGGTCCACGGATCCCAAAGCTTGATCAGGGCCGTCAGATAGGCCCGATCCGGGACCACAGGCTCCAGCCGAGCCACCTGCTTGAGCCCAAGGGCATCAAGCCATTCCCAGTCATCATCGGTCAATGCCAACCGTGCCTCAGTAAAAGCAGCGGGTACACGGTACCGGCTCCTAACAACCTGCAAAACAAAAAACAACACAAACACAAAAAAATCAACAAATCAAATTTTCAGTTCTAGGGTTTCTAACCTTAACTGTTAAACAAAAACATCACAAAAATTCAAAAAAAAAAAAAAAAAAAAACATGGACTCTTGGGGTTTACATTCAGTTTATCCTAAGGTTCAGTTAAACAAATAAAATCTTTTACTTACGTTTTGAACTACGTTTAGTGTACACTAAATATCAGTTGTTCTAATCTAAGTTTAAAAGTTCAAATCTTAAAGTTTTGAAAAGCGTCAACACAAAAACAATTCATCAAATAAAAGCAAAAATAAACTCTAGGGACACTTACAGGTTTCGCTTCGGCTCCGCCGCTCGAACCAGTTTGTGCACTCATGATGGCAGAGAGAATTCCAGCAGCGCTTCGCTTCGCAGAATTACCTCCTCCTCCCAGAGCTCCAAAATCGCAAGAAAAAAATGACACAAATGAGCCCAAAATCAAGTTTTGGCCATTAAATAGGCCTTTTGCACTGGAATTCATCCTTGACTGGGATGAGCGCTCTGATTAGCGCTCGTCCCACCCAGGGACGAATTCTCTAGCTGGAATTCGTCCCACCCAGGGACGAATTCAGGCCAACACTTCAAAAAAATCAAAAAATGACTAAAAATGCACTAAAAACAGACAATAAAATTGCCCGACAGGAGTGATACTGCACCTGACAACAAGGGCATACAAAATCGACATTGGAGTCACAAATTGTCACTATCATACTCCCTAAGAAGGCTACCATAGCCGGACCGCTCCACGGAAGACGGATTTTCGACAATTGCATCTCCAAACGCGTCACAAAAAAAACAACAAAAAAAGTACAAAATTCAACAAAAACAAACAAGCAATAAACATTGCCGGACACAAGTGCTCTTGCACTTAACCTCTGGGCAAAGAAAATCGATGTCGGGGTTCAAATTATCGCTCTCCTACTTCCCCAAGAAGGCTATAATAGCCGGACCGCTCCACGGGAAGTTAGATTTTCGATGATTTCACCTCATTACGGCATCACCAAAAGGGTTAACACCCACCAAAAATAGGTCCAAATGTTGGAAAAATTGCACATGCTTAACGGTAAACCCTCTAAACGCACCCTTGCACAAGTCATCTTGGGTCAAGCGACTCGTCGCTTTGCTCACGAAGGTCATTCCCTCATCGATTCGTCGCTTGAGGGGGTAGTCACACTTAGTCACCAATCAACAATCACACACCCAATTAAGGAAAACGGCATGCATTCAAAGAATCATTGACAAAGACAATCACGCTCCTGCTTGGGGCAATAAACAAGCAACAATCAAATCAATCAAACACTTGGCATTTCGTGAATCATGAACACAAGGTTCCCCCGAGGATAAAACGCCCTTCGCCTATTCATGACTCGATCAATGTCTAAGTTCAAGTCACACCTCACCAAAATAGGTTAATACTTGAAATCAAATTCCTTAGCTCGTCGAAAGCAAGGATTCAAGAATGCATGCCCTTTCCATGCTTGGGGCATCAAAAGTTGGTTAGGTTACCAAGGAACCCTAATCATTAGTGCTTTGGTTATCTATTTTTGCTCAAGCATCTGCGTCACCCGCAGCGCTTCCCAAAAAGGGGCATCTGTAGACACCAAAACAGCACCAATCCGATTACGTGACTGCAAACACTGATCGCTTTGACAAACACAGCCCCCAGGGCAGCCCTCAGAGGTCAAACAGTGGTCCTAACCACTTTCATAGCAATTTTGTAAGGTCAAAAGGGCAATTTGGCACATTTAGGCACTTTGCTCAGAATCTGTCTCACCCAGAGACGGATTCAAATCTGTCTCACCCAGAGACGAATTCAAAATTAGAATCTGTCTCACCCAGAGACGGATTCTGAATTCGTAACTGGTAGGGACGAATTCTGAGTTTAACGGGCAAAAGGAAGAATGGTGCCAAGTGGCAGCCCGAGACAGCCAGTTGATGACTCCTGCCCCGCACGCGTGTGTGGGTGGACAGAGGGGCCGTTAGAAGACTGTCACACAAGGGCAGTTATGAAAGCCCAAGTCAATGGAGGACTCCCCTCCCTCATGGGAAGACAAGACTGCCACATGGCACCTATGACCAACACGTGGCACCTGTGCTTCCCTCCCAAAAGAGACCCCTTGGGTCTATAAAAGGTGGGACTTTTCTCACCCAAAAGAGATGCAGAGTTGAAGGAGATTTCAAGCAACGAAGTGCTGCCGAGTTGAAGACCCACTTGCATCCCTTTTGGTTCACCTTCTCGCATCCACCAATCTCTTTTGCAAGGGAGGTTGTTGGGTGGCTTTTGGAAGCTTGAACCTGACCCAAATCCAACACATGGACACCTGAACCAACCAATTCGCCGACCCCCCAATCCTAAGAGGTTTTGGGCCCATCCCTAGTGGATTGGCGCCGGAATCAAGTGCCAACGGTGGGAGGCCCACTTGGGCACCCCCGCACTTTCTAAGTTTTAGAGCATTCTAGATTACTTTTTCAGGTTGCATTTTGTGTTATCATGTTTGGTTAACTCATAGCTGCAAGTTCATAACTTTTGATCAGATTCTAGTATGTTTTGTGTCGCTTTGTTGTTTCACTAACTTGCAGGTGGCGAGATCAAATTCCCGAGGGTAGAGGCCAAATTGGGAGAATCCGACCATCTGGGTCGTCCCAAAATGGCCCCAATTACATAACCCCCTTGTTTGCAGGCGTTTTGCAGGTCTCGGGAATCGACATTGGAGCAGCAGCAGGTCGGCTTCTTCAACACAGAAGAATTCGTCCCACCCAGGGACGAATTGCAGTCAGAATTCGTCCTGCCCAGGGACGAATTCCAGTTGAAGGCAGATTGGCCAGCTGTCTCAGTGGCAATGGCCTTCTGGTAACTTTTTCTGTCTTCTGTCAAGATTTCAAGCCATTTGGACTCACTGTATTTACTTGTTTCAGGCAAATGTTTACATGCATATTTCGTTAATTTTAGAGAACGAACACTTTCCATTTGCGGCAGGTGCTACTGACATCTTGGTTGTTTCTTTGTTCGCAGGAGAAGCAGCAGAGGTGAAGAACTCATCGACATCAGCGACGGCATCATCTTGGCCCGTCCATTTCAATCGTGGGCACGCGGAAAGAGGAACATTAAGTGATTGTAATCAAATTCTTTTAGCGCTCCTAGCCCCTGAAAAGGGAGGAGGCGTCATTGTAACAGAGATCAAGAAATTTTAATGAAAGGGCTGTGTTTTATCCATTTGCTTGTATCTCATTTTAATGCGTCTTTTTCCTTTCATGCACTTTACATTTCTAGGACTTAAGCGCATTTGATTTTGGTTGCATCGCAATTAGTGTTTCCTTTGCCCGGAATCTCGTGCTTTCAAATAGTTCTTACCAAAAATTACTAGTGAAGGTAGGGTCTCGATAAAACATAATGAATGTGAGCATGCCATGAAGGCAAAAAAATAGAATTGAGAAAAATTTGGGTGACTGTTGAGGTCGTGTAAGGATAGGATATGGAACAAAAATGAGCATACTTTGTGATAAAATCCACTACCACTTGAATAATTGATTTACCTCTAGACTTAGGAAAACCTTCAATAACATTTATTGAAATATTGATCTATACCTATTCAATAATAGGCAAGGGTTGAATAGTTCCCAAAGAATTCACCATTTCTCCTTATGTCCACTGAAATATATCACATGCTTCTATGAATGTTTGAATTACTTCATACCCTTCAAGAAAAAAATATATTTAATCCTTTAATAGGTCTTGAGGAACTCTGAATGACATGTAGTGGGTGAAGAATGCATCTCCTTCAATATAAGTTCTCATAGCTCAGATGTGTGGGGAATAATAAGGTGTTAGAGATAATGCAAATCTTGTCCATCCCAAGTGTATCCCATAAATGAGGTACGTGTTATTTGAAGTGTGGAAATCAATTTTTGTAATGTTGAGTCCTTAAGCACATCCTCATGAAGAGAAATTATTCGCCAAGGTATGGGGAAAGAGATGGCATATAACATAATTTAAGACTAAAATTAGTGAGATAGTGCATCCACCACAATGTTCCCTTTACCATTTTTATAGGTAATATCATAATCATAACCCATGAGTTTAGAGACCCACTTTTGTTGTTCAGGGGTAGTGAGTCGCTGCTCCAAGAAGTATCTGAAACTTTGATGACTTGGTTTAATGGAAAAGTTACACCCAATGAGATAGGATCACCAGTGAGTAACCACATGTAGAATGGTGAGCATCTCCTTGGCATAAGTTGATTTACCCAAATTTTGACTGGAAAGCACTTTACTAGTAAAGACCATAGGGTATCCTTCCTACATAAATACAACTCTAATGCCATTTCCTAAAGCATTGCCTTAAATTAAAAATATTTTAGATAAATGGTGTGTAGACACCAAAATAGCACCAATCTGATTATGTGATTGCAAACACTGATCGCATTGACACACACAGCCCCAAGGGCAGCCCCCATAGGTCAAACAGTGGTCCTAACCACTCTCACATCAGTTTTGAAAGGTCAGAGATCAATTTGGCACCTTCAAGAACTTTGCTTAGTATCCGTTCCACCCTAGGATGAATTCAAAATGGGATTCACCCCACCCAAGGATGAATTCTTAATTCGCTTTGGGGTTGGGCGAATTGCAGGTTTGATAGGCATAAAGTCAAATCTTGACAAATGACAGCTCAGGTCTGCCACCCAACGCTTCCTTCATCGCATGGGAGTATGGGTGAGTGTTTTTAAGTGTTAGAGACATCTGTAAGGTCATTCATGGAGTCCCTATTCAGGGAGGAATCTCCTTCCCCCTGAAGAGGCATGATTGCCAAGTGGCGCCTCTGCATGCCCATTTCAAGAGACCTCCAGGTCTATAAATTGGTGAGTTTCCTCACCCCAAAATATGGAGAGAAGTAGCATTTTAGAGCAACGAAGTGCTGTCATTTTATTTACACATCTCATACCTTTTGGATTTGCGCCTTTCACATCCTTGATCTCCTTTAGGAGGGAGGTCATTGGGTGACTATTGGGAGGACAAATCTCGATTCCAAAACCCGACATTTGGCCACAATATCCCACCAAATTTGTTGACAATACCACACAAGAGGTTTTGAACCCATCCCAAGTGGATTGGTGTTGAAATCAAGCCTCAAACGGTGGGAGGCCTACCCCATGGGCGCCCCCTCCCACATTGCCACAATCCCAATCGCACCCTTTCGAAGCGATGGGAATTCCATGGTAGATTTGCTTTCTTTCATTTTTGCATTCAATTCTATGATGTTTAAATAGGTTTTCATTTGAATTTCATCTCATTTTGAGAAATTTTGATCATATTTCTAGCTTTGTTCACTTTTACTAACCTACAGGTAGCATTATCAAATTCTCGTTTAACATAATGTAGAGTATGAAGCCTTGTTCATAGGTCTTCAGACAGCAATCACCATGAACATCAAACTACTGAACATCTTTGGTGATTCGTTGTTAATTGTCAATCAAGTCAAAGGGGTATTCCAATGCAAATGCCTAGTTTTGCAGGCTTATAAATCCCTTATGGACAAATTCCTGGCAAAACTTGAGTGGTACAACATCGAGGCACTCCCTCGTTCATCGAATCATTTTGTGGACACAATGGCCTCCTTGGGGTCACTAATCCCGCAAGACCTTTCTGGTGATATGACAACCATTCAAGTCAAAACACTATCGCAATCCATGATGGAGCGTGCAAGATCTGACTTGACTCCAGGAATCCACATGATCGAGATTGAACCATCCTCAGATAAGTTCTCTCGAATCCATGATCGTCTGAAACATGCCAACTGGGGGTCCTTGTTCTCCCCTACTCCCATTAATAGCAACACAACGCTATTATTACAAGTTCTCTCCCACTCAGTGTTTGCTAGGGATGAACTTCAAAAGGGATTGGTTGTTCATACCGTCGAGGCTGCCGATCAGTAGGACTGGTATTTACCCATTAGAGAATACCTCAAGTTAGGTAATCTCTCACTTGGATTGACACATGCTGCAAAACGAGCATTCAAGCAGAAAGCGGCTAAGTATGTCTTGATAGGAGACATTTTGTACCATCGCAGCTATGAAGGAATCCTCCTTCATTGCTTAGACCAGCAAGAGTCCACTTGGGTAGTCTCCCAAGTGCACAATGGCACATGTGGTGTCCACTTCAGTGGTATGACCATCGCAAAGCACATTCTTTGCATGGGCTATTATTGGCCATCTTTAGAGCGATATTGTTGCGAATATGTCAGGAAGTGCATGAAGTGTCAACATCATGCCAATTTGATGTACGTACCTTCTCAGGCCTTACATACAATCCAATCCGCTTGGCCATTTTTGTAGTGGGGCTTCGATCTAATTGGGAAGATCTCCCCTGTGTCGTCAGGCCATCACATGTTTATCATAACGACCACAAAGTATTTCACAAAGTGGGTGGAAGTAGTTTCGCTTACCTCTATGACATGACCCCGCATTATGGAGTTCATTTTGCATAACATCATATGTAATTTTGGTATTCCATCCAAAATTGTCTCGGATAATGGGACGTCATTCAAGAACAAAGACGTGTGTGCTTTGACCACAAAGTACAAAATTCAACACAGTTTTTCAACACCCTATTATCCCCAGGAAAATGGGCAAGCAGAGGCATCAAAAAAAATGCTAGTTGCCATCCTTAAAAAATGGTCACAGATAGTCATAAGGATTGGCACAGCCAGATCCCACTTGCCCTGTGGGCTTATCACACTAGCATTCGAATGCCCACTGGGGCCACTTCATTTTCGCTCGTGTATGGCTCCGAGGCAGTCATGCCTCTCGAGTTGGAAATACCTTCCCTACGCATATCAATGCAAGAGTTCATCGATGATGACACTACATGGTAGGCCCGGTTAGACCAACTTACGTTGCTTTATGAATGATGCATTAATGCTCTCGAGCATTTACGTATCTATCAAGAGTGACTTAAGAAAGCATACAACATGAAAGTTCACCTGAGGGACTTTTGGGTTGGTGATTTGGTCTTGAAGGAGAACCAACAGAACTCTAGTTTGCTGTCCCACCTAAGGGACAATTTCATAGCAAATTGGTTAGGTCCATATGTAATTGATAGCAAAATAGGACCCGAGACGTACCGACTAGCCTCTCTTGATGGAATCAAGGAACCAGAACCCTTGAACATCAGTCATTTGCAACCATTCCATATCTAAGAGAGCCATATCCCAAAAAAAATGCTCCAAGGATTCCTACAATCACTTGGTCAATCCCAAAATGCTCCAAGGATTCCTATAATCGCTTGGTCAATCCCAAAATGCTCCAAGGATTCCTATAATCGCTTGGTCAATCCCAAAATGCTCCAAGTATTCCTATACTCACTTGGTCAATCCCAAAATGCTCTAAGGATTCTCATAATCACTTGGTCAATCCCAAAATGCTCCAAGGATTCTCACAATCGCTTGGTCAATCCCAAAATGCTCCAAGGATTCTTGCAATTGCTTGGTCAATCCCAAAATGCTCCAAGGATTCCTACAATCGCTTGGTCAATCCCAAAAAGCTCCAAGGATTCCTACAATCGCTTGGTCAATCCCAAAAAGCTCCAAGGATTCCCACAATCGCTTGGTCAAAAATAAGAAAATTCAAAAATAGTAAAATCATCAAAAACAACAAAAATTTGCATCTCATTTCCAAGCATGCTCAAATTCATCAATAGAGAGCTCTTCTCGCATCTCATCTTCATATTCACAAAAATCAATCCATCAAAAATACAAAAATATGTAGTTGCATTAAGCATCGCATCCATACATTGC
Organism: Wollemia nobilis; assembly: GCA_028583015.1. Lineage (NCBI taxonomy): Eukaryota > Viridiplantae > Streptophyta > Pinopsida > Araucariales > Araucariaceae > Wollemia > Wollemia nobilis. The sequence goes on from JAQPPZ010011830.1 coordinate 176,131, forward strand.
ATATTTTTGGTCTTACAGGTCAAAGGCACCATAGACTATAATTACTCCACTGGTCCATCTTGTTTTGCATTTCTCCATTTTATAAGTAGTCCAAAAAAAAAAAACAATATAAAATAATAAAAAACACCATTCACTGCTTTTTACCACACCAGAGTCAGTGGTCTTCTAATGTATCAAGAGTTTTCATCTTTCAGTCGTCATGTAGCTTTCTAGCCACATACTGTACCAAGTCAGATAGATTTTACGAAGGTAGAGTTCTACTTGGATCACACCTTGTTATGTAGAATCCCAGCACAAATTAAAACACAAAAATTCCCAAGTTGTGTGAATGAAAGATGAAACCTGCACAGCAATCCAGGTCACCATAAGTGAAACGGTTATCTTACTCATCCCCCTGTGTGAATGACACCAAGAATGCTGAGAGTTGGCAAAAGGACAAGCATCTTCCCTACCCAATTCCCCAAGAATCCCTAGTTCTCAAAAAAAATTTGCAAACATCAAAATTTTGCAAAAAGTCAAAACTTCAAAAAAATTTGACATCACCACTAGAGTGCATACATCAAAAGGCACATACAATAGTGATTCTTATCACTCGAAATCCAAATCCCTTGCTCAAAAGAAAAATCAAAATAAAATAAACAATGATTATTATCACTACAAAAGAGCAAGTATCCCAATACAATTGAAGAAAATAAGGGAGTCAAACTTGAATCCCTGGAACTCTCAGCATTTTGATAGGTCATGAGGCAAACCGTAGTACCGGTTTGGTGGATAGCCTATCGATCACTGGCGGTAAACCTCCCGCATGATGATATATCTATCACATTAACTCGTGTACAGATCAATGTTTGCATGTGGATGAGCTAGCTTATGGTATCCTAGATAGCACCGTAGATTAATCCGACTAAATACAACAAAGGAGTTAGTGGAGCTAATTAGGTGATCCTCGATACGAGTTTGGTTGATAGCCTATCTGGCACTAGTGGTATCCTGACAAATACCACATAAATGAACTCAATTGTACACACAAGGATGTGAAATAGATTGGTCAAAGACAAGTCCGATTCATACCTTGTTCAAAAGTCTTGTAAGATAAAGTACAATCATGTCTAGTGAGTGAAAACTGTCTAAGTCTCAGAAAACCTTACCTACATTTCTAAACCAACTGTGCTACTTTTTCATCCTCACATTACCATCAAAAAATACAAAAACCACATGTATACATAAAAATTCATTTACCACAGCAATCGCCAAAATATATATATATATATATATATATATATATATATATATATATATATATATATATATATAAAATAAAATTACAAAGTCCTAAACAGTCTATGGTGCTCTTGCCAAACAACACAAATTCAATTCATCCATTCCATTTTGCATATCACATATAAATCAAAAACATTTGCATTCATCATAACATATGCATCCATCGAAATAAATTAACATGCATACATCCATACTCATCACTCATCATACATAAAATCAACTCATCAAAAAAATCATGTCATCTGTATATATCATCAAAAATGCCTGCAGGCTACAATAACTGGTCCTCTGACCCCACACAATCCAAAATCTCAAAAACCCCCAAGCCTAGGGCGTCGGCCACCATGATCACATAGGATCGATGTGATGGGAACTACCCCCCATGGTGTGGGTCCTATGGGACCCATCAAGGCGGCTACTGCTAGCCCTCGCATCACGCCTGCTACCCCCTCCCTCATCTAGTCACCTATGATGAGATGATGCTGACTACTCAATATCATTGTCCCTCGTTCGACATGATGATCCACCTCCCGAGGGCTCAGGTAACTGCCCATCGAGGCGAATAATCTCTCCATCCATATCCATCTGATGTCGAGACCAATCTATCTCCCACTGCAACCACTTTGTCTCCCATCAATGGTAATAAGCTACTGCATCATCACGCTACACCAAAACCCTATCCCTCTCTACCAACTACGTCCGTAGGAGATCCCTCTCCCATGTTGCATCAGTATCCCCATCCTGTCGGTAGTAAGCAGCTAGTGCATTCTCTCACTCCACTAGCTGCATGCGCAGGAGATCCCTCTCCTGCAGTGCATCCCCTAACTCCTCATTGCACCTCTACAACAGCCCCTCCAATCATGCATTCTTAGTGCGTAACCCGGACTCCATGTCCTCCACATCCGCCTGAGGCATAGGCATATCTAGAATAGCAGCCTGCTCTGGCTCCCACTACTCCGTGATGTCCTGCATCTCCGGTCGATCCGAAACCCCCAAATCTGCATCCACATCCTCCACGTCCACCATGTCTACATCCTCTCGAGGAGCTCCCCAATCATCCCCTAGTGCCTTGGCACCCTCCCCGCCCATTGCTACCACCTCCGCGCCTCCCAGTGGCCCCTCTCCTTGCCATCACCACAATACCCACCACTGGTCATACTCTGTGTTAGTCCCAACGTCATCCACATCTGGGATGTCGATCATCGCATCTGAATCCTCACCCAATGGCGCAATGATCGATCAGTCCAGAGTGCTCTCATCCCCTCGATGCCAATAGACCACGGGCTCACCACGCAACCCCTGGTCCACCCCAAACTGTAGTGTCACTCGGCTATAGGAGAAGAACTCATGCTCGATCTCGTGCTACCCAATCAACCATCGCTATTTGCGTATCCATCAGAGCCACTCTCCAGCCTTCGACTAGGCTGGATAGTCCTGATAGGGGCACCAGAGCACCTCCTCTGGAGTAAGCCAAGTGAGGGCATCGGCATAGTGCCCTACGGCACCTGCCCACCATTGACTCTGTCCCTGCTCCCTAGACCACCTTCGCCCAAGTCATTCATGGTAACTCAGTCGGCCTCTCCACTGCTATGTGTTGCTAAGCCTAGCTCTGCAATAGATAGTTGTAGCTAATCCCCTTCCGCTTTTGACAGCGGACCTCGTATAGCTCACCATAGAGTTGTGCCAACAACGTTTGTCCCCACCTCATGATTAGCGGTGCCTTTGTCGAGCACTCTACCAACTGCCAAACCAAATCCAGCAGGTTCCAGAGGAACCTCACACCTGACGAGTTAGGTAGCAGCATGTTGGAAATGAGGCCCATAAGGAATGCGTGCCTCACTCCCAACACCCCCCTCTCCAACCACCACCAAACCAAAATTTTGCCAATCTGGCAGTCGCCCTCTGCTCCACTGGATCCTCCACATCAAGATCCTCCCCATGCTCGAAGCATCGCATTAGTACAGCTGTTCGCTGATCATGCGAGGACGTCCTGATCGACAGTCCATCTATCATAATTTGCAAAAGCCGATAGACATCCTCCAAGGTCACGATCATCTCCCTTGTTGGGATATGGAAGGTGTTGGTCTGGGGATCCCACAGATTGATCAGGGCCATCAGATAAGCCTGATCCCCGACCCACGAGCTCCAGTCGAGCCACCTGCTTGAGCCCAAGGGCATCAAGCCACTCCTAGTCAGCCATAGTTAGCGCCCCCCATGCTTCAGCAAAAGCAGTAGGTATACGGTACCGAATCTTGACAACTTACAAAAGAAAACAACACAAAAACATTAAAATCATGAAAAAAAAAAATTGTATAGCAATAACATGAATATACAGCATTGCCTACTAATGTACAGCCAAAAACAAACAAAAATTCAAACAAAATTAATTTGTTAGTCCTAGGGTTTCTAATCCTAACTGATAAATTTAAAAACAAAACAAAAAAATTCAAACAAATTTATTTTTCAGTCCTAGTATCTCTAATCCTAACTGATAAATTTAAAAACAAAACAAAAAATTCAAAAAAATCCATTTGTCAGTCTGAGGGTTTCTAATCCTAACTGATAAATTCAAAAACAAAACAAAAACTCAGGAAAACTTTAATTTGTCAGCCCTAGGGTTTTTAAACTCTAAACTGATTAATTAACAAAAAGACAAATATTTTGTCAGTCCTATTGTCAGTCGTAGGATTTCGGTATTCTAAGTCTAAAAAGTATGCACGAACAACATAAAATTAAAATAACAGTTTAAACCTAGGGTTGTAACCTACGTTTTAAAACTGACCAGCTCAACCTAAGAACTAGGGTTTTACGTTCCGTTTATCCTAGGGTTTTAGTTACAAGAAAAATAACAATTATTTACCTAGGTTTTCACTACGTTTGTCATTTAGTTGTAAACTAAGTCTTGGTTGTGTTCAGCTCAGTTTTAGGGTTTCAATTTTAAATTTTGAAAAACATCATCACAAAGAAAATTAAACAAAACACTTGTAGTTTTAAACAAAAGTAATAACACTAGGGAGCACTTATTGGTATCACTTTGGATTCGCTGCTCGATCTGATTTGTGCACTCATGATGTCAGGAGAAATTTGATAGCGCTTCACTTCATATAATTAACCTCCTCCTCCCGAGAGCTCCAAATCGCAAGAAAATTTAGATGCAAATGAGCCCAAACCCTAGTTTTGGCCTTTAAATAGGAATTTTTGAGATTATATTCATTCCCCCCTGGGACGAGCACTCTGGTTAGTGCTCATCCCACCCTAGGACGAATACTAAGCTGGTATTCGTCCTACCCTGGGATGAATTCAGGGCAAAATTTTCAAAAAACAACAAAAATTGAACAAAAATGCACTAAAACAGCTACTAAACTTGCTCGATGAGAGTGTTGTTGCACTGGACATCCCAAGCATGCAAAACAGATGTTGGGGTCACAAATTTTCACTATCCTACTCCCTAAGAAGGCTACCATATCCGGAATGCTCCACGAGAGGATGAATTTTTGCCAATTTTAGCTCCAAAAAGCGTCGCAAAAAGGGTTACCACCCACCAAAAATAGGTCTAAATGTCAGAAAACTGCACACGCTTAATGCTAAAACATCTAAGGGCACCCTTGCACAAGTCATCTTGGGTCAAGAGACTCATCGCTTTTCTCATGAAGGTCATTCCCTCATTGATTCGTCGCTTGAGGGGGTAGTCACACTTAGTCACCAATCAGCAAACACACCCAATTAAGGAAAATGGCATGCATTCAAAGAATCATTGACAAAGACAATTGCGCTCCTGCTTGGGGCAGTAAACAAGCAATAATCACAATCTAATAAAATCACTTGGCATTTTGTGAATCATGAACTCAAGGTTCTCATAGACAAAAGGTTGCACCCTTTGCCTATTCATGACTGATCAATGTCCAAGGTCAAGTAATACCTTACCGAAAAAGGTTAACACTTGAATTGAGTTCCTTCACTCATCAGAAGCAAGGATTCAAGAATGCATGCCCTTTCCATACTTGGAGCATCAAAATTTGGTTAGGTTACTGAGAAACCCTAATCATTAGTTCTTTGGTTATCTATTTTTGCTCGACGTTGCGCCATGCACAGTGCATCCCAAAAATGGGCATCTATAGACACCAAAATAGAACCAATCCAATTATGTGACTGCAAACACTGATCGCATTGACACACAGCCCCAATGGCAGCCCCCAGAGGTCAAACAGTTGTCCTAACCACTCTCACAGCAGTTTTGAAAGGTCAAAGATCAATTTGGCACCTTCAGGCACTTTGCTCGGTATTCGTTCCACCCTAGAACGAATTTAAAATGGGATTCGCCCCACCTAGGGATGAATTCTTAATTCGCTCTAGGGGGTGAATTGTAGGTTTGACAAGCAAAAAGTCAAATCTTGACAAATGGCAACTCAGGTCCGCCACCCAATGCTTCCTTCATCACATGGGAGTATGGGTGAGTGTTTTTAAGCGTTAGAGGCATCTGTAAGGTCAGTCATGGAGTCCCTATTCAGGGAGGAATATCCTTCCCCCTGAAGAGGCATGATTGCCAAGTGGCGCCTTTGCATGCCCATTTCAAGAGACCTCCAGGTCTATAAATTGGTGAGTTTCCTCACCCCAAAATATGGAGAGAAGTAGCATTTTAGAGCAATGAAGTGCTGTAATTTTATTTACACATATCATACCTTTTGTATTTGTGCCTTTCACATCCGTGATCTCCTTTAGGAGGGAGGTCATTGGGTGACTATTGGGAGGACAAATCTCGATTCCAAAACCTGACATTTGGCCACAATATCCCACCAAAATTTCTAACAATACCACACAAGAGGTTTTGAACCCATCCCAAGTGGATTGGTGTCGAAATCAAACCTCAAACAGCGGGCGGCCTGCCCCATGGGCGCACCCTCCCACATTGCCACAATCTCATTCGCACCCTTTCAGAGCGATGGGAATTCCATGGTAGATTTGCTTTCTTTCATTTTTGCATTCAATTCTACGATGTTTAAATAGGTTGTCATTTGAATTTCATCTCCTTTTGAGCAATTTTGATCATATTTCTAGCTTTGTTCACTTTTACTAACCTACAGGTAGCATTATCAAATTCCCGTTGATGGATGCCAAATTGGGAAAATCTGACCATCTAGGTCTTCCCAAAATTCCCCCAATTAGCTAATCCCAAGTTTACAGGTATTTTGGAGCTCCAGAGGTAAGACATTGGGACAGTATCTTTTCGGCATTTTGTTGTACGTGAATTCGTCCCGCCCCTGAGCGAATTCAAATTGGTGAGGAATTTCCTGACTGTTATTTTTGCAAAACCTTCCTAGTGATATCCTGATACCCCTATCAAATTTTCATAGCATTTGGATCTGTTTTGATATCATTTTAATTCATTTTTCTCATTCACTTATTATAGGCTTGGGGATTGCATGCCTTGTTTCATCCGCAGGTGCTACTGACTGTTTCTTGTTCCTTTGAACATAGGTTTCAAACATCGGAGGAGCAGCGAGGAGTCAAGACTCATCATTCCAAGTGACGGTGACGTTTTGGTCCACCCATTTTACATGTGGGCATGCAAAAGAAGGAAAGGCGCCCATGGATGTAACAAGAACTCATGCTTGAAACGCTCCTAGCCCTTGGAAGGGGAGGATGCATATTGTAACCGAGTTTGAAACACATTAATAAAAAGGGCTGTCTTCTTTATTCTCATTTGTTTCATTTCGATTCGATCATGTTTTTCCCTCTTTTCATGCATTTTCAAGTTTCTAGGATTTAGCTCTAAGTTCAGTTTCTTCGTTTGCATTTCACATATTCGTTTTTCTTTTTGCTTCCGTATCCTCGTGCTTTCATGATGTAATTCTAATATGGGAGTGGTTGTCATAACATGCTTTAAGTAAATGAAATCCTACTAAGATAGACCTGTCCATGTGAAAGAATTCTTTTCTAACAAGGTTGTTAAGGGAGCAACAATTTTTTATAGTTGCAAACAAATTTGTGGTAGTAGCCTATGAGACCCAAAAACCACAAAGTCCCTTAAGAGTGTAAAGGTTTGGCTAGTCTTGAGTGGCTTGAATTTTCTTAGGGTCAACTTTGGTGATAATGTGTCCCAAATATTCTACTTCAACCAGTCCAAAAGAACACTTGGATCTCTTAGAATAAAGTTGTTGTGTAAAAAGCTATAAGGTCTTATCCACATGGATGAGGTGCTCTTCCCAAGAGTGACTATAAACAAAAATATCATCAAAGAAAACTACGATGAATTGAAAAATAAATGGGTACAAAATATTTTTCATGAGTATCTAAAATGTAGAAGGTGCATTTGTCAAATGAAATGGTATAACCAAAAACTCATAATGACCCTCATGAATGTGAAATAATATTTTAGGGATATCATCCTCCTTAAGATGTATCTTATGGTAACTCGAGTGAATATCTAACTTGAAGAAAAACATAACACCATGCAACTCATCCAAAAGTTCATCTACCACAAGAAAAGGAAAGTTATCCTTAATGGTGAGCTTATTAAGCTCACAAAAATATATACACAATTTCCAAGATCCATATTTGTTGCAAACCAATAATACTTGAGAAGAATAAGGACTATTAATGGGCCAAATGACACTCACTTTTAATAATATTGTATCTATTTTTGTATTTTTGACTTAAGTGCATGGGGATATCGGTAAGGCCTAATGTTAGGTGTACACCCTTGGGTACCAATCGTATGGCATGATCATGGAAGTGATAGGATGGTAATTCGTTTAGTTCTACAAAAACTAAATCATGCTTAGTTAGAACAAGTTGTAAATCATCAGGGAGTTTATCCTCTACTAAAGGAGGGGGTTGCATGGAAAAAATATGAGCAATTACCCATGAGAATATTTTCTAACAACTTATCCATATGGTTGGAACTAGTAATCTGAGGAGATCTAGCTTGTGAACCATGAAGAGTGTAGGACTGTCCATTTTACAAAAATTACATCTATAGTTTTGTAAAGTTCTAGGTGATGGTTACCAAAGTACCTAACCATTGATATCCTAACACAATATCACATCCCCCTACTTGAAGAGAAAACATAGCTATTTTAAACTCATAATCCCCTATTTTCAACTTAATGTTGCAATAATTACCTTTACAATGTAAGGTTTCACCATTTACCACCATAACCTAAAAGGAGTTACAAGCATGTATGTAAAAATTGGCTTACTTAGTGACTCAAGGATCAATAAATTTATGTGTGCTTCCTAAATCAATAAGAACTATAAGATGTTGATATTTGAAAAAAACCTACTACTTTCATTGTTTGTGGGGTAGTAATCCCTGCAAGAGCATGGACAAAAAATTTGGGTTAGGGCTCTTCTTGTGTGTCACCCTTGTCTTGAGGTGGTTCCTTTGAAGGTTCTACATCATCATCAACTTGTTTACTATTGACTGCCTCCTTGAAATCTAGAGGTTTGTTACAATTGATTAATGCTCCTATGAAGTCCTCATACTCATTAGGGCCAAAAAAGTGAGTAATTGAGACTCAAAAGCTTCCCAAGAAGGATAAAATATGTTGTATACATTGATATCATTGGAAGGCTTCAGATTCAAAGTTGAAATATGCCATGGTGATCCATAAATATATAGGGATAGTATGAAGTTTGAAAAATTGATCTGCATGACATAACCACCCATTTGCATCCTTTCCATTGAACTTATGAAAGTCTAATTTGGGCATCTTAAAGGGAGTATCTTTGTTGAAGAAATTTTTAAGGTCTTCAAGGTCCTTATGGATACCTTTCAAAAATTTTAATGTCTTCATGGTCCTTATGGATACCTTTCCCATGACCAGGAGGTTCAATATCATGATGCTTAAATACCTTTGGGCCATCATTAATCTCTACATAAAAGTCTAAGAAGCATTCTTCAAAGTTGGCTTTGGAGCTGAAGTAGTCACTTTTAAAACGGATGTATGCCATCCTTCATAAATTGCATTGTTTCGAAAAAGGAATTAAGTATGGTTCCTATGTATTTAAAAGAGTTGGCTTCATCTACGTCCTTTTGGTCCCCAGGAGTACCACGAACCATTTTGGTGTGATTTGAACAACTTCTATTGACTTACTAAAAATAGAAATATGATTTTAGGATTTACTATTTTTAGTAAGAAGCCAAAAAAAGTGCTTGGGTGCAATATAGAAAAATTATTATCTTGAAAAGACAACCGCAATGAGTTATATACCACAAAACGAGTTTTGAACACCCTAGAATTTGTTTAATCTATTTTGTTGTCGAGCTTGCTGGTGTTGTCAATTTTTAGTTGGAGGCTTGGTTCAAAAGATGAGTTTTTTGGTCACACAACCCCTTATGACACTATCCTTACATTGTCCATTACTAACACTATCTATGTATTATATATTACTGATATGATTTGGTCACTTGCACTATAATTCCCTGTACTGACAATTGGTTGTTTTAACTCTATCACAGATAATTCTCTACCTATTACAATTTATGAGTAGCCCAATTTTTATTGGCATTGCCAACTAACAACTCTGATCTGACTATTACTATTCTCAAACTGAAGTGATAACCATATATTACTAATGCTATGAAACTTTGTTGTGACTATTTCTTTAATGTTCACCAATTTTTTTCCTTTATTTCAAGCAATATTTTTATGATAGAGAAGTCTCCTTTGTATGCTCAATTTTTATGCAAAAATATGTGGTTGTAGGTGAAATATAACTAGGTACTCCAAGATAGGGAGTATGTACTATCCACATGCCCTTTGTTATATCATAGTGACGAATGATAGTTCTCAAACCAATATTTTATGCCACTACTCAAGGAGGATTCCACATATATCCTTGAGCACACTACCTGCCTCTTTGACACAATGAGAGGATGATATTTTTGGATGTTGTGTCCATTGTACTATGGATAATATGAGGTCAAAAAATCTTCCTAGGGATAAAGGTTTCTCATAATCCTAGGTGGTATCCCGATATGTGGGAGCTCAATTCTATAAATGGGTGTTGTTTGAGGCCTAGGTGTTGGAGCATGATCACCCCTCACCTCAATAGATGCTTTATGGGTAATCTAGATTGGCCAATAATGACTTCTCCATGATAATTTAAAATCATTTACACAAGGTTTTTAGCCTAATAAACTATTACAAAGAAATTGTTTTTTTGAATGATTGGGATATATATTAGTAAAAAGACAGGTGGAAAATGGAAAATATGAGAAATTTATACCTAACATATGGAATGAGAGGGCAAGAACTATTGTAATCACAGTGAAAATAATCCCTAGAAAGTATTCTCATACTACCTGTTAGGAACCTACTATTATAAATAAACTCACACACAAATACTAAAATTAAAATAGAGATTCATGAAATAACAATATATCGCAATATAGAAAGTAAATGTAGAATTAAAGCAATCTCACAAACAACACCGAATCCTAGACGATTTAAGGGGGCAACCTCCTTTAATAATTTCATTAATTTGTTAAAAGATACATTCATTCCTAGATCCATGTCTTTTAAAGATACACTTTATGCAACCTTAACCTAATGCTCAAGAGTTGGATTACATGCGAAATTCTACTCAAGCTAAAATATTCTACTAAATATCGGTTACATTCTTGATAACAATTACATGAAATGACCCCACTTGTCTAGGTGCCTTACTTGCCACAAACCACTACAAAATACTACAAAATAAAATTATAAAGAGGTCCCCACATTGGAAGTGGGTCATTACATAATCATATGAGCATTACAAAAATAATGTTAGGATGGGGTCCTAACAACCTATGACACAAATAATGAGAGAGCTATAAAAACTTTGTACGACCGATTTTCAAACTAATATTTTAAGCACTCTCCTAAGGACTCTTCTTGTCATAATATAGGAATATTTAACTATGTTATAATATCCCTCCAAACCTGTATTGTAAAGGCACAAGATACATTAAATGATCAATTGTTTCATTCTGTGAATTACATAAATGACACCTTTCTAGACCATTCCAACTCTTCTTCTATAATACCTCCCATGTTAGAACCTTATTTTTCATGGTAAGCCATAGGAATAGTCTTGTGTTGAATAGGCATTTCTACTTCTATAGTGACTTCCACCATACTAAATTGTCATTTCTAACTTTTGATAAAGTCTTATAGCCCACCTTTGGAGTTTACTCTGCCATGGCTCTATTATTTGTCCAAACCAACTAATCAACTTACTATCATAACTTGATATGCCTAGTCGTAAGCCCTCCCACATATTCTTCTCACTAGTGTGCCTCTTGGCCATAAAGCCCTAATATTTTTGTTTCCTTCCATCCATATCTCTAGTTTGTATATGATTCTAGGTTGACTTCTTGTGTAAGAATTTGAATCCCCAAAACTCTTAGGATCTAAATTATATTATTTAGTAGTTTTTACATACCACCACAACCAATCCAATGGTCCAATCCTAGTCTTATCCTTGAACCATCCCCTATTTTATATAAATACAATCACCTAAAATATAAATTACCTTCTAATAGATTGATATATTATGGGTTTGCTTCACTAAGGCCCTTATGCACTCCTCGGTTGTGAGTGGATCTATATACTTTTCTTGTATGCTATTATTCAATAAGCATACCTTTGATATTATCTTCCAAATACACTTGGTTGTTAGAGCCTTTCTTAACAAGAAGATATTCTTAAGTGTCCATCCTACATTTCCTTGAGCTTGGATAAGGATTGTCATTTAACCAGCGTAATACATAAGGATATATATATATATATATATATATATATATATATATATATATATATATATATATATATATATATATATATATATATATATATTATTATATATTTAAAAAAACTAATAAAATATAAATTTAATTATTAATTGTAATTATAAAACTTCTAATGCTTGCATTTTTAATTTGCTTTACAGGACAGTTTGTGTACTTGTTTTAAATGGTAGACGTAAATGATAGAGGAGATATTTTAATGGTAATTAGAAAATTTGACATGACTACTCAAAAATTAAATACAATAGATGAGGGAGCTTTAAATCTAACATGATGAATGTAGAGGAGAATAATTATGGACATGGTGAAATTAATTCTCAAAGCCTACTTGTCATGATGGGTATATTAAGCGTTAAATATCCTAACCAATCAAGATCAAGGAACCACAAGCATTATACAAATGGAGGTTTAATGAGGCATAGCCATAGCATAGTTGAAAGCAATCCCAATGAGCACATTAACATATAGTAATTTATTGCAAAATGTAATGTTATGCTCTCTCAAACAAGAAGGTTACTCATTTTAATAAGATATAAGTAAATACGGTTGGGGTGTTGAATTAGGTACATATTTAGTTGGTTGTTGAATTTAAGATACAACAGCCCATTGATATTCAAGTTGTCAGTATCCCAGATGCATATGGGATGCTACTTAGTCATGATTGGTCAAGAACTGAGAATAGCTATATGGAAACATATTTTTCACACACGTGGATTTCTTGGTGTGGCATAACCAAACAAATGTGGATAGAAAGAGAGCCAAGGCTAAAGGAACTCATCACTAAGTATAATAATGTCAATGAAATTTTGTATGCCAAACCAAAATTAGGACTATACACTATGGTAGTGGAAACCCAATCGAAAGAGAATAATCTAGTAATGGAAGCCCCGCAAAGTAAACAAAAACAATTGAACACCAGTTGTAGAGCTTTAAGTTTAATGGATCAAAGTCCAGATATGGTAGTGGTTTTAGGATTCAATTGAGCTAGTTGGTGAGAGACCTAAAATAAAGACCTTTAGGATTTCAGATCTGGCATTACTATGGAATGAGACCCATAAAAACCAGTATCATTGTCATCACATGCATCTCACCAATCACTTTCTAAATGATGAATACTACAACATTTATGGGTGTTGATAATAATATCAATTACATCATATCTTATCTCCCATGCATCACCATTCATGGAGGAAATAGTCTAGAAATGAATTATTCCTCTCAATTAAGCACATCATTCATTATCACATCGATCAATCACAAGTTCTCTATGAAACTACTATACAAGATAAATCAATTCAAGTGGATGTCCTTTATGCATTTAAGTAAAGATAAATCTCAAAGCTCAATCAAAAGTATTATGGGAGAAGCTAAATCAAAATACATATGGGAAAATCTAAATTAGAAGTCCTATAGGTAAATTTAAATTAGAAGTCCTATAGGCCAAGTAGAAGTTCTTTAGACATTTGTTTAAGTATAAATTTTTTATCATCATGTTTGTATGTATTTTGTATCATAGCAAGCTAACTAGAAGTCCTTCAGGAAAATCTAATTAAAGTCTTACTAAGAAGATATCATTGCTAACCAAAAGTCATTTTGGAAAGGCTAACTAAAGACCCCTTGGGAAATATCAAAGCTAACTAACAATCCCTAGGAAAAACTAACTAATGTCCTCTTGGGTAAAACCTAAAGCTAACTATAGTTTCTAAAGTAAAAACTAACTAAAGTCCTATAGGTAAATCACTAAGAAAATATTTGTATATATTTATACATAGTTGTATATAACTATGTATGCATCTCTTCTTTTAATTCCAGCTAATGTACCCTTGGGAAATTCTAAAATAATACATATCTATATAGTTGTATCATATTAGTTTTCTTGAGAATTTTCCATTGTCCCTTGGGCTCATCACTCTATCATGCATCTATCCTCTATCTATCATGAAAATATTGAGATCTAATCATCATGTCATCATTTCAATCTAATCTAATTTCTTATCACCTATGCATTTAATCATGATTAAACATACACCATTCATTTAATTCAATACACCATACAATAATCATTTAATCAATCATTAATCCTTAATCAATATATATTAATCATAGTTACATAATACATTTCTCATCCTAAAAAAAATAATCATCATTGTATCTTACAATCACTCTAAAACTACTCAGTTAGTAATCATAAACATTAATTAACCCTCAATCATAAAGCACTTAAATATAACAATAACATATATCCTAAATCAAATGCACACATCAATAAGACAACACTAATGAATCCCAAATTTTAAAATATATAATGATAAATTGTCTATACATCATATCATATAATATACAATCATCATTATGATACAATAATATACACTCTCAAAAGTTAGCACAACACTCCTACAACTAGCTCTAGGAGCCTATGTCTTGTGCTCCTATATGTCCTCCTCCTTTTCCTATATCTGGTGGAATCCTTACCAATCACTATGACTAGTGTGTCATAGACCGAGGATGGGTCCATGACCATGTCCTTTTTAGTGATGGTAGATACCTATTAGTTGAGATAATTGCATGATATACTACCTTCTAATATGCTACCCACTTGATATCTACCTATAAGTTCCTCTAAACCTATGCCATATGTTCTATAAATATCTACAACACATGGATCCTACTACTACTACAATATCTCTCATTGTCACTACATCTTATTCTATAATCATACCCTAAAGAATCTACTACTTCCCCATAATCATCCTACTAGCCAATATTGCTTTGTTACCTATGTCACTACCTCTATCTAAGTGATTGCTAGTGCACTATTTAGGCTTACCACTTGTTAGGGTATATCACCCTATCTTGATGGAAAATATAGATGACCTACTCAATCCTACATTACCTATTATGATCATCAATATTGCTAGAAGTGGTTTTCATAAAATTGCTTCCACTACTACTACTTATGCATATACCTCTAACTATATCTAATGATCTCTATATTAATGAATCAAAACTTGTACTACCTCTCACACCTTACTCAATCTCTAATACTCCCCTAGTCATACCCAATGATGATCATCCTCTTGGATTGTATGGTATGATACCATCATAAATATTTGTTTCTAATACTAATATCATCACTCCCTATGTCTAGAATGGTTTAGTGATAAACATCAACCTCAATATATGAATTCATTTCTAACATTGGCTTGAATCCTCTCTCACTAGTAAAATATTGGTACTAACATAGCCCTCCAAGGATTTCCTATCTCATGCTAAATTAATAGATCAAATAATCAAAACAATAAAGTTTTGACTCTCCTCATGGTCCCTTCATACTTCTAAGGCACCTAACATGATTTAGATAGAAGGCATCATCATGCTAGCCTATACGATGCCTATATGGTGTCTATATGATCTGCTTCAATCATAGATTATCCATACCCCTCATTTTCTACTACAAAAAAATCCCTATTGGGTCTCTTTTACCCTACTTCTATTGGACCAAATTATTGGCCATATATACCTCCTAATCTACCACCTACCTTGGTATTCCTAAAGGAATCATAATGGCTATATACTCCCAAACCCATACTAGGAGAAATATGCAATAAGTGATGCCTCTCTTACCTCTATAGACCACCATATACCGTGATTAATATAGATATACCAACACAACAATACCCTACACAAAGACTATATATTGGTCATGCATATCATCCATAACCTCTCTAAACCCCTACCGAACCATCCTATAACTAGTGTCACTAATAAAAAAACCTAAAACCATGGTGCATGGGAGTAGGTTCTATCTGTCCAAGCACCCCTAATGTAAGTGATATTATTGTCAATGCCTAATATTATAACTAGAAAATATGCATCTTCCATTAGTGTCTCTATAAAATACCTCTTATCTTGACTAATCTGAACGTATGTTCTCTTTATGGGAATTATTAGGATTCTCTAGACATAATTTAGTATCAATTTCATCTCTCCTATGTGATGTTGGAAGGTATTCATTTTTTAATACCAATGCTTTGCCAATGTTGGAAAGAGGGACCTATCAAACTCTATATTTGGCATAAAGGCTATGTGATATAGCCCCAATTTCACTAGTAAAGCATGCTATGCAATCCTAGGAGACCCTGAGTGGTCTCTAATACATGATAATATCACTCCTATAAACTAAGTATCTATAACTACTCTTACATTCATATCTAGAAAAAATATTTACCTCAACTTGTAAAATGAAGAGAAAAAAATAATAAATGTGAAGCAGGCAAAAGTGTAACCCAACACAAAAGCTATATTAGATGGAAAAAGCAAATCCAAGTATTTAAAGCACTACTTGGGTGATGGTAACACTTCTAGTAAGTAAAAGCATAACTAATGTGCAAATGTGTTAGTGTAATAGTGTTGTCATAGCACAAAATCATGGCTTATTACTTTTGGCATACTTTTTGAGGTGGCTACAAAGGTTAGTTTATTGGTACATACTTATGCTCATGCTTCCCTATCAACTATGGGTATTCTCACTTGACTAGCTACGTGTGGTGGACATATGTGTTGGGAAATCACATAATCTATAGCTCTTTATACTTTTTATCTCCTTTTCTATCCTCTCCATAATGAAAATATCTTTATTTCTAGTCCCCAACCCTTTTACCCCCCTCAAATACCTTGCTCAATTTTTGTTGCCCATCCTCGATTCTTCACCACCACACTATTATGGATAATAATCAAATTGAGTTTTCTTTGTCCACCTTGATTTTTTCTCTAAAACACAAGGTGCCACACTAGTGTACAATAACATTTAATGTTATCTAAATTACAAAATTTAACACTATTT
This sequence comes from Wollemia nobilis, assembly GCA_028583015.1. Lineage (NCBI taxonomy): Eukaryota > Viridiplantae > Streptophyta > Pinopsida > Araucariales > Araucariaceae > Wollemia > Wollemia nobilis. The sequence continues at coordinate 193,050 of JAQPPZ010011830.1, forward strand.
TAAAGTAAATAATCAAAGCAGCAGTCTTCTTACATCACTATCATAATAAAATAATATATATTTCTATCCCAAAATAAGAGCATCTATTTTAATTATTGATGCATTTGTTATGCAATAAATGCATAAAAAATGGGTAAATATATGCACTTAATTTTGAGCATATCATTATTCAAATTTTTGGTAATCTCTTCATCAATAAACCACTCAATTAACCAAATTGAATCATCTTCAATATCAAAATAAAAGTATTTATTACTCTAGAAGAAAAAGCATCGGGTCATGAGTGAAAGCACTAGTACACATCTCAAGAAGTGGTTTTGCATAAATATCACTTTTTATCATGTTTTACCTAAATTTTATTGCCAACAATTATTTTGACAAAAGCATTGGAGTACTAGTGACACCAATGCTACTATCCTCCAATGCTTTTGGCTATAATGCACTAAAAAAATAAAATAATAGCTAGTACCTTTTAAGCCACCCACCATTAATAGATCTAATTTCTAAGATCTTATTTGCAGTCCCAACAAAAAATTTAATCCCAAGAATTACCATTTTCAATATTCCTACATTAATGCCAACTTGATCCCATTTTAAATTTTTACCATCTCCAATATTATCACCTTTAGTGCAATCCTTCCCTTATGGATCCACGGCTTTATATAAAGCTAGTACTTAGGAGAGCCTAATCCATTACCTTTTATAGTTATCAAGGCTATACCACATTTTCATATCATAATTTTATTGAATTTCATCTATATTCATAGGAATTCATCTCCATTCATTGTAATCTTATGCCAAAATATTACCATAATATTCTAAAGGGATTCTTTAAGCCTAAAACATCCCAAGCATCCAAAAATTTAACCTCTTATCTCTTCAAGATCTCAATTTTCTTCAAGCAACCAACAAGCTTTAATCAAGATTCCACAATCAGGGAAAACAACCTTAGCATCTTCAAAAAACAAGTGTTCTTTGGCGTTGTGCTACTTTCCTTTATTTGCTTTTGTAAATATAGGATTTAATCTTATGACATACTAATTTGTTGTGATCATTATTTTTGTGTTTATTTTTTTATTTCATCCCTTTGTCATTACTAAATTGCATTGATAAACCTTCTTATTTTTCTATCATTTAACAGGTGTCTATACATCATGGTTAAGGACCTTCCTTATTTTACTCATCATTTTATTACCATTGCATCTAATTTCATTTTGCTACACTTCTAAGCAAAAGTGGCATTGGATTATAAGTTCAATGGCATCATTGCTATTTGTTTTTGACATAGCCACAAAGAGCAAAAATGCTTTCTATCAAGAAAAAGCATTGCCAACATTATTGCCACCCTAGTGGTGCTTTTGTCATTGGTCACTTAATCCATGGTTTTATAATTCTACCACTCTTGATATCTAACCTAAGCAAGGGTCTATTGTTGGCCAAGGGAGTCTAATATTCTCCTCCAACTTAGGAAAAATCCCTTACCACCAATCCCTTTTTTTTCTATTTTTTTTTTTGGGAAGATAAAGTGTCATTAGGATGTAGTAGTATTGGTAGCACTTTTGCAAAACCTGCAGTACTTTTGCCTCTATGGCAGAATTAAGTTCTTTCTAACTTCCATATTTTTCATTTTTGCATTTAGGTTTTAGACTTTTTGGGTACTTACAAAAATCAATTTCTATTCTTTATTTATTTTTGTTATTTATTACAAGAAAAAAAAAGGAAAAGAAACTAGTTAGTACTTTAACCATTTAGGGGATAAACTAGATATTCAATATTTTTATCATTAAATCAAAATTATATATAGTTATATTTATATTATTTGAGAGGGAGGCATCATGAATAAGACCTTTGTGATTCATTTCCATTTTGTTTCATCCCACATGTAGTATGATTAGAATAATATGGAGTAAAAATTTGTTGCGTGTGGAACATGTGAGAGGGTGGGTGTGTGTTAAATTATCTATTGAGAACCATAGATCTCGAATTTACGGGGGGTCATGGTTGGGAGGAGACTTCTTAGCCATGTGCGTTTGTCATAGGGATTTATCACACCAACCAAACAAAAAATATATATTTAGCAGTCGTGCATTTTTATATCATTTAGTAGGTCTCTATACATCATGGTTAAGAACCTTCCTTATTTTACTCATCATTTTATTAACATTGCATTTAATTTCATTTTGCTACACTTCTAAGCAAAACTGGCATTGGATTATAAGTTTAATGGAATCATTGCTCTTTTTTTTTGACATAGCCACAAAGAGAAAAAATGCTTTCTATCAAGCAAAAGCATTGACAACATTATTGCCACCCTAGTGGTGCTTTTTTCATTGGTCACTTAATCCATGGTAATATAATTCTACCACTCTTGATATCTTACCTAAGAAAGGGTCTAATGTTGGCCAAGGGAGTCTAATATTATCCTCCAACTTAGGAAGACTCCTTTACCACCAATCCTTTTTTTTTCTATTTTTTTTTGTTGGGAAGATAAAGTGTCATAAGGATGTAGTAGTGTTGGTAGCACTTTTGGAAGACCTATAGTACTTTTGCCTCTATGGCAGAATTAAGTTATTTCTAAATTCCATATTTTTCACTTTTGCATTTATGTTTTAGACCTTTTGGCTACTTAAAAAAATCAATTTCTATTCTTTATTTTTTTTGTTATTTATTACAAGAAAAAAAAGGAAAATAAACTAGTTAGTACTTTAACCATGTAGGGGATAAACTAAATATTCAATCTTTTTATCATTAAATCAAAATTATATAGAGTTACAGTTTTATTATTTAAGAGGGAGGAGGCATCACGAAGAAGACCTCCGTGATTCATTTCCATTTTTTTCGTCACACATGTAGTATGATTAGAATAATATGGAGTAAAAATATGTTGTGTGTGGAGTGTGTGAGAGGGTGGGTGTGCGTTAAATTCTCTATTGACAAGCATAGATCTCGACTTTACGAGGGGTCATGGTTGGGAGGAGACTGCTCGGCCCTATGTGTTTGTCATAGGGATTTATCACTCTAACCAAACAAAAAATATATATTTAGGATTCGTGCATTTTATATCATTTAGCAGGTCTCTATACATCATGGTTAAGGACCTTCCTTATTTTAATCATCATTTTATTAACATTGCATTTAATTTCATTTTTCTACACTTCTAAGAAAAAGTAGCATTGGATTATAAGTTCAATGGCATCATTGCTCTTCATTTTTGACATAGCCACAAAGAGAAAAAATGCTTTCTATCAAGCAAAAGCATTGACAACACTATTGTCACCTTAGTGGTGCTTTTGTCATTGGTCACTTAATCCATGGTTTTATAATTCTACCACTCTTGATATCTTACCTAAGAAAGGGTCTATGTTGGCCAAGGGAGTCTAACCTTCTCCTCCAACTTAGGAAGACTCCTTTACCACCAATATTTTTTTTTCAATTTTTTTTGTTGGGAAGATAAACTGTCATTAGGATGTAGTAGTTTTGGTAGCACTTTTGCAAGACCTGTAGTATTTTTGCCTCTATGGCAGAATTAAGTTCTTTCTAACTTCCATATTTTTTACTTTTGCATTTAGGTTTTAGACCTTTTGACTACTTACAAAAATCAATTTCTATTCTTTATTTTTTTTTGTTATTTATTACAAGAAAAAAAAAAGAAAAGAAACTAGATAGTACTTTAACCATTTAGGGGATAAACTAAATATTCAATCTTTTTATCATTTAACCAAAATTATATATAGTTACATTTATATTATTTGAGAGGGAGGCACCACGAAGAATACCTTCGTGATTCATTTCCATTTTGTTTCATCACATGCGTAGTATGATTAGAATAATATGGAGTAAAAATTTGTTGCGTGTGGAGTGTGTGTGAGAGAGTGGGTGTGTGTTAAATTTTCTATTAACAAGCATAGATATCGAATTTACAAGGGGTCATGGTTGGGAGGAGACTGCTCAGCCCTATGCATTTGTCATAGGGATTTATCACACTAACCAAATAAAAATTATATATTTAGGAGTTGTACCCAAATGAGTGATTCATAGATAATATGACAATATTGTCAAATAATATTATTATTTTTTAGAATACAATAATTTTTTAATGATACATAATGTTTTTTGATATATTATGCAATCAATTTAAAAATAAAATACATTTTATATATTATTTATAGATTTTTATTATGTTTTAATAATTATTAAACATTTAATACTTTTATTATTATTTTAATATTGTTATATTCTTAGTCATAATTCAATTTCTTAAATTTATTATAAGAGATTCAAACATCTACTAATATTGAAAAATATCAAATCACCATTAAATTTTTTTATTTTTAATTATCATTAAATTTTTTTTTTTATGTTTATAATTATAATTTTTTTTTATTCAATAAAAATAAAATATTTTTAAATAAAAATAAGTTGGAAATATCATAGCCTAGGGCACAAGGCCACCCATACGACGAATACCAGAAACAATCCCTAAAATGTTGAAAAAAAAAAACATAACTAAGCATAAAAAAATAAACTAGAGTAAAAAACCCTAAATTGTAAAACTGTAACTTTAGGCACCAAGTAGACTTATTGTTTCATCATTGTGTGTTTGTTTAAATCCAATGCCTCAAAGGTGCCTCAAAGGTGTTGGAGCTGATGTTGGAACTGTTGGGTCGAGGTGAAACCTTTTTTCAAGTAGATTATCTCCATCTTCTTTCCCTTATCGAGGACTACGAGAACGTCGAAACCGCATAGAAAAATAGGGTTCTTTAGAATTTGCTTCATAGGAATTGCCAATTTCATCGCTGATGGCTTTACATCCAACGCCATTGTAGTTGTTGGATGAATCGAGAACCTAGCTTTCCAATTGAACACTGATTATATGAAGTTGCTTCTCTAGAGTGACATCTTCTTCTATAGATCCTCTTCATGGGTTGTGGGAGCACCTTGTGCTAGCTAGGGAAGAGTGTACTAGAGGACTGACCGGTTGGGTAGATTGTGAAGCAATCACTATTGCAACCCTTGGGATATGAATCTGTCGAGACTGAGAAGTCTCATTGTTGGCAGTTTTAGCTGGGGGACTAGCTTTTTTTTCATACCATTTCTCTATCAGTTTTGAGACATGTGCCAACTTGGATTGTGTACCTTTAGAATTAGCCAAACATGCATCTTTAAGTCCTCCCATCATTGTCCAACCATCCTCCTAAGGTTGAGAAGTGGGAGCACTTGGTGTGGTGGGGCTCTGCTTGTTCCTGTTATGCGGCATCATAGGACAATCTATGATTTTGTGTGCTGAGGACTAGCACCGAAAACATGTGTTGGGCAAATTAATGTAGAGGACCCCCTAGCTTGTTTCTGTTATGCGGCATCATAGGACAATCTCTGATTTTGTGTGGTGAGGACTAGCACCGAAAACATGTGTTGGACAAATTAATGTAGACGACCCGTTGGGATAGCACAATATCAGCAACTTGTATGTCAATAGTCTCCTTAAGATATCGAGAAATATCAATCTCATGCAAACAGGATTTTGAGAGTGTTCATAGAAAAATTTGTTTGCCTCCACCAAAATAACATGTCCTAAAGAAATTGCTATGCAACTTAAAAAGAACCACAAAAATAAAAAAAAATCCTGAAAATTTCACTACACAGAAACTTTGATAAATCTTACCGGAAAAAAAATGTAGGAAATAAATTAAACACAAATCTCTCATGCTCATAAATCGCCTGGGATGTCTCAAACGAATTGCTGTCGATGTGACAAAAAGCCAGGAGAAAATGAATTCTCAAGATAGGACTGGCCTAATCTCCATCGCTACGTACTTGTGTCTGCGAGTCTGACGCTACCTTCAGTAATTATCTGTAACGCTTTGGAGTCCCCCCTCCCTTTATTTCAGGTTTGCCATCATAATTTGTGCTTGATCCTTCATCCACATGAGCACGTGCATCTTAAATCCTCGCCTTAGCGTGGGATGGGTCCAAGGGCCATGCTCATAAAAGGATGTTTTTTAAAGCAATAATTCATTTGATAAAACAAAACTCTTTTACAGCTGTCAACATTAAAATTAAAATTAAAATATAATCTAATTTTCGTAAATACAAACATATATCATAAACCAGAGTAGAATCCTACCAATCAACTTTGATAAACTCTGAATCATTTGCACCCACTATTCCTTATTTACAATGAGACTGTAACACACTATAGACGGAATTGAACTAAATCAATTCTATAAACCCGACAATCTCAACATCCATCATCCATGATACAATGTTCCCTTGATTAAGTTGTTCTTTTACATGACATGGCCTTTACTGGGTTTGATGAAGTAAGGGTTAAGGAGGTTTGAGCTGACGTGGTCTCCATGGTTTCTTTTCATGGCTCTAATGGCTTCCATTTCTTTAAATTTTGAAACTAAATGCTGTTATTTTCATCTATACAATAATTCAAGGAAAAGAAATTCAATTTTTAAATATAAAATCTCAAATCATGTTTTTTCAAAACGTTTTTGACAAGATGTATTTTTTTTTAATTCTTTTAATAAGACTAGACTTCCATTTAATCATATGTTTCAAACAAGTTTTTGATAAGGATGTTTTTTCATTTATGCAATAATTGAGAATGCTCATGGCCCCACTTCCATCCTCGCCATCGGCACCGCTATTCCTCCAAATGGGTGGTTGATAGATAATATGGCATGTTATTTATTCTTTTATATTATAATAATATGTTTATGATGTAATATATATTTAAGATTGTTTTAAGTATTATATAATCAATTTAAAAATAAAATATAATTATTTTTATTATTTATAAATTTTTATTAAAATTTAATTATTATTAAATATTTAAATTTTTTATTATTTTTTTAATTTAACTACACTTTTAGTCATCATTCAATTTCTAAAATTTATTATAAGAGATTCAAACAAAACTGCAATCATCATTCAACTTTTTTTAAATTTTCATATATTTCTAATTATTATTAAATTTTTATTATTTTTATAAATTTTCATTTTTATGATTATTATTTAATTTTTTTAATTTATAACAAAAATTTGATAATTATTTTAACATTAATTTAAATTATATAAAAAAACTTATATTTTAATTATTTATTTTAAATTTTACAAATAAATATTATTATTTTTAAATGATATTTATTTAAACAAATTAATCCAAAATAAAAAGCTAAGAACTAATCTATTTTAAAACAGTTTATTAAACATTTGTAGCTATTTTAAAATACCCATTACTTTGAAAGGTTTTATATTTTGTTTTGTTTTTTTCTCTGCTGGATAATAAACTTTTCCATGGTTACTATGGATTCTAATAGTACGCAATGAAGAAAAATGATCCCTTGCTGCTGTGTCAACGACGATTTATTTTATGGATTTATTTTATGATCCAGAATCTCTGTTACATGCATTAAATTAAGGCAAATTATTCGTATGAACTCGTATGAACGTGGACCTCATTTATATTATTGGTAATTCACGATGGTGTATAAGTATTACTCAAAAATGAATAAAGCAAATTAGTTCAATTAACCCACGACAAGTATCAAAAGCTATTATAAATACTTTCAGTGGGAAAGTCAGGACTTCATAGGTCCTTTTACAACATACTTATCCATCTAGTATAGGATTACCTATTGTAGCTCCTTCTACAACATACTTGTCCATCTAGTATAGGGCTACCTATTGTAGCAAAGATTTTATAGGTGGTTTTTTTTGGGATCTTCTAATGAAGATCATTTCTATAGGAATATTTATTAGTAAAATGGGGACCTTTGTAAACATAACAATTATTTGTAGGAGCTCTGTTTCCTTCATTGTTATTATCATTGCTGTTGTGAGGTGTAACGTCTCTAGCCTTTCCTTGTTTTTATGGTCTTTGATCATTTCTTCTAGGGTATTTTTTGTCATCTTTCCTAAATTTATTGCTTTGGAAAGTATTTCTAGTTTTGCCTCCCTACCTATTATGATCTCCTCCTTTAGGTTTCTTGTTTTGCTCTTTGTCCCATTTCATTAATCTAATTCTCTTCAATTTCTTGAAATCATATTTTTATTTTTCAGACAACATTTGGTAATTAAAGTATGTCTTTATGGTCTCTTAATTTGCTTCTCCTTGTCATGCTAAATCAAAATTAGTAGGAATATCTATAAGGTTGTGCATATTCACCACCATCTTATCTTAGGATGTTGTCCTAGAGTGAATTTTTGAACTTTCATCTCTTCATTGCTCTCATACTTGGTTTCATATTTGAGCAATTAGACACATTTTTTATGGTAATATTGAATTGCCATAGATTCTTGTTGTAGATTAGTGAATTCTCCAAAATTTTCCATGATATTACTTAGTTAGGAACCTGTTCTTGAATTTCTTAACAAAATCTTCCCATTTAAAATCTACAGCTTCAATACCCAACCCTCTCTTGAAGGTCTTCCACCAGTCTAGGGCTACTTCAACCATTTCGAATGACAAAAGTAGGCTATAAAGTTGACGCCTTTGTCTATGACTTATCTTGATCTTACTTGGGCAGTAGATCCTTCAACAAGATAGAATCTTTCTACTTTGTTGTCACACAAAATGCTTTCACTAGTGGTTGCATTTTTTCATTTTGTACCTTCAGTTTTGCAAGGACCTTCAAAGGCTCCAATTTTGCCAAATCAATAGTCACCGACTTATTTCCAGCTCTTTTGAGAATTTAAACTTACTCCAAACATGGGACCATAAATTTATGATCTGCTTACATTATCATATTAAATTTTCCATTGGTAGAACTTTCTTCTAGTGTTTGTACATAGTTCAGGTGAACCATGCATGTGTCTTCTCCATGAGGATCATTACAAGTTGAGCACTAGTACACTCTCTTTAGTGTACTAGTTTATTCATTTGATAACATAGTTGTGCTCCTCTTAGGTCCCTTACTGGTGGTTAGTTGCTCCTTAATGATTTGTGGTGTTTGAAACCTCCTTGATCAAAAATTAGCTTCAACTTGTTTCTTCCTTAATACGGTGATTTCGTTCGACATTGTCCTTGCGACTGAATTAACGGATTGCACTTCTTGAAATAGCTTCATGTAAGCATTGGAATTTGAGGGTGCAGGAGGTGTCGATAAAGGTAGAGGTTTTAGTGGAGCATCTACGATAAAGGAACATGCGATGCTGGTAGCATTGGGGAAGGAATAGGTTCTAGCAACTGTGACATAATTGGTGAGGGTAATTACAAAATAGTTGAAGTGAGGACTTGTGGAACTGGAACTAGAGTGATTTGATGCGAATTCGAGCTCCATGATGGAATTGGGTACATAGAATGCATAGGTTACAAAAATATGCTTGAATATAAATTTTGTGTAAGATCAAGAAGGATGGACATGGTCACTTTCGGGGGAAGCTTACCTATTGTGATCAAGTCTGATTTTACCTTTTGCACCTATATGTACAAATCTAGAAACGTATTTACATTAGCCTATCGGATAGCCATGTTAATGTTAGAGTTAAATACTCTAAGATAGTAAAATGTAGCTTGCTCTTACATGGGCCGAAGACCATTAGGAACCCTTTGTCAACTTTGGGTAAACCTGACATTGAAATCCACTATCTCTTCATGTAGATGCCTTTGAATCATTGTAAATTGATGTAGTAAGAAGAATGGATTGGCTTGTTCATGAAAATTATTGATCAAGAATTCTGCTAACTGATCCCATGTGGCGATATTGGCAGGTGGCAAATATTGGTACTAGTAAAACAAATTTCCTCTAAGTTATAACACTAGCAACCTTACCATAATATCTTCATCTACAATATCATGGACTATATCCAAAGAGGCCACATCCTAAATATGCTCATAAGTGGTCTTACCAGTACCATCATAGGTAGGTAAAACCTTCAAAGTTGCTTGAGGAACTGGATTATGTGCTTGTAAATTCAAGGCTCCTAAGCTATTCCATGCTGGGAACTACCTTGGTGGTTGTGGCTATTGTGGTGGTGGATTCTGAGCCATTTGAAATGGGGTATAAATTTTAAGAGGTGGGATGCTAGTAGCAGTATTATATGGACTTGATGAAATGGAGAATATACCTTTTTTTGTGAGGATGTTGCAGATGATGTACGGGATAATAGTAATGTACCAGGAAAAGTAACTAATTGGGGATGTTCTCCTAACCTTTGAGTATCAAGTTTTTAAAACTCAATGGGATCTTTAGGATTTTTTACCTTCAATCCTATAATCATGAAGCACAAATTTTGTTGCCTTCACATTTAGAGGCTTATGGGTATAATTAAATTTCCATATGTTCTAGCTATACAACATGAAGGTGAACATCAAACCTCAATACTATTTAAAGTGGAACCTTTGGAGTCCCACCAGGCATGCCAAAAACTATTGGTCAAATATCTACCTAATTATACAAACATTCATTTGTGCACCCTAGGCATGGCCAACATTGAATGGTCAAAGGCAATAAATGCCCTTCAGGCCAATATCTAGAGAGGGCTAGCTCCCTTGCTAATCCTACACTAGTTTAATACTAGATTTGCAGGAAAGAAATTAGAATTAACCGAAAGAAATGGAAAATATAGCCACAGGCCGAAGGTGTAGGATTAGGGATAGACTAGTAGTAGGAATTCCAACCAATTTTGTAACAACATAAAAATAACGAGAAGCCAAAGAATTTACTTACAATTTCATAAAGACAACTTTTAGAATTGCATTTCAAAACCCACTCTCTCATCGGTAGTATTCGAATCCAGATGTAGAATACGAATTTAGTAGCAAATAATAAACATGAATATTTAATATAAATGCTTTAAAATAGAAATAAATCACACATAAAACTACTCGCAAAATTAAAAGCCAAGTCTCTTATATTTACATAGAAAACTTGAATAGTTTTTCTATAGAATGTCTATCCTCCTTTTTTTACAATGGAAATTGAGTAGTATTTATAGAGGTTTTTGCCTCTTTTATTTAATACACATTGAGACAAAATGTTTGCAGATCAGAAACATTGGCGAAGCAATTCCTTCTCGAAAATATTGAAAATCTACTTTTTGGACACAGCGTTCCAATTTCTAAGATGAATTTTTGGGGAAACCAACATATTTGAGTGGCAATGCATGAAAAACTATAGATATTGGTCATTGAAATTGGCATATTTGTTGTGCCTCAAAAATTCACTCCTATTTTGAATGCTTTGGAACTCATGAAAATTGCTCTACGATATCAAATCCAATAACTTTTGGGCATAAAATCAACATCTTTGGTTATTTTTTCCCCAATCATTAAATTCATGTCCTACACCTGATCCAAGTGTCGTCGAAAAGTCTTTTTTGACACTTAAACTCAAATTAGCTCAAAAAAAGCCATGAGCAAAAGCACTACCTTTAAGATCTTATTATTTCCTCCTTATCCAAGCTTCCTATTTTAACACTTATGCCATTGCACTCCATGGATAGTCCCTCAACTTCAATATTGCGTCTGCCTTCTTGGGGAAAATCTGAGTGAAACAGTTCTTTGTACCCTTTTGATTTTACATTCGATGCTTCACACTCACAAAAGGTGATCCAAAGCTTCACATTTATTCCTTGGTGGAAGCACTTCTCATAGGAAATCTTACTTCTTAAAACATACATTCTGAAAGCACGAGATTCCGGTCAAAGGAAACACCAAGTGCAATTGCATTCAAAGTTAAGCACGCCTAAGTCCTAGAAATATAAATTACATGAAACGGAAAAGAGACATGTTGGAAGAGACGCAATAAGATAAAGAAAAACAGCCCTTTCATTAATTTCTTTCGATCTCTGTTACAATAATGCCTCCTCCCTTTTCAGGGGCTAGGAGCGCAAATAGGGTTTGATTACAATCGCTGAATGATTCCTCCTTCCGCGTGCCCACGATTGCAATGGGCGGGCCAAGATGATGCCACCACTAATGTCAATGAGTTCTTCGCCTCTGCTGCTTCTCCTGCGAACAAAGAAATGATCAAGACGTTAGTAGCACCTGTTGCAAATGAAAAGCATTCTCTCTCTAAAACTAACAAAATATGCATACGAATATTTTCCTGAAACAGATGAAAACAATGAATCCAAATTGCTTCAAAATCGACGGAAGGTAAGAAAAGTTACCGGAAGGCCATCGCCATCGAGGCGGTGGCCAATCCACCTTAAACTAGAATTCGTCCACGGGCGGGACGAATTCGACTGTAATTCGTCCCTGGGTGGGATGAATTCTTCTGAGTAGGAGAAACCGACCTACTACTGCTCCAATGTCGGATCCCGGGACCTGTAAAACTCCTGCAAATAGGGGGATTAGGTAATTGGGGCCATTTTGGGATGACCTAGATGGTCGGATTTTCCCAATTTGGCCTCCACCCTCGAGAATTTGACCTTGACACCTGCAAGTTAGCAAAACGAAAAAGCAATACAAAACACCCTAAACTCTGACCAAAAGCTACAAAATTGCAATTATAGACTAATCAGACCTAGTAACACATAATGCAATCTAAAAAAATAATCTAAAGTGCTCAAAAACTAAAATTAGGACTTAGGAGGTGCGGGGGTGCCCAAGTGGGCCTCCCACTGTTGGCCCTCGATTTTGGATCCAATCCACCGGGGATGGGCCCAAAACCTTTTAGGATTGGGGGGGTCGGCGAATTGGTAGGTTCAGATGTCCATGCGTCGGATTTGAGTAAGGTTCGAGCTTCCAAAGGCCACCCAACAACCTCCCTTGCAAAAGAGATTGATGGATGTAGGAAGGTGAACAAAGGGGGATGCAAGTGAGTCTTCAATTCGGCAGCACTTCGTTGCTTGAACACTCCTTCTACTGGTCTCCTTTGGGTGAGAAAAGTCCCACCTTTTATAGACCCAAGGGGTCTCTTTTGGGAGGGAAGCACAAAAGCCAAGTGTTGGCCATGGGTGCCATGTGGCAGTCTTGTCTTCCCATGAGGGAGGGGAGTCCTTCATTGACTTGAAATTTGATAAATGCTTCTTGTAACAGTCCTCTAATGGCCCCTCTGTCCACTTAAACATGCGTGCAAGGTAGGAGCCCTTAACTGACTGTTCTGGGCTACCACTTGGCACCATTTGCCTTTTTGCCCGTTAAGCTTAGAATTCGTCCCACCCGGGGACGGATTCGAGATTCAGTCCTGGGGTGGGACGGATTCTATTTTGAATTCGTCCCTGGGTGAGACGAATGTTGGGCAAAGTGTCCAAGTGTGCCAAATTGCTTCTTGACCTTACAAAATTGCTATTAAAGTGGTTAAGACCATTGTTTAACCTACGAGGGCTGCCCTGGGGGCTGTGTTTGCCAAAGCGATCAGTGTTTGCGGTCACATAATCGGATTGGTGCTGTTTTGGTGTCTACGGATGCCCCTTTTGGGAAGCAACTGCGGGTGACGCGAGTCTTTGAGCAAAAATAGATACCAAAGCACTAATGATTAGGGTTTCTTGGTAACCTAACCAACTTTTTATGCCCCAAGTATGGAAAGGGCATGCATTCTTGAATCCTTGCTTCTGACGAGCTAAGGAATTTAATTTCAAGTATTAACCTGTTTTGGTGAGGTGTGACTTGAACTCAGACATTGATCAGTCATGAACAAGTGAAGGGCGTTTTTATCCTCAGGGGGAACCTTGTGTTCTAATTCACGAAATGCCAAGTGTTTGATTGATTTGATTGTTGCTTGTTTCTTGCCCCAAGCGGGAGCGTGATTGTCTTTGTCAATGATTCTTTGAATGCATGTCATTTTCCTTAATTGGGTGTGTGATTGTTGGTTGGTGACTAAGTGTGACTACCCCCTCAAGCGACGAATCGATGAGGGAATGACCTTCGTGAGAGAAGCGACGAGTCGCTTGACCCAAGATGACTTGTGCAAGGTTTGCCTTTAGAGGGTTTATCGTTAAGCGTGTGCAATTTTTCCAACATATGGACCTATTTTTGGTGGTTGTTAACCCTTTTGGTGATGTCATAATGAGGTGAAATCATTGAAAACCTATTTCCCGTGGAGCGGTCCGGCTATGATAGCCTTCTTGGGGATTTAGGAGAGCGATAATTTGGACCTCGACATCGATTTTCTTTGCCAAGAGGTTAAGTGCGAGAGCACTTGTGTCCGACAATGCTTATTGCTTTGTTTTTATGTTGCTTGTTTTGTTGTTTTGATTTTCTTGTTGTTTTTGAGTGGGTTTTGACCCTTTTGTGACGTCATTTGGGGATGAAATTATCGAAAATTCGTCTTCCCGTGAAGCGGTCCGGCTATGGTAGCATTCTTAGGGAGTAGGATAGCGACAATGTAGACCCTGACATCAGTTTTTCTTTGCCAAGAGGTTAAGTGCAAGAGCACTTGTGTCCAGCCTTGTTTTTGTTGTGTTTTTGTCGAATTTTGTACTGTTTTTGTTGTTTTTGTGACACCATTTGGTGATTGAATTGTTGGCAATCCGTCCTCCCGTGGAGTGGTCCGGCTATGGTAGCCTTCTTCGGGAGTAGGATAGTGACAATTAAAACCCCGACATCAATTTTGCTATGCCACGAGTTTAAGTGCAAGAGTACTTTTGTCTGGCATGTTTATTGCTTGTTTTGTGTTGCATTTTTGTTGTTGTTTTGTTGTTTTTTTTGTGACACCATTTTGGGATTAAATTGTCAAAATCCGTCTTCCCGTGGAGCGGTCCGGATATGGTAGCCTTCTTAGGGAGTAGGATAGTAATAATTTGTGACCCCGATGTCAATTTTGTATGCCCATGTTGTCAGTTGCATTTGCAATCCTGTCAGGCAGTTTTATTATCTGTTTTTAGTGCATTTTTAGTCATTTTTCTTGATTTTTTTTGTGTTGGGCTGAATTCGTCCCTGGTTGGGACGAATTCCAGCTGGAGAATTCATCCCTGGGTTGGACGAGCGCTAATCAGAGTGCTCATCCCAGTCAAGGATGAATTCCAGTGCAAAATGCTTATTTAAGGGCCAAAACTTGATTTTGGGCTCATTTGTGTCATTTTTTTCTTGCGATTTTGGAGCTCTGGGAGGAGGAGGTAATTCTGCGAAGCGAAGCGCTGCTGGAATTCTCTCTACCATCATGAGTGCACAAACTGGTTCGAGCGGCGGAGCCGAGGTGAGTCCTATAAGTGACCCTAGGGTTTATTTTGCTTTAACTGAATGCATTGTTTTTGTGTTGCGCTTTTCAAAATTTTAAGATTTTTTGTGATGTTTTTTGTTTAAAAACTAAGGTTAGAAACCCTAGAATTGAAAATTTTATCTTTTTCATTTTTTTATTTATTATTATTTTTTTTTTTTGCTTGCAGGTTGTTAGGAGCCGGTACCGTGTACCCGCTGCCTTTACTGAGGCGCGGTTGGACTTGACTGATGACGACTGGGAATGGCTTGATGCCCTTGGGCTCAAGCGGTGGCTCGGCCGGAGCTCGTGGTTTCGGATCAGGCCTATCTGACGGCCCTGATCAAGCTTTGGGATCCGAGGACCAATACTTTCCATCTCCCGAGAGGGGAGATGACTGTGACTCTTGAGGACGTCTATCGGTTGCTTCGAATTTCGATAGATGGTCTGCCTATTAGTACATCTCCGTTCGATCAGCGGACTGCTATACTCACGAGATGTTTTGGGCATGGGGGGGAGCTGGGTTTAGCAGACCCAGTGGAGACAGCCGAGGCGGATTGCCAGGCTAGCAGAATTTTGGTTAGCTGGTGGAAGGAGAGGGGGGTGTTAGGAGTGAGGCACGCATTCTTGATGGGCCTTATTTCTAACATTCTTATCCCTGATTCGTCAGGCGTGAGGTTCCCGTGGAACCTGCTGGATTTGGTGTGGCAGTTGGCGAAGTGCCCGATAGAGGCACCGTTGATCTCGAGATGGGGACGAGACTTTGTTGGCGCAGCTTTACGGGGAGGCAGTACGGGGTCCGTCGTCGACAGCGAAAGGGTGTCAGTTGCAGTTTTTTATTGCAATGTTGGGGTTGGCAGCACATAGCTGTTGAGAGGCCTACCGGGTTACCGTGGACGACTCGGGCGGTGATGGAGGATGATGAGATTGGTTATGCAGCTTTGTGGTGACGGTCTACGGAGCAGGGGCAGAGTCGGCGATGGGCAGGTGCAGTTGATCACTACATTGATGCCTTTTCACGGCTCACTCCAGGGGAGGTGTTTTGGTGTCCCTATCGGAGCTATCCCGGCTGGCTTTGAGGCTGGAGAGTGGCTCCGACGGGTACGAAGGGAGTGATGGTTGACTGGGCGGCACGGGACGGAGCATGAGTTCTTTTCGTACCACCGGGTTACATGATAGTTTGGGGTGCGCCAGGGGTTGCCTGGTGAGCCCGTTGGCTATCACCGTCGGGGAGATGAGAGGGATCTGGAGCCACCGGTCCTCATGCCATTGGGCGAGGAGTCGAATGAGGTTATTGAGGTGTTGGATGTGGATGACGTAGGTACTACCATTGAGTATGACTCGTGGTGGGTTTTGCGGCGCTGGAGAGGTGAGGGTCCACTGGGAGGCACGGAGGCGGCAGTGGAGGATGCTGAGGCGGCAGGGGTTGATTGGGGAGGGCCGTTGGATGATGCAGATATGGTGGATGCGGGGGATGAGGATGTGGACTTGGTTGTTTCGGAGCAGCCGGACATGCAGGATGTGGCAGAGCAGTTGGAGCCTGAGCAGGCTACTATCCTCGCGAGTCCTATGCATCCGGCAGATACGGAGGGGGTGGGTTCGGATGTAGGTGATGAGGTTGCGTGACTTACAGAGCTGCTACGGATGCGGGATCTGGAGAGGGATCTTTTGCGGGCTCAGTTGGCAGAGCGGGATAGCATTTTGGCACAGCGCGATGATGCACTGTCTATCTATCATCGGCGGGAGGCAGAGTGGTGTTTGTACCGGATAGACTTGGAAAGGGAGGTCATCCGCCTTGGCGGGCGGCTCCCTGAGCCTTCGATCAGCAGATCTTCTCGACGGACGAGGGATAGTCCGGCGAGCGATCGGCATCATCTCACCGCGAGGCGGTTAGATGAGGGGGTGGTAGTAGGCATGATGCGGGGGCTAGCGATGAGCCGCCTGCAGGGTCCCGTAGGACCCACACCACGGGGGGTAGTTCCCGTCGCACCGATCCTGCGTGATCATGGTGGCCGACGCCTTAGGTTGGGTTGCGGATATGATTGTGGGGTCTGAGGACCGGTTTTGTAGCCTGCGGGCATATTTTTGACGATATATATATATATACACCGATTTTATTTTTGGATTTGTACATGTGATGATGTGATTTTTGTTATGCATGTTTATTTATTTGATGAATGCAGATGTTATGATGAATTGAAGTGTTTTAGATGTCTATGTGATATGCAAATGGATGAATGATATTTTTATTTATCTGGTTTTTCTTTCTTTGTTTTGGTATTTTTTGATAGTATCATAAGAATGATAAGTAGCGCAGATGGTTTTGGGATGAATGTAAGATTTTTTGAGATTCAGACAGTTTTAACTCACTATCCATGACTGTACTTTATATTACAAGACTTTTGAACAAGGTATGAATCGAACTTGTTTTTGATCGAGCTATTTCACATCCCTGTGTGTGCAATTGAGTTCATTTAGTGGTATTTGTTAGGATATCGCCAGTGCCAGATGGGCTTTCAACCGAACCTGTCTTGAGGATCACCTAATTAGCTCCACGAATTCCTTTGTTGTATGTACTAAGATTAATTTGCGGTGTAATCCAGGATGTCATAAGCTAGCTCATCCACATGCAAACATTGATCCGTACGCAAGTTAATGTGACAGATATATCGTCATGCGGGAGGTTTACTACATTACCGATAGGCTATCAACCAAACTGGTACAAAAGCTTGCCTTATGACCTACAGAATGCTGAGAGTTCCATGGATTCAAGGTCAACTCCCTTCTTTTTTTCAATATATTGGGATACTTGTTCTTTTGTAGTGATAAGATCACTGTTTATTTTGATTTTTTTTTCTTTCGAGCAAGGGATTGGGGATATGGAGTGACGAAAATCACTGTTGTTTGTGCCTTTTGATGTGTGCACTATATTTTGTCAAATTTTGAGTTTTGACGTTTTGCAAATTTTTGTGTTTTGCAACTATTGAGAACTTTAGGGATTCTTAGGGAATTGGGTAGGGAGGAAGCTTGTCCTTTTGCCAACTCTCAGCATTCTAGGGGTCATTCGCACGGGGGGATGAGCAAGATAACTGTTTCGCTTGTGGTGACCTAGATTATTTTGCAGGTTTCGTCTTTCGTTCACACAATTTTGAGAATTTTAATGTTTGATTTGTGTTGGGATGTTACGTAACAGGGTGTATTTCAAGTATGACTCTACTTTGTAAAATCCGTTCGACTTGGTACACTACATGGCTAAAGAGGAAAATGATGACTGAATCACTGAAACTCTTAGTACATTCCCAGACCATTGACTGTAGTGTGGTAAAATTTATGCATGGTGTTTTTATTGATCTTGATGAATTTGAGTATGCCTAGAATTGAGATGCAAATTTTTGTTGTTTTTGATGATTTTTGTTGTTTTGTTTTTGTTGAATTTCTTGATTGTTTGACCAAAAGATTGCGATAATCCTTGGAGCTTTTTGGGTTGACCAAGAGATTGCGATAATCCTTGGAGTTTTTGGTGACCAAGAGATTGCGATAATCCTTGGAGCTTTTTAGGTGACCAAGAGATTGCGATAATCCTTGGAGCTTTTTAGGTGACCAAGAGATTGCGATAATCCTTGGAGCTTTTTAGGTTGACCAAGATATTGTGATAATCCTTGGAGCTTTTTGGTGACCAAGAGATTGCGATAATCCTTGGAGCTTTTTGGGTTGACCAAGAGATTGCGATAATCCTTGGAGCTTTTTAGGTGACCAAGAGATTGCGATAATCCTTGGAGATTTTTGGGTTGACCAAGAGATTGTGATAATCCTTGGAGCTTTTTTTTTGTTTGTTTGGAATTTTTTTTTTTTTTTTTGGTACATGGCTGTCTTAGATATGAAATGGTCGCAAATGACTGATATTCAAGGGTTTTGTTTCCTTGATACCGTCAAGAGAAGCTAGCCTGTACATTCTTGGTCCTATTTTGCTATCAATGACATAAGGACCTAGCCAATTTGTCGCGAATTTGTCCCTCATATGGGATGGCAAATTAGAGTTTTGTTGGTTTTCCTTCAGAACCAGATCACCAACCCGAAAGTCTCTTAGGTGAACTTTCATGTTGTAAGCTCTCTTAAGCCGCTCTTGATAGATACGTAAGTGCTCGAGAGCATTAATGTGTCTTTCATCAAGCAACGTAAGCTGGTCTAACCGGGCCTGTCGCGTAGTGTCATTATCGATGAATTCCTGCATTGATATGCGGAGGGAAGGAATTTCCAACTCAAGAGGCATTACTGCCTCTGAGCCATACACTAATGAAAACGGAGTTGCCCCAGTGGGCGTCCGAATGCTAGTGCGATAGGCCCAAATGGCAAGTGGGATTTGTATGTGCCAATCCTTATGACTGTCTACGACGGTCTTTTTAAGAATGGCGACTAGCGTTTTGTTTGACGCCTCTACTTGCCCATTTGCTTGCGGATAATAGGGTGTTGAAAAGCTGTGCTGAATTTTGTACTTTGTGGTTAAAGCACGCACGTCTTTGTTCTTGAATGATGGCCCATTATCCGAGATTATTTTGTATGGAATACCAAAACGACATATGATGTAATGAAAAATGAACTCCGCAATGCGGGGTCCTGTCGTAGAGGTTAACGGAATTGCTTCCACCCATTTGGTAAAGTATTATGTGGCCGTTATGATAAACGTGTGACGGCCTGACGATGGAGGGGAGATATTTTCGATTAGATCGAGGCCCCACTGTGAAAATGGCCAAGCAGACTGGACTGTCTTAAGGGCCTGGGAAGGTGCGTGCATCAGATTGGCATGATGTTGACATTTTGCACACCTCTTGACATACGCGTAGCAATCTCGCTCTAAAGATGGCCAATAATAGCCCATGCGAAGAATGCGCTTTGCAATGGCCATACCATTGAAGTGGCCGCCACATGTACCGTCATGCGCTTGGGTGACTACCCAAGTGGACTCTTGCTGGTCCAAGCAACGAAGAAGAATTCCATCGTAGCTGCGACGATACAAAATGTCTCCTATCAAGACATATTTTGCTGCTTTCTGTTTGAATGTTCGTTTTGCGGCTTGCGTCAATCCAAAGGGTAGATTACCTAACTTGAGGTAATCTCTTATTGGTAAATACCAGTCCTGTTGATCAGATACCTCGACAATTTGAACAGCCAATCCCTTTTGGAGTTCTTCCCTAACAAATGTTGATTGGGAGAGAACTTGTAAAAATAGCGTTGTGTTGCTATTAATGGGAGTGGGGGAGAACAAAGACCCCCAGTTGGCGTGTTTCAAATAGTCTCGGATTCGAAAGAACTTATTCGAAGATGGTTCGATCTGGATCATGTGGATTCTTGGCGTCAAGTCTGAGCTTGCGCGCTCCATCGCGGGTTGCGATAAGGTTTTGACCTGAATGGTTGTTATATCACCGAAAAGGTCTTGCGGGATTAGTGACCCCAAGGAGGCCATTGTGTCCGCAAAACGGTTCGATGATCGAGGGAGTGCCTCGATGTCATACCACTCAAGTTTTGCCAGGAATTTATCCACGAGGGCTTTATAGGCCTTCAGAACTGGGCATTTGCATTGATATATTCCCTTGACTTGATTGACGATTAACAGCGAATCGCCAAAGATGTTCGATATTTTGATGTTCATGGCGATTGTTGTCTGAAGACCTAGGAGCAAGGCTTCATATTCTGCATTGTTTTTGGTGCATCTGGAAGTTTAATTTAAATGACAGGGGTATTGGAGCGCCCTGCGGTGTGAAGAATACAATTCCTGCGCCACCACCTTGCTCGCATTTAGAACCATCAAAAAATAAGGTTATGTCGGCTCGAGACTCGGGCTCTTCAGAATCTGGTGATTCTGAGACATGGAAGACCTCATCATCGAGTAGTTCTATGACCAGAGGCTGATCGTCTTCAAGAGGAGCCTTTGCTAGTTGATCGGCTATGACTTGTCCTTTTATAGATTTTTGCCCAATAAACTCAATGTCAAATTTCGTCAACAACATGATCCATTTCGCCACGCGGCTACTATGATAAGTACGACTCATCATGTATCGTAATGGAATCTCCTTAGACACAACATACGTCGTGTTGCTCAGCATGTAGTGGCGTAGCCTTTTTGTGGCAAATACCACTGCCAAGCAGAGTTTCTCAACGTATGCATAGTTAAGTTCATAACTGACCAGGGTGCGGCTAAGATAGTAAGTAGCTTTGTTCTTTGTGAAGTTCATTCTTATGGGCTAGCATTGCGCCCAGTGCCACCTCAGTAGCTGAGATGTATAAGTAGAACGACACACCTGGTCTAGGCGGTGCCAATACTGGCGGCAAAGCCAAGTATTGTTTGATTTTGTCAAAGGCTGACTGGCACTCGTCATCCCAATGAAATGTGACCCCCTTGTGCAATAGTTTGTTCATTGGTCGGCATTTGTCAGATAATTGCGCTATGAAGCATTTAATCGATGCAACCTTTCCTTGTAGACTTCTGAGCTGCTTGATAGTGGTTGGGGGAGCCATTTCAAGGATTGCCTTGACTTTGTTTGGGTCCACTTCGATACCTCATTTTGAGACTATAAAACCCAAGAGTTTTCCAGATGTGACGTCGAACACGCACTTCTTGGGATTCAGTCTGACCTTATGCTCTATGAGGCGATCAAGAATCTTGCTTAAGTCACCGAGATGATCTGAGCACAATTTAGACTTGGCTAACAAATCATCCATGTAATCTTCCAAAGTTTTGTGCATGTAATCATGGAAGATATAAGTCATAGCACGTTGGTATGTAGCGCCAGCGTTTTTAAGGCCAAAAGGCATGACCTTATAGCAAAATTTCCCCCAAGGCGTTGTGAATGCCGTTTTGAGTTGGTCTTCAGGATTGATATGAATTTGATTGTATCCTGAAAAATCGTCCATTAGGGAGAGCATTTCGTGACCCGCTGTGGCGTCTACCAATGCGTTGATGCTTGGCAAGGGGAAATCATCCTTAGGACTCACTTTGTTTAGGTCTCGAAAGTCGGTGCATATGCGAATCCTCCCGTCGGGCTTCTTGACGGGAACCATGTTGGACAACCATGGCGGATAATCCACACAGATGACAAATTATGCATCCAACGGCTTTTGCAATTCGTCTTTGACCATCAAGGCCACTGTTGGGTGCATCTTTCTTAGTTTTTGCTTTACGGCTTGATTTTCGGATCAAGCGTTAAATTGTGCATGACTAGCTGCGGGTCTAGTCCTGGCATATCTTTGTATGACCATGCAAAAACTTCCTTCTTCTCTTTGAGAAGGGCAATGTAATCGGCTTGCTCTTCGGGGGAAAGGCTTACCCCCAGCTTGAGAATCCTTGGATTCATTGGATCTGTGCCGATGTCTACGTCAGTCGTCTCTTCGACTGACATGTGAGATCCGTCCTCCAACTGATGTGGAGTTGGGATTAAATGGATATCATCGGCTGAGTTAAGATCTGCGTTTGGGACCTCGGGTCCCTCTTCAGCTTGAAAAATATCTTGAGTTGTCCTTGGGGTAAAATGAAGCATTTCACCAAAAGGCCAATGCTACGATGGTGACAATGGTGAATTGACGCGATCCCGATCAATGGCATCCATGTTTAGATGCAATGACCGTGATGGATCGGTCGGATTGCGGATGGGTGTGGTCAAATCAATGGAGATCATGTGGATGGAATGAATTTGGTCTCCAGAACCATGGGTGTGACGACTTGATTCTTTCATATGTTCCCTATACTCTGGATGCGGCTCTACGGGAACAGAGCACGAATGGATCCTCTCTAGGTGCAAATTCGTCTCTATGTGCAAAAAGGAAGGCGGGGTCTTCCCTTGGTACCGTTGTCCTGATGGGATCTTGAGGTGGACGATGCTCATCTTGAATTTGAAGCCATAAGCCTAGCACTTGGTCCCACCTCATTGGGTCTAAGTGCCATTCATGTCCCAACCGTATACCCATTTGTCCCATTAGATCTTCACGGGTTAGAGTGCAGTGATGTCATCGCACATGTCTGAGATAGTCCATTTCAGTTTTGTCTTCAGAATCGCTTTCATAGATCCAAAATTGTTCATCCTCTTCGACATCTGTTGCTTCCGACATTGAGGACTCTTCCTGTTCCAGTGAATTAATCTGATCCCATTGCGGTTGTTCCACTCTTAGTGGAGGGACTTGATTCTTTTGAGACTGTGTTATTTCGTCTGGAACCTCTAAGGGGAATAGTTTCAGAAAAATATCTGGAAGCCGTTGTTGTTCTCTTTGATGACTGTTCTCTGAAATTTCACCTCTCTCTAGCAAAGGAGAGGGGTTATTGCTATTTCCAGGGGTGTTTGTATACCATGGGAGATAATCCTCCAATGTGTATTTTGTGTTTGGATTGGCGTACGGGTCTTGTGCCAATCCCCCCCTGTTGCCTATTTCTAGGCCTTGCATGTTTTCAACCAAGATGTCTAATGGCAGGGGATGGTTGAACCCTACCCCGACTTGTCATATGGCATCTGATACCTTGGTTGGCAAAGGATCCGCATCCCTTGCTCATATCTGCCTAGCCCATACCCATGCCAATTGCATTGTTCGAGATATTTTAGGGCAAACTATGGGTTCGACGGATAATTGATGTTTTCGACAAAAGGTTCTTCATCTGTTTCCTTTTGTTCGCATGGTTCAGAACCATGATCAAGGCCCCCATACACAAAATTCGTTTGGTTCGATGGGTAGCCTAGAGGGACGATCGTTCCAATGGGAAGGCGAGGTCTTCCCATGTCTTGTACTGACTCCAGTGTGGGGGTTGCCACAACATTTTACACTATGTACTCTCCTAGGCCTGTACTGGCCATCTCAACAGTGATTGTTGATGATTGGGTAGGAGGAAACGGTAGTCCTTCCTGAGTCCATTCCATGTTTGGATGTTCAAGAATCTTGGTTTTCGTTGTGTTGGGCACTTCCTCTGTTGATATTGCTGAGATCGTGGGCAACCCCTCTTCTAGAGGTTTAACCTCCTCCATGATTTGCTTTCCCTTGTCCTTCTGTTGGGCCACGATAGGTGGCATTGATGATGAAGGAGCCAATGATGACGTCTCACCTGGTTGGGATTTTGCCTTATTGGCCACCAGTGGTGCCTGCGGTATCGGACCCTGTTTAGATGGATTCAATTGAAAATCCAAATGTGTTGATGGTAGGGTCGATTGAGGTATGAATTGTACTGCATTGCAATACTTGAAGGGCTCTAAGTCCATTGGGACTACATGTATTTGCCCTTCATAGGCATACTTCAAGCACTGGTGTGCGATCGAGGGGACACACTTCATGTCCCTGATCCAAGGCCGCCATAGCAGTATGTTATAATCCATTTCGCCTTCCAACACATGGCACAGTGTGGGTATTGAATTTTGTCCTACCTATATAGGCAGAACAACCGTGTCGACTGTCGAGCAAATTGCATCGTTAAAAGCTCGCAGTGTGTACGTGGAAGTCTGTGATGTGAGAGGTTGGCGAGTTTTAAATGCTTTAACGCTACGGTGGTTATGATGTTCCTTGGACGAGCCGGTATCTATCAGCACTCTCTTGTACGGGATCCTGTTGACCCGCGCGATAACGTGCAGGGGTGGATCCGGCATGTCATTCGATATTGTTTTGACCTCATTTTCTTTGAATGTGATGACAGGCTCCGTACATTGTTTCACATGTCCCACGAAAGCGTTGAAAGAATTAGCTTCGTGGGGTTGTACTTCAATGGATTTTAAGATGTCCATAAGAGCTTCTCTATGTGGAGCTGATTGTTGAATAAGCTCATAAATGGATAGCCTAGCTGACGTGGTCCGCAAACTCTACGTTAGTTTGGTGCGTATCGTGACCTCAGGTCTAGGCAGAGGTAACTGCGTTGGGCATTGTTGAGGCTGCGATGTCGACGAAAATTCCCTCGCAGGTACCTCGGGGGCAACTGCTGGGTATTTTCTCGTTCCTTGTTACAATGCTAATCATTCCCACAAATCCTTGTGCGGGAAGATCTTGTCGCACCTCGTTTATTTGGAGCGGTTTTGTGCTGCGCCTCGTGGGCAGGCAAGGGGTCCTTGAATACCCCCATTTGTTGGTTGTTAGGTGCGATGGGGTTGTCCACGACCAATGTTCGGTTTTCGATCAAATCCTGGACTAGTTCTTTGAATTTCCAGCACCCATTTAGGTCATGTCCTCTGCGTCTATGAAATCTGCAATACAATTCTTCCCTATACCCCCTAGGCTTGGGAACGTTAGGGTCAAAAATTTGGATTTACGGCAGAGTAACTAAATTTGCCGGCGACAAGCGGTCAAATAAGGAGTCTCTAGACTCTGCATACTGGGTGAATTGTCGCCTAGGGTGACGCTACTGATACTGTTCCTGTCTCCTGTTATCTCTTTCGTAAGCAGGAGGCACTTGCTCGGTAGTTAGCCTTTTGAGGCTACGTTTCTTGCACGAGCGCGGGGACATTTATCGCAACTTGGTTGACTGCAGCGTGTTGTGGTTGCGTTGTCCCAGTTTTCATGGTTTTATTCCACTCTTTCTTCTTAGGCTTGGCAATTGCACCTTCGCCTATCTTAATCTCTTCTATGACTCGGCTTGCGCCAAAGCTTCTTCTAAGCTGTCATATTGTCGCAGCAACAATAGACCAGAGATTGATTTTAAACAACTTTTCATGAACATTTGCATGAGGTCCGACATGGGAGGACGGTAGGGTAACTTAGAAATCAAAGCTCTCCATCGGTTCCCGTACGCTGCCATTGTTTCCTCCTCAAATTGTTTAAGGCTAGCAAGATCACTAAGTGATGCCTTCTTCCTTGTGTTGAAGGCGAAGCGTTCAAGAAACGCATCTACTAGCTGATCTAAGTTGCTTATTCTGTGTTTGGGCAGTTGTGTGAACCAATCCGAGGCAGGGCCTGCGAATGTGGTTATGAATGTTCTAAGCAATAATGCGTCATTATCTTGAATGCTGAAGCATTGGCTTAGAAACCGTGTAACATGTTCCTGTGCATCCTCTTCACCTTTAAAAACTACCAATTGATGCAACTTAAAGTGTTCGGGGTAAAGAGGTGTAGGCACTGAGGGATGCACCAAATTATTGCAGAGTAAACGTAATGTGGGTTTTTGATGCCCAGCAGCATTTTTCTCCATCGACTCTAAACGCTCCAATAGCGCTTGGTATGCATCGAAAGATTTTATTTCTTCCTCTCTTGTTCGCTCTTGTTGCAAGTTGCGGTAAACTGGAGGCCTATGGAGGGGTGGCCGAATGGCATCCTTCCTGCCTTGATGGGGAGTTTCGATATACTCCTCTTCTGGTTCATACTCATAAAATTCTTGAGGAGTCTCAGGGTGAAACCTATGACCTTGATCAAGTTCTTGCTGAAGGTACCCATCATTGTTTCGGGGAGTTGCCTCCCTCTCGAATCTATGGGGTCTTGGAGGCAGAGCTTGACGAGGTCGTGGAGACCTGTCTTGCACCAACGGATTATGCCTCTCATACTGTTCAGCTCTTTGGATGCGAGGGTTTGGCCCCCTCTCAGGTATTTCATAGCGTAACTCATCCGCTTTGTGTTGCATGCGTTCTTTATCCAAGTGGTATTGATACTCTATCTCTTGCTGACTTTGTTTAAGCCGCATGATTTGGGCTTGACGGGTGGTATATCGGCAACAGCCGGATCAATTTGTTCTACCCTATTTTGTTTAGAAGGTTCAAATGTTCCTCCTATGGGTTTACCTCAATTTTGATGCTCTAAGGTTTCAATGGGTCACTTCCCTCTGTCGAGGTAAGCGGTATGTGCTCGAGGTTCTAGCCTCAAGGGGTGATCATGATATCCTGCTGGTGCAGAAATGCAAGGTTCCCACATTGTTTGTTGCTCTCGAGGAATGCGATGGTTTTCCTCATACTCCCTTTCACGAGTGTAAATGGGATGGGCGGAGTTAGGTCACCCTATGTAAGGAGCCCTGTGCTCCGGATTTGGTCTCTCTGTTCTGATGATAGGTAAAGAAGGGACGCCATATCCACGTTGCCCCTCCAAATGGACAGTGTGCCTGTTTAGTGCTTCATTGCGTGGTGGCCACTCATGCCTACCTTCAAGAGGTGATTCTCTATTTATGTCAAGGTCTACATGTAAGGCATATTCCCGAAAGGGGCTGCTTTGAATAGGCATACCCCACCGAGGATTCCGAATTGGATTCTTTTGTAGGTTTGACCTATAAGGCGGTATGACCAAATCCTCAGGATCTGAAGAGAAGACGACTTGCGCTCGCTTTTTGTGTACCTTCCGGAGCTTCGGCCCTTGATTGGGCTTGACTGCGGGTGTACACCATTGCGGTGCTTCTATGCTATCTAAATAAATTTTTATCTCGTTTTATGATTTTCTCTTTTTTTTTTGTCTACACTAAGCAGAATTAAACACACACATTCACAAAATCGTGATTATCTCTTTTAAGGATTCTTGGTGTGTCCTAAACTGGTTTAGTGCATTTTGATGTTTTGTTTTGTTTTTGTAGGTTTTGTAGAACGTTTAAATGCATCATGTAGGCTCTTATAACTCCAAAAAGGTCGCCCCTTCAATATACCAGCCAGGCCGATATACCAACCTCTCTATATACCCGCCCTTACGAGAGGGAGACTATAGGTACATGAGAGCAGAAGGTACGTGGTACGTAGGCGGTACAGAAGGGGGATTGTCCTGTTAATGGCACCTACCATAGAAAACTTATCCTCGCGCGCATGGGAATCACCCCAGCTACGCTCGGTCTGTCTTCATCAGGATTTATGCCTAACAATAGTTGACAATCGGGAAATGTATGCAAATCAAGCCAAGGTGGTGATTAAATCCACCAATGGTCTTGATCAAGGGCTGGGGTCTTACGACCAGCTCCTTGGTTTAATATTGTTTCATGATGTGTGTGGGATTTGTTTTATCCAACAAAATGAAACTAGCATACATGACTTTCCCTAATGCAATGCAGGATTAAATGAAAACAATTAACGAAACAGAAACAGAAACAGAAAAATTTAACAGAGATAATAAAAATCCCTACCTCTTCTCTCGCTCGCTCTCGTTGTCTCCGAATTTTTGCTCCGAAAATCCGTGAGACGGGAATTCGTCCCTACGGGAGACGAGTTGCAGAACAGAATTCGTCCCACCCGAGAGACGAATTTGAATTCGTCTCGAGGTCGGACAAATTTCGGAAAAGGATTCGTCCTCGTCGGAGACGAATAGCGATCTGCAACAAAAAAAGATGTACCTATCAAGCACAAACACAAAAATTTGATCGGTTTACGTGATTTCAAAAACCAGGAAACAGGGTCCCACTGTGATCGCCACTGAAAGCACGAGATTCCGGTCAAAGGAAACACCAAGTGCAATTGCATTCAAAGTTAAGCACGCCTAAGTCTTAGAAATATAAATTACATGAAACGAAAAAGAGACATGTTGGAAGAGACGCAATAAGATAAAGAAAAACAACCCTTTCATTAATTTCTTTCGATCTCTATTACAATAATGCCTCCTCCCTTTTCAGGGGCTAGGAGCGCAAATAGGGTTTGATTACAATCGCTGAATGATTCCTCCTTCCGCGTGCCCACGATTGCAATGGGCGGGCCAAGATGATGTCGCCGCTGATGTCGATGAGTTCTTCGCCTCTGCTTCTTCTCTTGCAAACAAAGAAATGATCAAGACGTTAGTAGCACCTGTTGCAAATGAAAAGCATTCTCTCTCTAAAACTAACAAAATATGCATACGAATATTTGCCTGAAATAGTGAAAACAGTGAATCCAAATTGCTTCAAAACTCGATAGAAGGTAAGAAAAGTTACCGGAAGGCCATCACTTGCCGAGGCGGCTGGCCAATCCACCTTAAACTGGAATTCGTCCCTGGGCAGGACGAATTCTGACTGTAATTCGTCCCTGGGTGGGACGAATTCTTTTGAGTAGGAGAAACCGACCTGCTGCTGCTCCAATGTCGGATCCTGGGACCTGCAAAACTCCTGCAAATAGGGGGGTTAGGTAATTGGGGCCATTTTGGGACGACCCAGATGGTCGGATTTTCCCAATTTGGCCTCCACCCTCGGGAATTTGACCTTGACACCTGCAAGTTAGCAAAACGACAAAGCAATACAAAACACCCTAAACTCTGACCAAAAGCTACAAAATTGCAATTATAGACTAATCAGACCTAGTAACACAGAATGCAATCTAAAAAAATAATCTAAAGTGCTCAAAAACTAAAATTAGGACTTAGGAGGTGCGGGGGTGCCCAAGTGGGCCTCCCACCGTTGGCCCTCGATTTTGGAGCCAATCCACCGGGGATGGGCCCAAAACCTTTTAGGATTGGGGGGTCGGAGAATTGGTAGGTTTAGATGTCCATGCGTCGGATTTGAGTAAGGTTCGAGCTTCCAAAGGCCACCCAACAACCTCCCTTGCAAAAGAGATTGATGGATGTAGGAAGGTGAACAAAGGGGGATGCAAGTGAGTCTTCAATTCGGCAGCACTTCGTTGCTTGAACACTCCTTCCACCTGTCTCCTTTGGGTGAGAAAAGTCCCACCTTTTATAGACCCAAGGGGTCTCTTTTGGGAGGGAAGCACAAAAGCCAAGTGTTGGCCATGGGCGCCATGTGGCAGTCTTGTCTTCCCATGAGGGAGGGGAGTCCTTCATTGACTTGAACTTTGATAAATGCTTCTTGTAACAGTCCTCTAACGGCCCCTCTGTCCACTTACACATGCGTGCAAGGTAGGAGCCCTTAACTGGCTGTTCTGGGCTGCCACTTGGCACCATTTGCCTTTTTGCCCGTTAAGCTTAGAATTCGTCCCACCCGGGGACGGATTCAAAATTTGTCCTGGGGTGGGACGGATTCTATTTTGAATTCGTCCCCGGGTGAGACGAATATCGGGCAAAGTGTCCAAGTGTGCCAAATTGCTTCTTGACCTTACAAAATTGCTATGAAAGTGGTTAAGACCACTGTTTAACCTCTGAGGGCTGCCCTGGGGGCTGTGTTTGCCAAAGTGATCAGTGTTTGCAGTCACATAATCGGATTGGTGCTGTTTTGGTGTCTACACATTCACCCAAAAGGAGGCAAAATGCATTGTATCCCTTCACCTTGGGCGAACGCAATTTTGATTTTTCAACACTATGCTTTTTTAATATTTGCTTGAGTGAAAATAAAACTCTGAAAAAATTGGTGAGGTCATATTCATGTAGCTTCGCTCCAAGGAGCGGCAAATGGGACTTTCATCCCTCACCTAGGGTGAAAGCAAAGTTGACTTTTCAATGTTGCTTTCCTTTTAGTTTCACCCAAATCCTTCCTTTGATGAGCTTTTTCCCCAAGGAGTGGCAAATGGGACATTCGACCCTCATATGGGATGAAAATATCCTTGACTTGTCAATGCTTCCAATTAAAATAGTGTTCACCCCAAAGTGGAGCGAACGATGCTTTCGCCCAACTTTGGTATGAATGCACTTTCATTACTTTGACTCTATGTTTCAACTTTAGGTGTGCTCACTTCAACTTCGGGCATGCTCACTTTAATGCCCTTTCTTCCATTAGTGGGGCAAAAGGGAATTTCATCTCATGTTTGGGGCGAAAGCATTTTTGCCCAAACTTTTAACTCATTTCCTCTAATTTCTTTCTTTAAATAACATCACATTCACCTAGAAATGAGGTGAAAGCATCAATCACCCTAAGTTAGAGGCGAATGTGCCTTCACCTTTACTTTTACTCAATAATATAATTTAAAAAATATATTTTTATCCTGAGGAAGAGCATTGGATTTTGTCTTTTCATTTAGGCAAAAGGGTTGCCATAGTCCCCTGTAAATTTTTAACTTCAATGCATTGCTTTCATTGTCACCATCAGGTGAATTCTATGGATTCTTCATGAACATTTCAACTTACAACACCCGTTATTCTTCAAGCACAACATTTATAAAAATGAAAAAGAAAATTAACATGAAATATTGTATCTCATCATACAAATCGAAAATACTGCATCATAAGTTAATATATATATATGATGCTTTTACAATAGGAAATACTTCTACAAAATTTGATCAGAACTTCAATGTGGCATGGTGCAAAACTACCAACAAATTTCTTTTCAACATTCAAATACATCAATCCAATTGGGAGTACACCTATTGCTAATCTTCAGGTCTGCAATAGTGGGTTGACTCAAAAAATGATTTAGCAAGCATAAAAAGACTTCTTGTCTTCATTTAACAAAGGTGAAATTGATGAAAATCCAATTACAATTTTAGTTTTTATTTCAAAGGATTATATTCAATTACAGGAGTTGAGATAACAGTTGAGACACACTCTCTAGCTAGCTCTACATATACATATATAATTCCAGTCTATTGTTAATATTACACCCAGTCTCAGATGAACTGATGTATGGTTTCAAAGTAATCTACAATATAATTCTAGCTCCACTTCAGATATGATATGGCACTTCCAATCTCATCAAACCACCTAGGAAGTTGCTTTCCACCAACGTCTAGAATTTTTCCATCAATGGAATTTGTTGATAAAGGGATCAGAAGGGCTCATATATATCGATATACCTAATTTTAAATGTAGTTTTCTTCGTCCACATACAAAAATATCTAGCTAAAATATGCAACATATAAGCAATCACAAGCATTTAACCATTTGTCTACAGACATACCAATTTTTAAATTAAACTATAAAATGTATTTTCTATTTTATTATAAACTCTTATGTAACCAAGTGCCTTTCACCTAGATATAACACTACCCAATTATATCTTTGATTTAAATTCATCATCTATTGCATACTTAGTTTATAATTGTAGGCAATAAAGAGTTAACAGTCACCAATGCTCAAAGTAATCCCTTGGAACAAGTATTATCTAATTTGTATATCATAATTTCACACAAAACAAATTAAATGAAATGTTTTTTTGTTTCCTTAACACCATAGTTCTTATTCAACCACATTTCAATATTTTAAGTAATGCAATGCTCAAGTTTTGCTACATAAATTTAATAGACATTATAGCAAAACATACGCTGGTTCATATCTTTTCATGGCAATCAAATTCAATTCATGCACACATTTTCAAATAAGCTATTTGTTCTACTAAAAAGAGTGTTTCAAAAAATACCAAAATGCATCACAATATTGCAGTTCATAGCAAGACACACCTGTAACATCATTGAGCTTTTATTTTCTTTGAAATCCTTCCCAATGCCAACAAAAATCCCAATACCAATCCCAAAACTCAATTCTTTAGGTGCAAAATAACCCTGCTCTTTTCGCATGCAAAAACATAATAATAAAAATGGATAACCCCCCAAAATCAACTAATCCCCCCTTCTTTGCTCGAAATAATGTGAGAGAGTTGCCTATGTAATCATGACTACAATACACGAATACCCAAATAGTCGTCGTCTCTACAAAACACTTTATCCAACACATAATAAACTCGTGGAGATTATTTTATTTTCATATATTATTGTTTATAAACTATTGTTGTTATTTATTATATATATATATATATATATATATATATATATATATATATATATAAATATATATATTTATTTATTTTTATTATTTTTATTATTATTATTATTATTATTATTATTATTATTATTATTATTATTATGTGTTTTCATTCTAATACAAGCTCATACACAAAAAATGACCAATTTTAAATCATCAAATGCATAATGAATGAAAGGCTCCCATACCCATGACACTTCATCATCCACAATGAAAACATGCATACATTATTTTCTTTCAAACAACAATAAGCATTTGAAATATGGCTCACACAATAGTGCAAATATTTTAATAATGCATCTACATGATATGTAATGCATGAGTTTCCATGTACTCAGGAGCCACTCATAATTTTCCCACTTACCTTTCCTAACGATCCTTTTGCCATCCTTCGAAGCTTTCACATGTCCTGCATACACAATGTCTATCAACAATACCACATTCTAAGGAAAAGGTAAGTATATTACACTAGTATATCTGCTAACTATGGTCGTGCGAGGAAGGTCGTTACATCCTCCCCCACTAAAAACAATCACTATCTCTATTTTTAATGCATGGATTAAAAATAAATACATTTTCATATAACTTCCACATATGCAATAACAAGCATGTCAATTCATTATTTACAGACCATTCATCATGTTACAATTCATCTTTGAATCATAAATCATTCAAACTTGGAAATTTAATTTATCCACATAGTTTCATATTGCATTCTATAAAATATCAATTCATAAACCAAAGCATACATCTAAAGCTACTCTACTCAATAGTCCCAACATCCATACATACATACATACATACATACATATATACATATATATATATATAGCATAAAACCATATAAAATATCTTAAAATATTCATATCTACTCAAACATATAAGGAAACTGTTATTGCATATCTACCATGTTCTCCCACGTGGTGTTTCTATCCGAATAGTGGTCCCATTGGACCTGACATTTTTCTATGTTATTCTTTCTTAGGTTCTTGGTCCTATAACCAAGTATACGAACAAGCCAAACATCAATTCTTAGCAGGTCAACCATATACATATTCGAAACATCCCAAATGTGAGTGGGGTCAAAAATGTACTTCCTAAGGAAGAACACATGGAAGATATTATAAATTTAGAATAAGCTTGGCAATAGAGCAAGCTTGTATGCAACAAGGCCTATCTTTCCAACAATTTCAAAAGGATGCACATATCTTGTGTCAAGTTTGGAAGATTTTATAGAACTTTTAGTAGGTTTTACTCTTAAGAACATTATCTCCCATAGAGTATACCTTCAGTGTTCTTTTGAGGTTTGCATAGATCTTCTAGAGATCTACGACATCATTCATCTTTTGTTCATTCCTTTTTTATTAAAATTTCAATTCTCTTATAGCTACCAGTCAGATCACTACTTGATCTTTCAGATTATCCCATGTCAATGGAGTCTTACATCATCTTCCATATAGGGCTTCAAAAGGTGCCATACCTAGTGATGCATGATAGTTTTTATTATATGTAAACTCAACTAGGTACAAGTAGTCTTCCCACTTTGTATGTTGATATATATAATACGTTCTCAGCATATATTCTAAAACTTGACTCACCCTCTCAGTCTGTCCATTTGTCTTAGGCTAATAGGTTGAACTAATATTTAGTTTAGTAGCCATGCTTCATGCAAAGCTTACCAAAATTTTGAAGTGAAGCAAGAATCTCTATCAGAGATTATAACTTCATGGAATTCATGTAGTTGTACTATATATCTAGCAAACTTACTTGCTATAGCAGGTGCATCCTCTTGCTCAATCCCAGGTATAATATGTGCAACCTTGGACAACTTATCCACAACCACTAAAATTATATCATGCCCCAACTATAAAGTCCATTGAAACCACCTACTATTTCTATGTTGGTATACTATGTGGGTATAAATGTCCCAATGGATGCAAATGCTTTGCTTTAACTTTTTAGCACTCTAAGCACTTGGCCACATAATCATTAATATTTTTTTTATACCTGGATAATAGTAGGCCCTTCTTAAAATTTCACACATATTTACCCCTCTTGGATGCATCAAATAAGGAGTACTATGTGCCTCCTTAAGGATTATTTCCCTCAATCCACCCATATTAGGAATAACCAATCTATTTTTATAATATAATAAGTCATCCCTATATACAAATTCTACCTCTTTTCCATGTTCTTACTCAACCTAAGTGCTACATGACTGACATAATTCATCTTCCTATTGCAAGTTCTTAATCTAATCTAACATATCATAATGACATTTCATCATTGCAATAATACACCCTCTCCTACTTAGAGCATTAGTAACTTTATTTTCTCTACCCTTGAGATACTCTATACCAAAATTGTAGTAAGCTAGAAACTCCATCCAACATCATTGTCTAGCATTTAACAAGGGTTGAGTAAATATGTATTTTAAACTCTGGTGATCTATCTTAAGTTCAAATGGTTTCCAAATCAAATAGTACCTCCAAATATTAAGAGCATGTACCATAGATGCCAACTCTAATTCATGAGTGGCATAGTTCACTTGATGGCTCTCTAATTTCCTTGATTCAAAGTTAATGATCGCATCATATTGGGTTAAAAGCCCTCCTAATCCTTCAATTGATGCATCGGTACACACTGTAAACCTCTTAGAATGATCAGGTAACTATAAAATTGGTGCTATTGTCAACCTCTCTTTTAGAAGTTAAAAGGCTTCCTCATATTGCTCTGTCCATTTAAAAGCCTTACTCTTTCTTTGCAGATTAGTAATTGGTTGAATAATTTTTGAGAAACCTCTAAAAATTTACTTGTAATAGCCTTCTAAGCCCATAAAACTATGTACCTAGGTTATATTTATGGGTTTATGTGAGTCAATAATTACTTCTATCTTCTTTGGATCAACCACAATCCCTTTATTAGAGACAATATGTCCCAAATATTGTATTAGTGGAGTGTAAAATTCACACTTTGATAGCTTTCCATATAGTTGATTTCTTCTAAGAATCTCAAGAATAGTTCTCATATGTTGATCATGTTCCTCCTTGTTCTTGGAATAGATCAATATTTCATCAAGGAACACAAGCACATTCAGTCTAGTTGCGCTCTAAAAATACTATTCATGAGATTCATGAATGCAATTGGGGCATTATTTAGCCCAAAAGGTAGGATTGTAAACTCATAATATCCATACCTTGTCCTAAAAATGGTCTTAGGATTATCTTCCTCTCAAATCCTTAACTGATGATAGCTTGATTTTAGGTCAATATTCAAGAATATGGTTGCTCCTTTCAGCTAATAAAAAATATCATCTACTCTAGGTAACGAGTATATATTATTGATGGTAACCTTATTCAACATCCAATAGTCTATGCACATTCTTAGGGTTTAATTTTTCTTCATAACAAAAAAAATAGGAGCTCCCCATGGTGACACACTGGGCTTGATTAGCCCTTTATTTAACAAATCTTGAAGTTGCATCTTGAGCTTGTGTAGATCAATAGGAGTCATTCTATATGGTGCCCTAGCAATGGGTGCAGCTCCAAGCAATAATTCAATAGAGAAATCAAACTCTCTTTGAGGAGGTAACCCTAGAAGGTCCTCTGAAAACACATCCTTAAATTATCCCAAAATAGGATGCTTTTGGAAGAGGTCAAAATCCATTTTAGTTTTATTTTTCTTATTTATTTTAACTAAAAATATCATGCCCCTATTCCTAATGGCTTTCTTCACCTACATTGTAGTCAACAAATGTGGTTTAACTAACCCATAATTACATTAAATTCTAATAAAATGATTAGATTCATTTGTAAACTCCAACCATTTATCTTCAAATATCAGAAAATCCTTATGGTATTTTAGCCAATCAACACCAAGAATAATGTCAAACACATCCAAATATACCACATACAGTTTCCAATTAGTTCCACATTGGGGTAAGGTGATATAAGGATCAAATAAGCATTGATTAAGTAGGTAGGTCTACCTCGAATTGTACTCAACCTTCCAATGATTAGCCAAAATCCCAAGTATTTTAGGTATATCCCTAACTAAACTAGTGGAAATAACTATCAGTTGATCCACTATCTATCAAAATGCATACATACTTATCATAAATTTTACTATTTAACAAAAAAGGATTATCTTCTCCATATAGTATGGGACTAGCTATTGCAGAAAATATCGTATGGGTGGTTTCTTTCGAGGTCTTCTAATGAAGATCAGATCTATAGGTATATTTATTGGAAAAGTGGAGACCTTTGTAAACATAATAACCATTTGTAGGAGCTATGCTTCCCTTTTTGCTATTATCATTTCTACTTTGAGGTGCAATGTCTCTAGCCTTTTCCTTTTTTGATGGCCTTTGATCATTCTTTCTAGGGTATCCTTTTTCATATTTCATGAACTTATTGCTTTGGAAAGTATTTTTGGTTTTTCCTTCCTACCTATTCTTATCTTCTCCTTTAGGTTTCTTGTTCTGCTCTTTGTCCCATTTCATAAATCCAGTGCTTTTCCATTTCATGAGCTCATATTTTTATTTTTTAGACAACTTTTGATAATTAAAGTATGCCTTTCTAGTCTCTTAATTTACTTCTTGTCATGCTAAATAAAAATTAGTAGGAAGATCTATAGGGTTGTGCATATTCACCACCATATTTATCTTAGGATGTTATCCTAGGATAAATTTTTGAACTTTTATCTCTTCATTGCTCTCATAATAGGTTGCATATTTTAGCAATTGGACATATTTCTAATGGTAATATCAAGTTATCATAGATTCTTGTTGCATATTAGTGAATTCTCCAAATTTTCCACATAATATTACTTAGTTAGGAACCTATTCTTGAATTCCTTAACAAAATCTTCCCATTTAAAATTTTCAGCTTCAATACCTAGCCCTCTCTTGAAGGTCTTCCACCAGTCTAGGGCTACTTAAACCATGTTCATGATAACTAAAGCAGTTTTATATTATGATGATAAAATCACCAAGGAAAAGTGTAACTCCAGTTTATTCAACCAATTCTCCACTGCATCACCATCTCCTTTTCCATTAAACTTAGAGATTATGACATTTTTTAGGTATTTGTCCAACTTCGCACTCACTTTGGCCCTACTAGTACTAGACCCTGTAGGTTCACTAGGTGCTTCCCCTAACCTACATACATTTTCCCTTCCTTTGATCAAATTCTCTATGACTTTCTGTTGTTGAACTATCAATTCCTGTTGTTGGGTCATGCAAGTTTTTTGTTGGGCTATTTCCTCTCTTTCCTGCTCCATGTGAGTTTGTAATAGTTATACAACTTTTGTCTAATTTCATTACTCCCTACTAGGATCATTGAGAGGAGGCTCATTTATTTGTTTCATCCTTATTTCTCTTTGAGGACCTTCTCTTATGTTCCCTATTCGTGGTCCTCTTAGAGGTCTTATGATGGATTTATATTTTCTACCTCCCATGGGATTCTTGAAAGTCCCACCCCATAACCTATGTGCCATTAGACCTATAGGGAAAAAAAGCAAGTTAATTTATTGGTTTCAATTATATAACAAATTATTTAATCAAAGTCCTAAAATGCTAAGGATATCTTCATATCTGATACCACATGTAACAACCCAAGTCTACTCACTTGATTGTACCACAACATAAGACAAGCAATTCTACAAGGGTATTTTTTATTGTTTCAATTTATTGTTTATCCCTAAATGTGCTTTCAAGTTCACAACCATTGTATTTCACCCAATGAATCAATAATATGAATTTTAACTAGTACATTAATATCGTACCACTTTTGGGTTTTCGAACTTCTACAGACAGTCACCCAAGTGGATGAGATTGGCCAAAGCCTATGAAAGGTGTCATTTTGCGGAATCAACTTGTATCATTCAACATCATCTTACTCTAGCATGAGGATTAAACCACAACTAGGGTTATTCTCTAGGGCCCATAACACCTAGAGAGTGGACGCATACTTTTTCCCATCCCTTTGCATACCCAAACTTTGACTATCTGATTGACTTGTTCTAAGATTTATATGTAATGGGGTCAGCATACATATGCCTTGTGTCTAGCTGATTATCCTACTACTCAGATTCATCTAGAGCCATATCTTCCTCTAACACTGGACTTAGTCTCAAATGCCCACTTTGATTCACACACATTTATCCCATACCAAACGTTGTGATAGATCTAACTTCGATTATCATGTGAGTACTCTATAACCATAGTGAAACACAAATATATCACTATACTCCTAGGCAAAAATAAAGAGGTGGCATCCCATATCACCCCTCATTACTAATTCTAACGAGTTCACTTGATCCGACCTATTCTGTCAAATAAAATAGTTGCTCTCAAGTGTTGTTGAATGATCGTCCGCATTCCAACAATATTGGGTGTCCATGATATAAAATTATTAATCCTTATCGATGAATAAATCTACTCATTTTTTTTCAAGAGTTTGGTTTGGATTTTAAGTTTTGCATCTAATTTTTTCCCTAAAACCCAATTAGTACACCTCAAGAATAAGTTATCATTTGTGCGTATGGTTGGCTAGCATTATTCATGGCTCTTCTAGTTTCTAATAAAGGCACTACTAAACCATACTTGGTCCCTATTTAATAATATTTCTTCAATAAATAACATTTTATTATGGGCATGCAAGCCATAAGGTAACAAAATATTAAGTGCAAAGTTAAGAGTTCACTCATAATACAACCATTTAGCTACTTAATATTCAAACATTATCAATGACAATGCACCTAAATAAAAGTATCTTTTATCAAATAAATCCTTGTCATATCATCAACCATGGTCTCACTTGACCAACATGACTCACGATAGTTCCAAACCACCATACTCATTTTCAATAATATTTCCATATTAACTCACAATTACATTTCAATCAACTTATTATTTTAAATATTCCATGGATATAGTAAAAAAATAATAATAGAGCAAAGGATATGCATATCAAACTTAATGAATTTTCAAGCACTCCTCGGGTTCTAAGAACACATAATCCAGCCTTGGTTACTAATATTAACCCTTGTTTAATTTATAGTTTTCACTTTCTTTAGAAGTATCTAACTTTCCCTATGGCAACATAATAAATATGTTCAAAATTTAGAAATATTTATTTTCAGCCAATTATTTAATATCATAACAAAGTTTGAAAATTTCTCAATCCCTTCTCATAAATAACTCACCAAACAAATCTACAATCCATAAATATACCTTCGACCACTTCTATTATGCACACTCACAGTGTCATAAAACAATAGCATAGTCTTTACTTCACGAATCTATTAAGTTTTTCAATAGTAGTCATATATTAAAGGAAACTACTTTTATTGTTGGGTCAATCCCTATTTAGTTTGGTTACTTCTAGCAATAGTTTTCTTAGTGCACAATTACAACACTCTATATTCAACATAGACTTCTTGCTACAATCTAGCTTTTATTAGGACAATGAATAAAAACATAAAGTTTTCAACCATTATATTCCTTGACTTGGTTTGCTTAAGAGGAAAAAAACTCTCCTAATTCCTAATTTTGAATAGACAACTGCATATTTGCTAGCATGGATAAAACTGGGCATCTATTAAAGCTCTAGCATTTTAAAATTAATGTACTTAAAAAGGAAATCATTCCAACATAAGTTTTTTAGCAAGACCCAAAACATTATATGCATATAGCTACATTTTATTTTACATGTAGTTCCTAGATATAAACACTATGCTAAAACATAGTGTTGCTCATGTTGTATTACTTACTTAAGAAAGGATATTACAAACCAATTACAAAGAATGAAAGTTGTTGTGAAATGAAAAGAACATCATAAACAATTATAATCTGAATTATACTTTCTTTTCAACATTTAAATACATCATTCCAAATAGGAATACATCTATCGCTAATATTCAGGTCTACAATAGTGGGTTGACTCAAAAATAATTTAGCAGACATAAAAAGACTTCTTATCTTCATTTAATAAAGGTGCACTTGACCAAATTTCGAATAC
Organism: Wollemia nobilis; assembly: GCA_028583015.1. Taxonomy (NCBI): domain Eukaryota; kingdom Viridiplantae; phylum Streptophyta; class Pinopsida; order Araucariales; family Araucariaceae; genus Wollemia; species Wollemia nobilis. The sequence continues at coordinate 233,686 of JAQPPZ010011830.1, forward strand.
AAATTTAGATTTTATTTCAAAGGATTATATTTGGTTACAAGAGTTGAGATAACTTTTGAGACACAATCATTGAATAGCTTTATATATACATATATATAGGTTCAATCCATCATTTATATTATACTTAGTCTTAGATAAAACGATGCATGATTTTGGAGTAATCTACAATAAAATTCCCACTCCACTCCAAATGCGATATGGCACGTCCAATCTCATCGAACTACCTAAGGAAGTTGCTTTCTGTCGATGTCTAAAATTTTTCCATAAAAGGAACTTATTGATAAGGGGATCAAAAGGGCTCATATATATTGATGTGCCTAATTTTAAATACATTTTTCTTCATGTACATACAGACACAACTAGCTAAAATGTGCAACATATAAAAAATTACAAGCTTCTAACCATTTGTCTATAAATATATCAATCTTCAAATTAAACCATAAAATAAATTTGTCATTTCATTATAAACTCTTATGCAATCAAGTGCCTTTCATCCATATATAACACTACCCAGTTATATCTCTAATTGAAATCCATCATCTATTGCATACTTAGTTCATAATCACAAGCAAAAAATAGTTAATAGTCGCCAATGTTCAAAGTAATCATATAAAACAGGTATTATCTAATTTGTATGTCACACTTTGACACATAATAATTTAAAGGAAATATTTATTTGTTTTCTTAACACCATAGTTTTTATTCAACTACATTTTCAATATTTTAAGTAATGCAATGCTCAAGTTTTGCTACATAAATTAAGCAAACATTATAGCAAAACATACACCAGTTCATATCTTTTCATCATAGTCAAATTTAATTCATGAACATAGTTTCAAATAAGCTATTTGTTCTACTACAAAGAGTGTTTAAAAAATACCGACAAGCATCACAATATTGTAGTTCATATAGCAAGACACAACTGTAACACCGTTGAGCTTTTCTTTTCTTTGAAATCCTTTCCAATGCCAACAAAAATCCCAATACTAATCCCAAAACTTAATTCTTCAGGTGCAAGATAACCCTCCTCTTTTTGCATGTAAAAATATAATAAGAAAAATGGATAACCACTCAAACTCAACCAATCCCCCCCTTCTTCGCTCGGAAGAACGTGGGAGAGTTGCCAATGTAATCATGACTACAACACACCAATACCTGGATAGCCACCGCCGCAACAAAATACTTTATCCAACATATAATAAATTCATGGAGGTTATTTTATTTTCATATATTATCATTTATAAACCATTGTTATTATATATATATATATATATATATATATATATATATATATATATATATATTTGTATATATATTATTATTTTTTTATATTATTATTATTATTGTTATTATTTGTTTTCATTCTACTACAAGCTCATACACAACAAATTACCAATTTCAAATCATCAAATGCATAATGAAGGAAAGGCTCCCATGCCCATGGCACCTCATCGCGGAAGGCTCTCATGTCCATGGCACTTCATCGCCCACAATGAAAATATGCATACATTATTTTCTTTCAAACAACTACAAGCATTCGAAAGATGGTTCACACAATAATGCAAATATTTTAATAATGCATCTACAAGATATGTAATGTGTGAGTTTCCATGTGCTTATATGCCACTCATAATTTCTCCACTTACCTTTCTTGATGATACTTTTTCTATCTATTGATATTTGCACCTGCTCCTGCATTCACAGTGTCTATCAACAATACCACATTCTATAGGAAAAGGTAAGTATATTCCACTAGTATATCTACTAACTATGGTCATGTGAGGAGGGTCGTTACATTGCAATATTAATGTCTTTATTTATACGACAAAGTTATCATACAATATCCTTTTCCACCATCCAATTGTATGCTCTTACCACTATTCAATGTACTATATTTACTGCCATTCAATGTACAACCTTTGTACTTGAAACCTGATTGTATGACTATCATACAACACTAAAATATATGACAATTAGTTTCCTTTATATGAGAATATATTGTACGATAATTTATCTTATTGTACAACACTTAGTCCCTCATTTTGTGGTTAAATTTCTTCTTTGACCAATGTTATTTTATCCTAGCTTGGTAGGATGAGTGTACGATACTTTCAATGCATGGCTTGTATGAAAATTTTATTGTATGATAAATTGAATATTTGTAAATTTCTAATCTTACGACCACTATAGAAGTATACAATCTAGGTCCTTGTATAACTTTATTTGCTCAACCAGACTCATTAATGACCACTCCTATGAGACAAGCAAAGTCTCCCCAAGATCGAAGAATGCTCCACAAGATCAATCACACACAAAAGAGGAAAACCAACAACACCAATATTAAGTGGTAAAACCCTACTTCAAATGAAGAAGGGAAACATCCACTATGAAGCTCACTATATTACTCAATGATTCAACAATACAATAATGCTTCAATGTTATGCAACAATATGCATCAACATGATATGACTAGATGTAGTAGACAACACCCCTATTTAAAGAGAAGTTTTTCTACTACAACCCTAAAATTACCCTAATCTTATCACAATATTATCTTGAGATGTGTGACAAATCTTATCACAATCTTATCTTGAGATGTGTGACAAGTGGCATCTATCAAATATTAAAAAGTGATTGGTTACTTTTTAATATTTGCTAGAAAAGGGGAAATAACTTTTTCCCGTAAATTAAATATTCCTAGCACCCTTATTTTATTTATTAATTGGGTAGGAATATTTTTACATAAAATAGAATTATTTTCTAATTCAAATATTATTCTTTAGACTTTATATTTTAGTCTAAGAATAATTTACAAAATGTTGCATTACATATTACAACTCCTACCACCATTCCATCATACGATTTGTCTATTGTATGATGATGTAAACAATTATATTCCAAATTGAACTATCAACGATATTGTGCTTCCTCAAAGCTCAACTTCTATGCCTTTGTACTTCAGCTCGTACAATTTCTTATTTCAATTGGTATATTTCTAAGTCACTCCTTTGAGTCTATGTCTTTTGCATACATGAAGGCAAGGTTGTTGAATTTTCCCATTGGGTGCTCTTTTTAAAACAACAATTGGGTTGTACAATCTCCTACACCCTAATTTGGTACCCTCTCTTGAACTGTTGGTCCAATTTCACCTTACCCTGCATAAACATAATTTGCACACATAGAGATGGAAAATCCACAACAACAAATTTGCACAAATAGACTTTAAATATTCATCAAAGGAGTCCCATAGATTATATAACATTAATTTTATTTCATTGTAATGTAGCTTGTACTATCATAATTTGGAGTATTCTTCATAACTCAATCTTTCTCATGGCTATTCCATCTCTTCACTTCAGCTACTCTCCTTTCTTCCTAAATACAAACTCCCTAATTTATAAGTTTAGAATCTTCCTAAAGACAAACTCCCTAATTTATAAGTTTAGAAACAAGCACCTAACTACTTGGGATGATTGGTCTACTAGTTTCCTTTCCTATTTGTCTTACCTTTTCATTTATGGTTCCCAACTGTTACAAAAACCCATCTCTTCGTCTCTTGCTTCTTTTCTACCTCTCCTTGTTTTGACGCCACTTTTTCAATGCATATAACATGTATTTTATACACATGGATGGGTGACAATCACCCTTTTGGTAATTGTTCCTTTATTCCTAAAGACAAACTCCCTAATTTATAAATTTAGAAACAAGCACCTAACTACTTGGGATGATTGGTCTACTAGTTTCCTTCCCTCTTTGTCCTTCCCTTTTCGTTTATGGTTCCCAACTGTTACACAAACCCATCTCTTCGTCTCTTGCTTCTCTTCTACCTCTCCTTGTTTTGACGCCCCCTTTTCAATGCATATAACATGTATTTTATACACATGGATGGGTGACGATCACCCTTTTGGTAACTGTCGATGCTCCCATACCAAATATCTCCTTGATGAGAAGTAAGTAGTTGAAGTTAGTGGATCAATTTCTTCTAATTCGATTAGTTGCTTGCTCAATAACCTGAAGCCAAAAATAAAAGTTGAAGTACTTCAACAATTTTACAATTTTAAATATAGGTGCTCCTGGAGAAGCTAGAAATTTAGTTATTTATTGAATGGGTTTGAAAGGAAGGGGTGGCAAAATCTCTCGATATGACATTTTTAAAGAGTGACTTACATTGTTTTTTATGGTAAGACACTAAAAACTAAAATGAGCATGTAGGGACGACCATCCAAAAGTAAATTTTAATTTAATTTTATTAAAAAAAAGTTCTTTTAATCACAAGGCCGCCCCCCCAATTTTGAATTGGGTTTTTCCGGGGGGGGGGGGGGGGGGGGGGCGGGCCATTTATTTGGGGGGGGTTTAATCACACTAAAAAATATACATATCTTATTTGAATTTAGATCTCCTAAAAAAAACCTAAAAACCTAATTACTAAACTATCAATAAAAACTTTACTTATAACAATCAACCTAAATCAAGGATATATTTAGCAAAATGATGGTTTGGGTCACTAAACACTTAAGTGTATTTCCAGTTTAACTTTAAATTAGAATATAACTTGACTTTTAAATTATTATATAACTATTTTCATGCAATTAATTGTCTTAAATACTAGTGTGTATATATTTTATTATCAGAACTTCAGGCCCGGGACGAAAATATTTTGCTAATAGGACATAATCTTTTTCCAGATATATTCCGTCGGTGCGAGTGCTTGCCTCAATTTTCAAGTTTTTCAACGACATAATCTTTTTCCTATATTCTGTCGGTGCGAGTGCTTGCCCCACGCTTGCCCCACTTTTCAAGTTCTTCCCAACAACAGGTTAAATACAGCACTGACGTGACAATTTGCGCGCAACTGTCTTTCCCTCTGCAATAATTCACGAAATTGCAGAGTAAAGATACCAATTTTCACAAGGTTTATTTTCAATGGCTCTAATGGCTCCATTTCTTTATATCTTGAAACTGTTACTAATATTTTGATCTATACAATTATTGAAGGAAAATAAATTCAAATTTTAAATATAAAATTTTAAATCATGCTTTTTGAAACGTTTTTGACAAGATGTTTTTTTTAATTCGTTTGTATTTAATCATATTTTTGAAGCACGTTTTTGGTAAGGATGTTTTTGGATTTATGCAATAATAATTCACGAAATTTCAGAGTAAGGATACCAATTTTCACAAGGTTTGGCTCTAATGGCTTCCATTTCTTTATATCTTGAAACTGTTATAAGTAAAAGCTGTTATTTTCATCTATACAATAATTTAAGGAAAAAAAATTCATCTTTAAATATAAAATTTCAAATCATGTTTTTCAAAAAGTTTGTGAGAAAATGTTTTTTTTGTAATGATATGATGCAATAATTCAGAGGGTTAATTCAGATGGATGTTTCGTTTTTTTTTCATTCCACGAGACTTCCATTTAATGATAAATAATTGAGAGTAATGTTTTGACAAGATGTTTTGATTTTTTCATTTCACGAGACTTCCATTTTAATGATATGTTTCAAAAAGTTTTTGATAAGGATGTTTTTTCATTTATGCAATAATTGAGAGGACTAATGTCCCCGGTTCCATCCTCGCCATCGGCACCGCTACTCCTCCAAATGCGTGGTTGATAGACAATATGACGCTATTGTAATATAATATTATTTATTTTTTTATGTTATAATAATATATTTATGATTTAACATATATTTAATATTATTTTAAATATTATACAATTAATTTAAAAATAAAATATATTTATTTTTATTATTTATTTATTATGATTTAAACATTACTTAACATTTAAAATGTTTATTATATTTTTAAATTTTTAAATATCTTTAGTCATCATTCAGTTTCTTAACTTTATTATAGGAGATTTAACAAAACTTGCACACAAATATGAAATCATTACTTTTTATTTTAATATATTTATATATTTTTAATTATCATTAAATTTTTATTATTTTTATAAAATTTTCATATTTTTAAAAATATTAATATAATTTTAATTATCATTAAATTTTTATTATTTTTATAAAATTCTCATATTTATAATCATCATTTAATTTTTTAATTTATAATAAAATTTTGATAATTATTTTAACATTAACTCAATTTAAAAATAAAAAACTTATATTTTAATTATTTATTTTAAATTTAACAAATAATTATTATTTTTAAATGATAAATATTTAGATAAATTAATCCAAAATAAAAAGTTAAGAACTAGTTTCTTTTAAAACAGTTTATTAAACACTTGTAGCCATTTTAAAAATCATTTTATTGTATCACATTTCAAAGCAATGGTTAGGGTTTTGGTTTTTGTTCAGGTTTAAGGTTCAAACAGTGACTTGAGCAAGTGTGTGATAAGGTGGTGTGATAAGGTGGTATGTGTTAAATTCTCTATTAATAAGCATAGTTCTTGAACCGATAAATAAGTGTGTGATAAGATGGATGTGTGTTAAATAAACATAGCTGTTACTCTCAAAATGATAATGGTTGGGATAAGCATATTTATAATTTTGTTTTTTTCCACCGCCGAATAATAAGGTTTTCCATGGTTACTATGGATTTGAATAGTACGCAATGAAGAAAAAGGATCCGTCGGTGCTGATGTTAACGACGATTTATTTTATCATCCAGAATAGCTTTTACATCCATTAAATTAAGGCAAATTAATTCAACTAACCCACAATAGGCATCAAAAGCGATTATACATACCTGCAAGAGGGAATGTGGGGGATTTCATAGCTCCTTCTACAACGTAATTGTGTCATTAGTGCAATTGTGACGCCCTTCAGAGTATCGATACGTACGTTGGCTGCGAAAATGATGAACATGGAGGACGTGGAAGAATTCAGGAAGGCTCAGAGGGCTTATGGCCCAGCTTCCATCCTCGCCATCGTCACCGCTACTCCTCCCAATATCGTCTATCAAAGCACGTACCCCGACTACTATTTTCGCATCACGAATAATTAGCATAAAACCGATCTCAAGGAGAAGTTCAAGCGAATTTGAAAGTTGCTTTAGCTTTTATTGAAATTCTTCGGCGGGTTAAAGGTGATGTTAAAGCAATATTGTATAATGCAGGTGAGAAAACGATGATAAAGAAGAGGTACATGAATCTCACGGAGGAGATACTGAAGGAAAATCCCAACGTGTGCGCATACATGGCGCCCTCCTTGGACGCCCGGCAGGACATGGTGGTGGTGGAGGTGCCCAGGCTCGGAAAGGAGGCGGCCGAGCGGGCGATCAAGGAGTGGGGGCGATGCAAGTCGGAGATCACCCATCTCGTCTTCTGCACGGCCAGCGGAGTCGACATGCCGGGAGCCGACTACCAGCTCACCAGGCTGCTGGGGCTGCGCCCCAACGTGAAGAGAGTGATGCTCTATGACCTGGGCTGCTACGCCGGCGGCACCGTCCTCCGGGTGGCGAAGGATCTCGCCGAGAACAACGCCGGAGAGAGGGTTCTGGTCGTCTGCAGCGAAAGCACGGTTGTCAGTTTCCATGGCCCCGACAACACGCACTTCGATAATCTGGTCGGACAGGCCCTCTTCGGCGATGGCGCGGCGGCTCTCATCGTGGGGGCCGACGCCGTGCAGGGTTTGGAGACCCCCTGTTTCCATGTACTTTGGAATGGGCAGACCATTCTGCCGGAGAGCGAGGGCGGCATCGAAGGGCACCTTAGAGAGGCTGGGCTCGTCTTCCAGTTGCTGCAAAGCCTGCCGCGGCTCATCTCCGACAACATCGAGGCCGCCCTGGAGGAGGCCTTCCTGCAGTTGGGCGTGTCCGACTGGAACGACTTGTTCTGGAGGGGCAGCGATTCTTGCTGCGATCGAGTCCAAACTTCAACTGGATCCAAACAAACTGAGGGCTTCAAAGCACGTCCTGAGCGAATATGGAAATATGTGGAGCGCGTGCGTGCTGTTCATCTTGGACGAGATGAGGAAGGCCTCTCGACTCCACGGGTGTGCGACCACCGGGGAAGGATTGGACTTGGGAGTTCTCGTTGGGTTTGGGCCTGGGCTTACCATGGAAACTGTCGTTCTCAAGAGCGTTCGCATGAAATGAGAGGTTCCAGAAATAAACGCATCCATAGTTTCAATTTGCCCTTCCTTTCGTTAGGCTATATTTAGTTTCTAAAAAATAAGCAGTCTCCATGTCCTTGGTATTTTATTTTAATTATTTAAGTGAATCTTTATTATGTTCAATAAATTTATTCTCTTGTTTTTAATTAAGTGAATCTTTATTCTGTTTGTAGAAAATGTATTATTACTTATTATAGAAACTTTTCATACCATATGATGACATGTGATTTGAGCTGGTGGTGTGGCTAGTTTATGGATTTGGTAAATTGGTAAATGAGATGAATTTGTATTTAGTTATATTTGGGAAATATTTATGTTAAAATGTATTTATTTTAATTTATTAAAGTTAATATAAAATTAATTTTATATTTAAAATAAATTTTATTTTTATAAAATTGATTTAATTATTTAAAAATATATATTTATTAATTTTATTCAAAAATATAATGTAATTTTATATTAAAAAAATATTAAATTAGATTTTTTATTAAATTTTTGTACTAAGCATGTATCTAGTTTAATCTAAAGCTCCTCTTTTGAGAGTTCATCTACTTTCTTATTTACTTCTCTATAAATATGAGAAAAAGTAAAAGATTCAATTTGATCCACAACTTCTTTTAGTTGAGAGAATATGGTTTGTAGAACCATGTTTTCCATCTTAAAAATGTTATTTAGTTTGTTATCACTTGTGAGTCTTTGTAAATTTAGATTTTTTGTACTCTATTTGATTATGCCAAATGAACAAACAATTTGAGTGTCATAATTTCAACATAATTATTAGAACCTTTTCCCAGTTCATCTTTGAATTTGAAATAATGAGAGTAAAAAATATATACTATTCCTCCTACCCCATAAAATTTAGAGCCCTCCTAGCTAGCACCATTAAGAAACCTTGAAGCTCCTGATTTATCAAATTTTTGAAGGATGATTTGTTTGATCACCTTTGTTGCTATTGAACTCTTATAGTTATTGAAACTTTCAATGATTTAGGAGGAGGACTTCCAAGTAGGCTTCTCTTTATCATAAAATATTCATGTGTTCTTAAATAACCATACTCCCCATGTTATGAACCTACTATTAAATCTAGACTCACTCACATGAATACTGAAATTGAAACAGGGATTCATGAAAAAATAATATATTATGATATACAAATAACATTAAATCGTGGGCCTCTTTGAGGGGGCAACCTCCAATACTTTTGTGAAAAGATACATGTTTTCATGGATCCATGTATTTTAAAGATACACTTCATGTAACCCTAACCTAATGCTCAAGAGTTGGCTTACATGAAAAATACCACTCGAGTTAGAATCTTCTACCAAACATTGGTTACATTCTTTAAAATGGTTACATGAATTAGCCCCACTTGTCTACGTGCCTTACTTGCCACATACCATTACAAAGTATTACAAAATAGTATTATAAGGAGGTACCCACCTTGGAAGTGGATCATTACATAATCATATGAGCATTACAAAAATAATTTTAGGATGGGGTCCTAACATGCCCTTCCCCTTCAAAAAGATTTATTCTTAAATTTGTAGCTAAGTAAACATGTGTTATAGTTTTTGGAGAGACTCTCACATAGCCTCTTCGGGTTGTATACCATACCATTGAACAAGAACCTTAGTGATTACCCGATTGTAAATAGTGCATGTCCTATAGTCCAATAGTTATTCTAGCTCGAGCAATATAGAACCCTCTTCATCCAATTCAAGTAAAGTAGATTGAACCTATACCTAGTTGCCCATAACTTGCTTGAGAGAGGATATATGAAATACAAGGTGGATATGGGATGTAGATGATAGGGCCAATTTGTAGGTTGTTACACCAATCTACTATAAGACCTAGTAGGGGTCATAGTATTTTGTGATGATTTTTTGGCATCTACAAAGCTAAAGTGATAATTGTTTATATGGCTACAAGTAGAGGAAAACTATATAACCAACTTCAATGTTATCCTTAGAATGGTGTTAACCAACTTGTTAGTGCATCTAATTTTGATCCACTTATAAATTCATCTTCAATTGATGGAGGACTTTAGCATGTCGGCTAAGCGTAGTATCAAAAAAATGGACCTTGGAAACACTTGAAATATAGAAGGAAGGTTTTGATGGAGGTCATCCATAAACTTCTTCAAAAGGGGTGACTTTGGTCGCAGTGTGATAAGAAGTGTTAGACTATCACTCAACCAAGGGAAGCCACTTCACCTATTGTGTATGATGATCAAAGGTAAAGTAATGAAGGTATATCTCCAAGTATTTGTTAACAATTTTTGTTTGACATGTGTATGAATGATAGACTAGACTCATTTTGAGTTGATTTCCCTAAAACCTAAATAGTTCTTACCAAAAATTACTAGTGAAGGTAGGGTCTCAATAAAAAATAATGAATGTGAGCATGCCATGAAGGCAAAAAATAGAATTGAGAAAAATTTGGGTGACTATTGAGGTCGTGTAAGGATAGGAGATGGAACAAAAATGAGCATACTTTGTGATACAATCCACTACCACTTGAATAATTGATTTACCTCTAGACTTAGGCAAACCTTCAATAAGGTTTATTGAAATATTTATCCATACCTATTCAATAATAGGCAAGGGTTGAAGAGTTCCCAAAGAATTCACCATTTCTCCTTCTGTCCACTGGAATATATCACATGCTTCTATGAATGTTTAAATTCCTTCATACCCTTCAAGAAAAACATACATTTAATCCTTTAATAGGTCTCAAGGAAATCTGAATGGCATGTAGTTGGTGAAGAATGCATCTCCTTCAATATGAGTTATCATAGCTCAAATGTGTGGGGAATAATAAAGTGTTAGAGATCATGCAAATCTTGTCCATCCCAAGTGTATCCTAGATATGAGGTACATGTTATTTGAAGTGTGGAAATCAATTTTTGCAATGTTGAGTCCTTAAGCACATCCTCATGAAGAGAAATTATTCGCCAATGTATGGGGAAAGATATGGCATATAACATAATTTAAGCCTCAAATTAGTGAGATAGTGCATCCACCACAATGTTCCCTTCACCATTTTTATAGGTAATATCATAATCATAACCCATGAGTTTAGAGACCCACTTTTGTTGTTCAAGGGTAGTGAGTCACTACTCCAAGAAGTATTTGAAACTTTGATGACTTGGTTTGATGGGAAAATTACACCCAATGAGATAGGATCACTAGTGAGTAACCACATGTAGAATGGTGAGAATTTCCTTGGCATAAGTTTATTTACCCAAATTTTGACTAGAAAGCACTTTACTAGTAAAGACCATAGGGTATCCTTCCTACATAAATACAACTCTAATGCCATTGCCTGAAGCATCGCCTTAAATTAAAAATATTTTAGAGAAATGGTGCAATGCTAATATGGGAGTGGTTGTCATAACATGCTTTAAGTAAATGAAATCCTACTAAGATAGACGTGTCCATGTGAAAGAATTCTTTTTTAACAAGGTTGTTAAGGGAGCAACAACTTTTTATAGTTGCAAATAAATTTGTGGTAGTAGCCTATGAGACCCAAAAACCATAAAGGCCCTTAAGAGTGTAAAGGTTTGGTTAGTCTTGAGTGGCTTGAATTTTCTTAGGGTCAACTTTGGTGATAATGTGTCCCAAATATTCTACTTCAACTAGTCCAAAAGAACACTTGGATCTCGTAGAATAAAGTTGTTGTTGTGTAAAAAGCTATAAGTTATTATCCACATGGATGAGGTGCTCTTCCCAAGAGTGACTATAAACCAAAATATCATCAAAGAAAACTAAGATGAATTGAAAAATAAATGGGTAGAAAATATTGTTCATGAGTCTCTAAAATGTAGAAGGTGCATTTGTCAAATGAAATGGTATAACCAAAAACTCATAATGACCCTCATGAATGTGAAATAATATTTTAGGGATATCATCCTCCTTAAGATGTATCTTATGGTAACTTGAGTGAATATCTAACTTGAAGAAAAACATAGCACCATGCAACTCATCCAAAAGTTCATCTACCACAAGAAAAGAAAAGTTATCCTTAATGGTGAGCTTATTAAGCTCACAAAAATATATACACAATTGCCAAGATCTATATTTGTTGCAAACCAATAATACTTGAGAAGAATAAAGACTATTAATGGGCCAAATGGCACTCACTTTTAATAATATTGTATTTATTTTTGTATTTTTGACTTAAGTGCATGGGGATATCAGTAAGGCCTAATGTTAGGTGTACACCCTTGGGTACCAATCAAATGGCATGATCATGGAAGTGATAGGATTGTAATTCGTTTAGTTCTATAAAAACTAAATCATGCTTAGTCAGAACAAGTTGTAAATCATCAGGGAGTTTATACTCTACTAAAGTAGGGGGTTGCATGGAAAATATATGAGCAATTACCCATGAGAATATTTTTTAACAACTTATCCATATGGTTGGAACTAGTAATATGAGGAGATCTTGCTTGTGAACCATGAAGAGTATAAGACTGGCCATTTTAGAAAAATTACATCTATAATTTTGTAAAGTTCTAGGCGATGGTTACCAAAGTACCTAACCATTGATATCCTAACACAATATCACATCCCCCTACTTGAAGAGAAAACATAGCTATTTTAAAATCATAATCTCCTATTTTCAACTTAATGTTGTAGCAATTACCTTTACAAGGTAAGGTTTCACCATTTACCAGCATAACCTAAAAGGAGTTACAAGCATGTATGTAACAATTGGCTTACTTAGTGACTCAAGGATCAATAAAGTTGTGTGTGCTTCCTAAAGCAATAAGAACTATAAGATGTTGATCTTTGAAAAAAACCTACTACTTTCATTATTTGTGGGGTAGTAATCCCTGCAAGAGCTTGGACAAAAAATTTGGGTTAGGGCTTTTCTTGTGTGTCACCCTTGTCTTGAGGTGGTTCCTTTGAAGGTTCTACATCATCATCAACTTGTTTACTATTGACTGCCTCGTTGAAATCTAGAGGTTTGTTACAATTTGATTAATGCTCCTATGAAGTCCTCATACTCATTAGGGCCAAACAAGTGAGTAATTGGGACTCAAAAGCTTCCCAAGAAGGATAAAATATGTTGTATACATTGATACCATTGGAAGGCTTCAGATTCAAAGTTGAAATATGCCATGGTGATCCATAAATATATAGGGATAGTATGAAGTTTGAAAAATTGATCTGCATGACATAACCACCCATTTGCATCCTTCCCATTGAACTTATGAAAGTCTAATTTGGGCATCTTAAAGGGAGTATCTTTTTTGAAGATTTTTTTAAGGTCTTCAAGGTCCTTATGGATACCTTTCAAAAATTTTAAGGTCTTCATGGTCCTTATGGATACCTTTCCCATGACCAGGAGGTTCAATATCATGATGCTTAAATACCTTTCGGCCATCCTTAATATCTACATAAAAGTCTAAGAAGCATTCTTCAAAGTTGGCTTTGGAGCTGAAGTAGTCACTTTTAAAATAGATGTATGCCATCCTTCATAAATTGCATTATTTCAAAAAATGAATTAAGTATGGTTCCTATGTATTTAAAATAGTTGGCTTGATCTACGTCCTTTTGGTCCCTATTAGTACCACCAACCATTTTGGTGTGATTTGAACAACTTCTATTGACTTACTAAAAATAGAAATATGATTTTAGGATTTACTATTTTTAGTAAGAAGCCAAAAAAAGTGCTTGGGTGCAATATAGAAAAATTATTATCTTGAAAAGACAACCGCAATGAGTTATATACCACAACATGAGTTTTGAACACCCTAGAATTTGTTTAATCTATTTTATTGTCGAGCTTGCTGGTGTTGTCAATTTTTAGTTGGAGGCTTGGTTCAAAAGATGAGTTTTTTGGTCACCCAACCTCTTATGACACTATCCTTACATTGTCCATTACTAACACTATCTCTGTATTATATATTACTGATATGATTTGGTCACTTGCACTATAATTCCCTGTACTGACAATTTGGTTGTTTTAACTCTATCACAGATAATTCTCTACCTATTACAATTTATGAGTAGCCCAATTTTTATTGGCATTGCCAACTAACAACTCTGACCTAACTATTAACATTCTCAAACTAAAGTGATAACCATGTATTACTAATGCTATGAAACTTTGTTGTGACTATTTCTTTAATGTTCACCAATTTGTTTCCTTTATTTCAAGAAATATTTTTATTATAGAGAAGTCTCCTTTGTATGCTCAATTTTTATGCAAAAATTTGTGGTTGTAGGTGAAATATAACTAGGTACTCTAATCTAGGGAGTATGTACTATCCACAGGCCCTTTTTTAGATCATAGTGACGAATGATAGTGCTCAAAACAATATTTTATGCCACTACTCAAGGAGGATTCCACATATATCCTTGAGCACACTACCTGCCTCTTTGACACAATGAGAGGATGATATTTTTGGATTTTGTGTCCATTGTACTATGGATAATATGAGTTCAAAAAATCTTCCTAGGGATAAACGTTTCTCCTAATCTTAGGTGGTATCCCGATATGTGGGAGCTCAATTCTGTAAATGGGTGTTGTTTAAGGCCTAGGTGTTGGAGCATGATCACCCTTGACCTCACTAGATGTGTAGACACCAAAATAACACCAATCCGATTATGTGACTGCAAACACTGATCGCTTTGGCAAACACAGCCCCCAGGGCAGCCCTCAGAGGTTAAAAAGTGGTCCTAACCACTTTCATAGCAATTTTGTAAGGTCAAGAAGCAATTTGGCACACTTGGACACTTTTCCCGGTACTCGTCTCACCCCGGGATGAATTCAAAATAGAATCCGTCCCACCCCAGGACGAATTCTGAATTCGTCCCTGGGTGGGACGAATTATAAGCTTAATGGGCAAAAAGGCAAATGGTGCCAAGTGGCAGACCAGAACAGTCAGTTAAGGTCTCCTACATTGCACGCATGTGTAAGTGGACAGAGGGTCCGTTAGAGGACTGTTAAAAAAAGCATTTATCAAAGTTCAAGTCAATGGAAGACTCCCCTCCCTCATGGGAAGACAAGACTGCCACATGGTGCCTATGGCCAACACTTGGCTTTTGTGCTTCCATCCCAAAAGAGACCCCTTGGGTCTATAAAAGGTGGGACTTTTCTCACCCAAAATATGGAGGTTGAAGGAGTGTTCAAGCAACGAAGTGCTGCCAAATTGAAGACTCACTTGCATCCCCCTTTGTTCACCTTCCTACATCCACCAATCTCTTTTGCAAGGGAGGTTGTTGGGTGGCCTTTGGAAGCTCGAACCTTACTCAAATCCGACGCATGGACACCTGAACCTACCAATTCGCCGACCCCCCAATCCTAAAAGGTTTTCGGCCCATCCCTGGTGGATTGGCTCCAAAATCGAGGGCCAACGGTGGGAGGCCCACTTGGGAACCCCCGCACCTCCCAAGTCCTATTTTTAGTTTTCGAGCATTTTAGATTATTTTTTAGATTGCATTCTGTGTTACTAGGTCTGATTAGTCCATAATTGCAATTTTGTAACTTTTGGTCAGATTTTAGGATGTTTTGTATTGCTTTGTTGTTTCGCTAACTTGCAGGTGTCAATGTCAAATTCTCGAGGGTGGAGGCCAAATTGGGAAAATCCGACCATCTGGGTCGTCCCAAAATGGACCCAATTACCTAACCCCCCTATTTGCAGGCATTTTTCAGGACCCGAAATCTGACATTGGAGCAGCAGAAGGTCAGTTTCTCTAACTCAGAAGAATTTGTCCCACCCAGGGACGAATTACAGTCAAAATTCGTCCTGCCCAGGGATGAATTCTAGTTTAAGGTGGATTGGCCAGCTGCCTCAGTGGCAGTGGCCTTCTGGTAACTTCTCTTACCTTCTGTCAAGTTTTGAAGCAATTTGGTGTCACTGTATTCACTGTTTTAGGCAAATATTCATATGCATATTTCGTTGGTTTTAGAGAGAGAATGCTTTTCATTTGCAGCAGGTGCTACTGACGCCTTGGTCATTTCTTTGTTCGCAGGAGAAGCAGCAGAGGCGAAGAACTCATCGACATCAGCGACGGCATCATCTTGGCCCGCCCATTGCAATCGTGGGCACGCGGAAGGAGGAATCATTCAGCGATTGTAATCAAACTCTATTTGCGCTCCTAGCCCCTGAAAATGGAGGAGGCATCATTGTAACGGAGATCAAAGGAAATTAATGAAAGGGTTGTGTTTTCTTTATCTGATTGTGTCTTTTCCAATGTGTGTCTTTTTCGTTTCATGCAATTTACATTTCTATGACATAAGCGTACTTAATTTTGAATGCAATCGCACTTGGTGTTTCTTTTGATCGGAATCTCGTGCTTTCAGTGGCGATCACGGTGGGACCCTTTTCCCTAGTTTTTAAAATCACAGAAACTGATCAAAGTTTTGTGTTTGTGCTTGACAGGTACATTTTTTTGTTGCAGACTGCTATTCGTCTCTGACAGGGACGAATTCTTTTCTGGAATTCGTCCGACCCCGAGACGAATTCAAATTCGTCTCTGGGAGGGATGAATTCTGTTCTGCAATTCGTCTCCCAGAGGGATGAATTCCTGTCTACGGATTTTCAGAGCAGAAATTCAGAGACAACAGGAGCAGGAAGATAAGAGGTAGGGATTTTTATTATCTCTGTTAAATTTTTCTATTTCTGTTTCTATTTCTTTAATTGTTTTCATTTAATCTTGCATTGCATTAGGAAAAGTCATGTATGCTAGTTTCATTTTTGTTGAATAAAACGAATCCCACACACATCACGAAAAAATTTTAAACCAAGGAGCTGGTCGTAAGACCCCACCCTTGATCAAGACCATTGGTGGATTTCATCACCACCTTGACTTGATTTGCATCCATTTCCTGATTGTCAACTGTTGTTAGGCATAAATCCTGAAGAAGACAGACCGAGCGTAGCTGGGGTGATTCCCATGCGCGCGAGGATAATTTTTCTATGGTAGGTGCCATTAACAGGACAATCCCTCTTTCATACCGCCTACGTACCACGTACCTTCTGCTCTCACGTACCTATAGTCTCCCTCTCGTAAGGGCGGGTATATAGAGAGGTTGGTATATCGGCCTGGCTAGTATATTGAAGGGGCGACCTTTTTGGAGTTATAAGAGCCTACATGATGCATTTAAACGTTCTACAAAACCTACAAAAACAAAACAAAACATCAAAATGCACTAAACCAGTTTAGGACACACCAATAATCCTTAAAAGAGATAATCACGGTTTTGTGAATGTGTGTGTTTAATTCTGCTTAGTGTAGACAAAAAAAAAAGAGAAAATCATAAAACGAGATAAAAATTTATTTAGATAGCATAGAAGCACCGCAATGGTGTACACCCGCAGTCAAGCCCAATCAAGGGCGAAGCTCGGAAGGTACACAAAAAGCGAGCGCAAGTCGTCTTCTCTTCGATCCCGAGGATTTGGTCATACCGCCTTATAGGTCAAACCTACAAAAGAATCCAATTCAGAATCCTCGGTGGGGTATGCCTATTCAAAGCAGCCCCTTTCGGGAAGATGCCTTACATGTAGACCTTGACATAAATAGAGAATCACCTCTTGAAGGTAGGCATGAGTGGCCACCACGCAATGAAGCGCTAAACAGGCACACTGTCCATTTGGAGGGGCAACGTGGATATGGCGTCCCTTCTTTACCTATCATCAGAACAGAGAGACCAAATCCGGAACACAGGGCTCCTTACATAGGGTGACCTAACTCCGCCCATCCCATTTACACTCGTGAAAGGGAGTATGAGGAAAACCATCGCATTCCTCGAGAGCAACAAACAATGCGGGAACCTTGCATTTCCGCACCAGTAGGATATCATGATCACCCCTTGAGGCCAGAAACTCGAGCACATACCGCTTACCTCGACAGAGGGAAGTGACCCATTGAAACCTTAGAGCATCAAAATTGAGGTAAACCCATAGGAGGAACATTTGAACCTTTTGAACAAAATAGGGTAGAACAAATTGATCCGACTGTTGCCAGATATACCACCCATCAAGCCCAAATCATGCGGCTTAAACAAAGTCAGCAAGAGATAGAGTATCAATACCACTTGGATAAAGAACGCATGCAACACGAAGCGGATGAGTTACGCTATGAAATACCTGAGAGGGGGCCAACCCCTCGCATCCAAAGAGCTGAACAGTATGAGAGGCATAATCCGTTGGTGCAAGACAGGTCTCCACGACCTCGTCAAGCTCTGCCTCCAAGACCCCATAGATTCGAGAGGGAGGCAACTCCCCGAAACAATGATGGGTACCTTCAATAAGAACTTGATCAAGGTCATAGGTTTCACCCTGAGACTCCTCAAGAATTTTATGAGTATGAACCAGAAGAGGAGTATATCGAAACTCCCCATCAAGGCAGGAAGGATGCCATTCGGCCACCCCTCCATAGGCCTCCAGTTTACCGCAACTTGCAACAAGAGCGAACAAGAGAGGAAGAAATAAAATCTTCCGATGCATACCAAGCGCTATTGGAGCATTTAGAGTCGGTGGAGAAAAAAGCTGCTGGGCATCAAAAACCCACATTACGTCTACTCCGCAATAATCCGGTGCATCCCTCAGTGCCTACACCTCTTTACCCCGAACACTTTAAGTTGCCTCAATTGGCAGTTTTTAAAGGTGAAGAGGATGCACAGGAACATGTTACACGGTTTCTAAGCCAATGCTTCGGCATTCAAGATAATGACGCGTTATTGCTTAGAACATTCATAACCACATTCGCAGGCCCCGCCTCGGATTGGTTCACACAGCTGCCCAAACACAAGCATAAGCGGCTTAGATCAGCTAGTAGATGCGTTTCTTGAACGCTTCGCATTCAACACAAGGAAGAAGGCATCACTTAGTGATCTTGCTAGCCTTAAACAATTTGAGGAGGAAACAATGGCAGCGTACGGGAATCGATGGAGAGCTTTGCTTTCTAAGTTACCCTACCGTCCTCCCATGTCGGACCTCACGCAAATGTTCATGAAAAGTTGTTTAAAATCAATCTCTGGTCTATTGTTGCTGCGACAATATGACAGCTTAGAAGAATCTTTGGCGCAAGCCAGAGTCATAGAAGAGATTAAGATAGGCGAAGGTGCAATTGCCAAGCCTAAGAAGAAAGAGTGGAATAAAACCACTAAAACTGGGACAACGCAACCACAACACGCTGCAGTCAACCAAGTTGCGATAAATGTCCCCGCGCCTGTGCAAGAAACGTAGCCTCAAAAGGCTAACTACCAGGCAGTGCCTCCTACTTACGAAAGAGATAACAGGATACAGGAACAGTATCAGTAGCGTCACCCTAGGCGACAATTCACCCAGTATGCGGAGTCTAGAGACTCCTTATTTGACCGCTTGTCAGCGGTAAATTTAGTTACTCTGCCAGAAATCCAAATTTTTGACCCTAACGTTCCCAAGCCTAGGGGGTATAGGGAAGAATTGTATTGCAGATTTCATAGACGCAGAGGACATGACCTAAATGGGTGCTGGAAATTCAAAGAACTAGTCCAGGATTTGATCGAAAACCGAACATTGGTCGTGGACAACCCCATCGCACCTAACAACCAACAAATGGGGGTATTCAAGGACCCCTTGCTTGCCCACGAGGCGCAGACAAAACCGCTCCAAATAAACGAGGTGCGACAAGATCTTCTCGCACAAGGATTTGTGGGAATGATTAGCATTGTAACAAGGAACAGAAAATACCCAGCAGTTGCCCCCGAGGTACCTGCGAGGGAAGTTTCGTCGACATCGCAGCCTCAACAACGCCCAACGCAGTTACCTCCGCCTAGACCTGAGGTCACGATACGAACCAAACTCACGTAGAGTTTGCGGACCACGTCGGCTAGGCTGTCCATTTACGAGCTTATTCAACAATCAACTCCACATAGAGAAGCTCTTATGGACATCTTAAAAGCCATTGAAGTACAACCCCATGAAGCTAATTCTTTCAACGCTTTCGTGGGACATGTGAAACAATGTACGGAGCTTGTCATCACATTCAAAGAAAATGAGGTCAAAACAATATCGAATGACATGTCGGATCCACCCCTGCACGTTATCGCGCGGGTCAACGGGATCCCGTACAAGAGAGTGCTGATAGATACTGGCTCGTCCAGTAACATCATAACCACTGTAGCGTTAAAGCATTTAAAACCGCCAACCTCTCACATCACGACTTCCACGTACACACTGCGAGCTTTTAACGATGCAATTTGCTCGACGATCGGCACGGTTGTTCTCGCCTATATAGGTAGGACAAAATTCAATACCCACACCGTGCCATGTGTTGGAAGGCAAAATGGCTTATAACATACTCGCTAGGGCGGCCTTGGATCGGGGGACATGAAGTGTGTCCCCTCGATCGCACACCAGTGCTTGAAGTATGCCTATGAAGGGAAAATACATGTAGTCCCAATGGACTTAGAGCCCTTCAAGTATTGCAATGCGGTGCAATTCATACCTCAATCGACCCTACCATCAACGCATTTGGATTTTCAATTGAATCCATCTAAACAGGGTCCGATACCGCAAGCACCACTGGTGGCCAATAAGGCAAAATCCCAGCCAGGTGAGACGTCATCATTGGCTCCTTCATCATCAACGCCACCTATCGTGGCCCAACGGAAGGACAAGGGAAAGCAAATCATGGAGGAGGTTAAACCTCTAGAAGAGGGGTTGCCCACGATCTCAGCAATATCAACAGAGGAAGTGCCCAACACAACGAAAACCAAGATTCCTGAACATCCAAACATGGAATGGACTCAGGAAGGACTATCGTTTCCTCCTACCCAATCATCAACAATCACTGTTGAGATGGCCATTACAGGCCTGGGAGAGTACATAGTGCAAAATGTTGTGGCAACCCCCACACTCGGAGTCGAGACAAGACATGGGAAGACCTCGCCTTCCCATTGGAACGATCGTCCCTCTAGGCTACCCACCGAACCAAACGAATTTTGTGTATGGGGGCCTTGATCATGGTTCTGAACCATGCGAACAAAAGGAAACAGATGAAGAACCTTTTGTCGAAAACATCAATTATCTGTCGAACCCGGAATTTGCCCTAAAATATCTCGAACAATGCAATTGGCATGGGTATGGGCTAGGCAGATATGAGCAAGGGATGCGGATCCTTTGCCAACCAAGGTATCAGATGCCATATGACAAGTCGGGGGTAGGGTTCAACCATCCCTCGCCATTAGACATCTTGGTTGAAAACATGCAAGGCCTAGAAATAGGCAACAGGGGGGATTGGCACAAGACCCGTACGCCAATCCAAACACAGAATACACATTGGGGGATTATCTCCCATGGTCTACAAACACCCCTGGAAATAGCAATAACCCCTCTCCTTTGCTAGAGAGAGGTGAAAGTTCAGAGAACAGTCATCAAAGAGAACAACAACGGCTTCCAGATATTTTTTTGAAACTATTCCCCTTAGAGGTTCCAGATGAAATAACACAGTCTCAAAAGAATCAGGTCCCTCCACTAAGAGTGGAACAACCGCAATGGGATCAGATTAATTCACTGGAACAGGAAGAGTCCTCAATGTCGGAAGCAACAGATGCTGAAGAGGATGAACAATTTTGGATCTATGAAAGCGATTCTGAAGATGAAACTGAAATGGACTATCTCAGACATGTGCGACGACATCACCACGCTCTAACCCATGAAGATCTAATGGGACAAATGGGTATACGGTTGGGACATGAATGGCACTTAGACCCAACGAGGTGGGACCAAGTGCTAGGCTTATGGCTTCAAATTCAAGATGAGCATCGTCCACCTCAAGATCCCATCAGGACAACAGTACCAAGGGAAGACCCCGCCTTCCTTTTTGCACATAGAGATGAATTTGCACCTAGAGAGGATCCATTCGTGCCTGTTCCCGTAGAGCCAGATCCAGAGTATAGGGAACATCTGAAAGAATCAAGTCGTCACACCCATGGTTCTGGAGACCAAATTCATTCCATCCACATGATCTCCATTGATTTGACCACACCCATCCGCAATCCGACCGATCCATCATGGTCATTGCATCTAAACATGGATGCCATTGACTGGGATCACGTCAATTCACCATTGTCACCATCAGAGTACTGGCCTTTCGGTGAAATGCTTCATTTTACCCCAAGGACAACTCAAGATATTTTTCAAGCTGAAGAGGGACCCGAGGTCCCAAACGCAGATCTTAACTCAGCTGATGATATCCATTTAATCCCAACTCCACATCAGTTGGAGGACGGATCTCACATGTCAGTCGAAGAGACGACTGACGTAGACATCGGCACAGATCCAATGAATCCAAGGATTCTCAAGCTGGGGGTAAGCCTTTCCCCCGAAGAGCAAGCCGATTACATTGCCCTTCTCAAAGAGAAGAAGGAAGTTTTTGCATGGTCATACAAAGATATGCCAGGACTAGACCCGCAGCTAGTCATGCACAATTTAACGCTTGATCCGAAAATCAAGCCGGTAAAGCAAAAACTAAGAAAGATGCACCCAATAGTGGCCTTGATGGTCAAAGACGAATTGCAAAAGCTGTTGGATGCATAATTTGTCATCTGCGTGGATTATCCGCCATGGTTGTCCAACATGGTTCCCATCAAGAAGCCCGATGGGAGGATTCGCATATGCACCGACTTTCGAGACCTAAACAAAGCGAGTCCTAAGGATGATTTCCCCTTGCCAAGCATCGACACATTGGTAGACGCTACAGCGGGTCACGAAATGCTCTCCCTAATGGACGATTTTTCAGGATACAATCAAATTCGTATCAATCCTGAAGACCAACTCAAAACGGCATTCACAACGCCTTGGGGGACATTTTGCTATAAGGTCATGCCTTTTGGCCTTAAAAACGTTGGCGCTACATACCAACGTGCTATGACTTATATCTTCCACGATTACATGCACAAAACTTTGGAAGATTACATGGATGATTTGTTAGCCAAGTCTAAATTGCGCTCAGATCATCTCGGTGACTCAAGCAAGATTCTTGATCGCCTCATAGAGCATAAGGTCAGACTGAATCCCAAGAAGTGCGTGTTCGGCGTCACATCTGGAAAACTCTTGGGTTTTATAGTCTCAAAATGAGGTATCGAAGTGGACCCAAACAAAGTCAAGGCAATCCTTGAAATGGCTCCCCCAACCACTATCAAGCAGCTCAGAAGTCTGCAAGGAAAGTTTGCATCGATTAAACGCTTCATAGCGCAATTATCTGACAAATGCTGACCAATGAACAAACTATTGCACAAGGGGGTCACATTTCATTGGGATGACGAGTGCCAGTCAGCCTTTGACAAAATCAAACAATACTTGGCTTTGCCACCAGTATTGGCACCGCCTAGACCAGGTGTGCCGTTCTACTTATACATCTCAGCTACTAAGGTGGCACTGGGCACAATGCTAGCCCAGAAGAATGAACTTCACAAAGAATAGGCTACTTACTATCTTAGCTGCACCCTGGTCAGTTATGAACTTAACTATGCATACGTTGAAAAACTCTGCTTGGCAGTAGTGTTTGCTACCAAAAGGCTACGCCACTACATGCTGAGAAACACGACGTATGTTGTGTCTAAGGAGAATCCATTGCGATACATGATGAGTCATACTTATCATAGTAGTCGCACGGCGAAATGGATCATGTTGATGGAATTTGACATTGAGTTTATTGGGCAAAAATCTATAAAAGGACAAGTCATAGTCGATCAACTAGCAGAGGCTCCTCTTGAATACGATCAGCCTCTGGTCATAGAACTACCCGATGATGAGGTCTTCCATGTCTCAGAATCACCAGATTCTGAAGAGCCTGAGTCTCAGGCCGACATAACCTTATTTTTCGATGGTTCTAAACGAGCAAGGTGGTGGCACAGGAATTGTATTCTTCACACCGCAGGGTGCTCCAATGCCCCTGTCATTTAAATTAAACTTCCAGTGCACCAACAACAATGCGAGAATATGAAGCCTTGCTCCTAGGTCTTCAGACAGCAATCGCCATGAACATCAAAAGATTGAACATCTTTGGCGATTCGCTGTTAATCGTCAATCAAGTCAAAGGGGTATATCAATGCAAATGCCCAGTCCTGAAGGCTTATAAAGCCCTCGTAGATAAATTCCTGGCAAAACTTGAGTGGTATGACATCGAGGCACTCCCTCGATCATCGAATCATTTTGCGGACACAATGGCCTCCTTAGGGTCACTAATCCCGCAAGACCTTTCCGGTGATGTAACAACCATTCAGGTCAAAACCTTATCGCAACCCGCGATGGAGCACGCAAGCTCAGACTTGACGCCAGGAATCCACATGATCCGGATCGAACCATCTTCGGATAAGTTCTTTCGAATCCGAGACTATCTGATACATGCCAACTCGGGGTCTTTATTCTCCCCCACTCCCATTAATAGCAACACAACGCTATTTTTACAAGTTCTATCCCAATCAGCATTTTTTAGGGAAGAACTCCAAAAGGGATTGGCTGTTCAAACTGTCGAGGTATCCGATCAACAGATCGGTATTTACCCATAAAAGACTACCTCAAGTTAGGTAATCTACCCTTTGGATTGACGCAAGCCGCAAAACGGACATTCAAACAGAAAGCGGCAAAATATGTCTTGATAGGAGACATTTTGTATCGTCGCAGCTACGACAGAATTCTTCTTCGTTGCTTGGACCAGCAAGAGTCCACTTGGGCAGTCACCCAAGCACATGACGGTACATGTGGCAGCCACTTCAGTGGTATGGCCATTACAAAGCACATTCTTCGCATGGGCTATTATTGGCCATCTTTAGAGCGAGATTGTTGCGCGTATGTCAAGAGGTGCATAAAATGTCAACATCATGCCAATTTAATAAATGCACCTTCCCAGGCCCTACAGACAGTCCAGTCTGCTTGGCCATTTTTGCAGTGGGGCCTCGATCTAATCGGAAAGATCTCCCCTGCATCGTCAGGCCATCACACGTTTATCATAACGGCCACAGAATATTTTACCAAATGGGTGGAAGCAATTTCGTTAACCTCTACGACAGGACCCCGCATTGCGGAGTTCATTTTGCATTACATCATATGTTGTTTTGGTATTCCATCCAAAATAATCTCGGATAATGGGCCATCATTCAAGAACAAATACGTGGTTGCTTTAACCACAAAGTACAAAATCCAGCACAGCTTTTCAACACCCTATTATCCGCAAGCAAATGGGCAAGTAGAGGCATCAAACAAAATGCTAGTCGCTATCCTTAAAAAGACCGTCGTAGACAGTCATAAGGATTGGCACATACAAATCCCACTTGCCCTTTGGGCCTATCGCACTAGCATTCGGACGCCCACTGGGGCAACTCCGTTTTCACTAGTGTATGGCTCAGAGGCAGTAATGCCTCTCGAGTTGGAAATTCCTTCCCTCTGCATATCAATGCAGGAATTCATCGATGATGACACTGCATGGCAGGCCCGGTTAGACCAGCTTACATTGCTTGATGAAAGACGCGTTAATGCTCTCGAGCACTTACGTATCTATCAAGAGCGGCTTAAGAGAGCTTACAACATGAAAGTTCACCTAAGAGACTTTCGGGTTGGTGATCTGGTTCTGAAGGAAAACCAACAAAACTCTAATTTGCCGTCCCATATGAGGGACAAATTCACGGCAAATTTGTTAGGTCCTTATGTCATTGATAGCAAAATAGGACCAGGAACGTACAGGCTAGCTTCTTTTGACAGTATCAAGGAAACAGAACCCTTGAATATCAGTCATTTGTGACCATTTCATATCTAAGAAAGCCATGTACCAAAAAAAAAAAAAAAACAACAAACAAACAAAAAGCTCCAAGGATTATCGCAATCTCTTGGTCACCCAAAAATCTCCAAGGATTATCGCAATCTCTTGGTCAATCCAAAAAGCTCCAAGGATTATCGCAATCTCTTGGTCACCTAAAAGCTCCAAGGATTATCGCAATCTCTTGGTCAACCAAAAAAAAAAAAAAAAGCTCCAAGGATTATCGCAATCTCTTGGTCACCCAAAAAAAACTCCAAGGATTATCGCAATCTCTTGGTCACCAAAAAGCTCCAAGGATTATCGCAATCTCTTGGTCAACCCAAAAAGCTCCAAGGATTATCGCAATCTCTTGGTCAAACAATCAAGAAATTCAACAAAAACAAAACAACAAAAATCATCAAAAACAACAAAGATTTGCATCTCAATTCTAGGCATACTCGAAGTCATCAAAATCAACAAAAACACCATGCATAAATTTTACAACACTACAGTCAGTGGTCTGGGAATGTACTAAGAGTTTCAGTAATTCAGTCATCATTTTCCTCTTTAGCCATGTAGTGTACCAAGTCGAACGAATTTTACAAAGGTAGAGTCATACTTGAAATACACCTTGTTACGTAACATTCCAACACAAATCAAACATTAAAATTTCCAAAATTGTGTGAACGAAAGACGAAACCTACAAAAAAATCTAAGTCACCACAAGCGAAATGGTTATCTTGCTCATCCCCCTGTGCGAATGACCCCTAGAATGCTGAGAGTTGGCAAAAGGACAAGCTTCCTCCCTACCCAATTCCCTAAGAATCCCTAAAGTTCTAAATAGTTGCAAAACACAAAAATTTGCAAAATGTCAAAACTCAAAAATTTGACAAACTACAGTGCACACATCAAAAGGCACAAACAACAGTGATTTTCGTCACTCAATATCCCCAATCCCTTGCTCAAAAAAAAAAAAAAATCAAAATAAACAGTGATCTCATCACTACAATGAGCAAGTATCCCAATACAATTGAAAAAAAAAAGGGAGTTGACCTTGAATCCCTGGAACTCTCAGCATTCTCGTAGGTCATAAGGCAAGCTTCAATACCAACTCGGTAATAGAAGTAAACCTCCCGCATGATGATATATCTCGTCACATTAACTTGTGTACGGATCAATGTTTGCATGTGGATGAGCTAGCTTATGGCATCCTCGGATTACAACGCAGATTAATCTTAGTACATACAACAAAGGAATTCGTGGAGCTAATTAGGTGATCCTCGATACGAGTTAGGTTGAAAGCCCACTGGCACTCGGCGGTATCCTAACAAATACCACTAAATGAACTCAATTGCACACACAGGGATGTTAAATAACTCGATCAAAAATAGGTCCGATTCATACCTTGTTCAAAAGTCCTGTAAGATAAAGTACAGTCATGGATAGTGAGTTAAAACTGTCTAAATCTCAGATAATCTTACATTCATCCCAAAACCATCTGCGCTACTTATCATCCTTATAATACCATCGAAAATACAAAAATAGCAAAGAAAAACCAGATAAATAAAAATATCATTCATCCATTTCAATTTGCATATCACATAGACATCTAAAACATTTCAATTCGTCATAACAGTCGCATTCATCAAAATAAATAAACATGCATAACAAAAATAAATCACATCATCACATGTACAAATCCAAAAATAAAATTGGTATATATATATATATATCGTCAAAAAAAAATGCCCGCAGGCTACAAAACCGGTCCTCAGACCCCGCAATCATATCCAAAACCCAACCTAAGGCATCGGCCACCATGATCATGCAGGATCGGTGCGACGGGAACTACCTCCCGTGGTGTGGGTCCTACGGGACCCTGCAGGGCGGCTACTGCTAGCCCCCGCATCATGCCTACTACCACCCCCTTCATCTAACCGCCTGCGGTGAGATGATGCTCGACCGCTCGCCGGACTATCCCTCGTCCGTCGAGAAGATCTCGCCGATCGAAGGCTCGGGGAGCCGCCCGCCAAGGCGGATGACCTCCCTCTCCAAGTCTATCCAGTACAGACACCACTCTGCCTCCCGTCGATGATAGATAGACAATGCATCATCGTGCTGCGCCAAAACCCTATCCCGCTCTGCCAACTGAGCCCGTAGAAGATCCCTCTCCAGATCCCGCATCCATAGCAGCTCCGTAAGTCATGCAACCTCATCGCCTACATCCGACCCCACCCCCTCCGTATCTGCCGGACGCATAGGACTCGCGGGGACAATAGCTCGCTCGAGCTCCAACTGCTCCTCCACATCCTGCATGTCCGGTTGCTCCGAAACGCCCAAGTCCACATCCTCACCTCCTGCATCCACCATGTCTACATCATCCAACGACCCTCCCCAATCACCCCCTGTCGCCTCAGCATCCTCCACTGCCGCCTCCGCGCCTCCCAGTGGACCCTCTCCTCTCCAGCGCCGCAATACCCACCACGAGTCATACTCAGTGGTAGTACCGACGTCATCCACATCCAACACCTCAATCACCGCATCCGATTCCTCGCCCAATGGCACGAGGACCGGTGGCTCCAGATCCCTCTCATCTCCCCGATGCCGATAGCCTACGGGTTCACCAGGAAACCCCTGGCGCACCCCAAACTGTCGTGTAACCCGACGGTACGGAAAGAACTCATGCTCCGTCCCATGCCGCCCAGTCAACCATCGCTCCCTCCGTACCCGTCGGAGCCACTCTCCAGCCTCAGGGCCAGGCTGGACAGTCTCGATAGGGACGCCAAAATAGCTCCCCTGGAGTGAGCCACAAAAAGGCATCAATATAGTGCTCAATGGCACCTTCCCATCGCCGACTCTGCCCCTGCTCCGCAGACCATCGCCACAAAGCCGCATAACCAATCTCCTCATCCTCCATCGCCGCTCGAGTCATCCACGGTAACCCGGTAGGCCTCTCAACAACTATGTGCCGCCAACCCCAACACCGCAACGTAAAACTGCAATTGACACCCTTCCGCTGTCGACAGCGGACCCCGTACAACTCCCCGTAAAGCTGCGCCAACAAAGTCTGTCCCCATCTCAGGATCAACGGTGCCTCTATCGGGCACTCTGCCAACTACCACACCAAATCCAGCAGGTTCCATGGGAACCTCGTGCCTGACGAATCAGGGAGAAGAATGTTAGAAATGAGGCCCATCAGGAATGCGTGCCTCACTCCTAACACCTCCCTCTCCTTCCACCAGCCAACCAAAATCCTACCAGCCTAGAAATTCGCCTCGACTGTCTCCACTGGGTCTGCTACACCCAGCTCCCCCCCATAGCCAAAACATCTCGTGAGTATAGCAGTCCGTTGATCAAATGGAGATGTCCTAATAGGCAGACCATCTATCAGAATCCGAAGCAACCGATAGACATCCTCAAGAGTCACAGTCATCTCCCCTGTCGGGAGATGGAAATTATTGGTCTGCGGATCCCAAAGCTTGATCAGGGCCGTTAGATAGGCCTGATCCAAAACCACAGGCTCCAGTCGAGCCACCTGCTTGAGCCCAAGGGCATCAAGCCATTCCTAGTCGTCATCAGTCAAGGCCAACCGCGCCTCAGTAAAGGCAGCGGGTACACGGTACCGGCTCCTAACAACCTGCAAGCAAACAAAAATAATAATAAATAAATAAATGAAAAAGATAAAATTTTCAATTCTAGGGTTTCTAACCTTAGTTGTTAAACAAAAACATCACAAAAAATCTTAAAGTTTAGAAAAGCGTCAACACAAAAACAATGCATTAAGTTAAAGCAAAATAAACCATAGGGTCACTTACAGGTCTCGCCTCGGCTCCACCGCTCAAACCAGTTTGTGCACTCATGATTGCAGAGAGAATTCAAGCAGCGCTTCGCTTCGCAGAATTACCTCCTCCTCCTAGAGCTCCAAAATCGCAAGAAAAAATGACACAAATGAGCCCAAAATCAAGTTTTGGCCCTTAAATAGGCCCTTTGCACTGGAATTCATCCTTGACAGGGACGAGCGCTCTGATCAGCGCTCGTCCCACCCAGGGACGAATTATCCAGCTGGAATTCGTCCCACCCGGGGACGAATTCGAAGCCAAGACAAAAAAAAAATCAAGAAAAATGACTAAAAATGCACTAAAAACACAAAATAAAACTGCCTGACAGGATTGCAAATGCAACTGACAACATGGGCATACAAAATTGACATCGGGGTCACAAATTATCACTATCCTACTCCCTAAGAAGGCTACCATAGCCGGACCGCTCCACGGGAAGACAGATTTTGACAATTTAATCCCAAAATGGTGTCACAAAAAACAACAAAACAACAAAAAATGCAACACAAAACAAGCAATAAACATGCCAGAAAAAAGTACTCTTGCACTTAAACTCTTGGCATAGCAAAATTGATGTCGGGGTTTTAATTGTCACTATCCTACTCCCGAAGAAGGCTACCATAGCCGGACCGCTCCACGGGAAATAGGTTTTCGACGATTTCACCTCATTATGACATCACCAAAAGGGTTAACACCCACCAAAAATAGGTCCAAATGTTGGAAAAATTGCACACGCTTAACGGTAAACCCTCTGAAGGCAACCTTGCACAAGTCATCTTGGGTCAAGCAACTCGGTTCTTCTCTCATGAAGGTCATTCTCTCATCGATTCGTCGCTTGAGGGGGTAGTCACACTTAGTCACCAACCAACAATCACACACCCAATTAAGGAAAACGACATGCATTCAAAGAATCATTGACAAAGACAATCACGCTCCCGCTTGGGGCGATAAAAAAGCAACAATCAAATCAATCAAACACTTGGCATTTCGTGAATCATGAACACAAGGTTCCCCCGAGGATAAAAACGCCCTTCACTTGTTCATGATCGATCAATGTCCGAGTTCAAGTCACACCTCACCAAAACAGGTTAATACTTGAAATCAAATTCCTTAGCTCGTCAGAAGCAAGGATTCAAGAATGCATGCCCTTTCCATACTTGGGGCATCAAAAGTTGGTTAGGTTACCAAGAAACCCTAATCATTAGTGCTTTGGTTATCTATTTTTGCTCAGCACTACGTCACCCGTAGTGCTTCCCAAAAAGGGGCATCTGTAGACACCAAAAAAGCACCAATCCGATTATGTGACTGCAAACACTGATCGCTTTGGCAAACACAGCCCCCAGGGCAGCCCTCAGAGGTTAAACAGTGGTCCTAACCACTTTCATAGCAATTTTGTAAGGTCAAGAAGCAATTTGGCACACTTGGACACTTTGCCCAGTACTCATCTCACCCCGGGACGAATTCAAAATAGAATCCGTCCCACCCTAGGACGAATTCTGAATCCGTCCCTGGGTGGGACGAATTATAAGCTTAACAGGCAAAAATGCAAATGGTGCCAAGTGGCAGCCCAGAACAGTCAGTTAAGGGCTCCTACCTTGCACGCATGTGTAAGTGGACAGAGGGGCCGTTAGAGGACTGTTACAAAAAGCATTTATCAAAGTTCAAGTCAATGGAAGACTCCCCTCCCTCATGGGAAGACAAGACTGCCACATGGCGCCTATGGCCAACACTTGGCTTTTGTGCTTCCCTCCCAAAAGAGACCCCTTGGGTCTATAAAAGGTGGGACTTTTCTCACCCAAAATATGGAGGTTGAAGGAGTGTTCAAGCAACGAAGTGCTGCCAAATTGAAGACTCACTTGCATCCCCCTTTGTTCACCTTCCTACATCCACCAATCTCTTTTGCAATGGAGGTTGTTGGGTGGCCTTTGGAAGCTCGAACCTTACTCAAATCCGACGCATGGACACCTGAACCTACCAATTCGCCGACCCCCCAATCCTAAAAGGTTTTGGGCCCATCCCTGGTGGATTGGCTCCAAAATTGAGGGCCAACGGTGGGAGGCCCACTTGGGCACCCCCGCACCTCCCAAGTCCTATTTTTAGTTTTCGAGCATTTTAGATTATTTTTTAGATTGCATTCTGTGTTACTAGTTCTGATTAGTCCATAATTGCAATTTTGTAACTTTTGGTCAGATTTTAGGATGTTTTGTATTGCTTTGTCGTTTCGCTAACTTGCAGGTGTCAAGGTCAAATTCCCGAGGGTGGAGGCCAAATTGGGAAAATCCGACCATCTGGGTTGTCCCAAAATGGCCCCAATTACCTAACCCCCATGTTTGCAGGCGTTTTGCAGGACCTGAGATCCGACATTGGAGCAGCAGCAGGTCGGTTTCTCCAACTCAAAAGAATTCGTCCCACCCAGGGACGAATTACAGTCAGAATTCGTCCTGCCCAGGGACGAATTCTAGTTTAAGGTGGATTGGCCAGCTGCCTCAGTGGCAGTGGCCTTCTGGTAACTTCTCTTACCTTCTGTCAAGTTTTGAAGCAATTTGGTGTCACTGTATTCACTGTTTTAGGCAAATATTCATATGCATATTTCGTTGGTTTTAGAGAGAGAATGCTTTTCATTTGCAGCAGGTGCTACTGACGCCTTGGTCATTTCTTTGTTCACAGGAGAAGCAACAGAGGCGAAGAACTCATCGACATCAGCGGCGGCATCATCTTGGCCCGCCCATTGCAATCGTGGGCACACGAAAGGAGGAATCATTCAGCGATTGTAATCAAACTCTATTTGCGCTCCTAGCCCCTGAAAAGGGAGGAGGCATCATTGTAATGGAGATCAAAGGAAATTAATGAAAGGGCTGTGTTTTCTTTATCTGATTGTGTCTCTTCCAATGTGTGTCTTTTCCGTTTCATGCAATTTACATTTCTAGGACATAAGCGTACTTAATTTTGAATGCAATCGCACTTGGTGTTTCTTTTGACCGGAATCTCGTGCTTTCAAGATGCTTTATGGGTAATCTAGATTGGCCAATAATGACTTCTCCATGATAATTTAAAATCCTTTACACAAGGTTTTTAGCCTAATAAACTATTACAAAGAAATTGTGTTTTTGAATGATTGGGATATATATTAGTAAAAAGACAAGTGGAAAATGGAAAATATGAGAAATTTATACCTAACAGATGGATTGAGAGGGCAAGAACTATCGTAATCACAGTAAAAATCATCCCTAGAAAGTATTATCATACCACTTGTTAGGAACCTACTATTATAAATAAACTCACACACAAATACTAAAATTAAAATAGAGATTCATGAAATAACAATATATCGCAATATAGAAAGTAAATGTAGAATTAAAGCAATCTCACAAACAACACCGAATCCTAGACGATTTAAGGGGGCAACCTCCTTTAATAATTTCATTAATTTGTTAAAAGATACATTCATTCCTAGATCCATGTCTTTTAAATATACACTTCATGCAACCTTAACCTAATGCTCAATATTTGGATTACATGTAAAATTTTACTCAAGCTAAAATCTTCTACTAAACATCAGTTACATTCCTGATAACAATTACATTAAATGACCCCACTTGTCTAGGTGCCTTACTTACCACAAACTACTACAAAATAAAATTATAAAGAGGTCCCCACATTGGAAGTGGGTCATTACATAATCATATGAGCCCACATTTTCAAACTAATATTTTAAGCACTCTCTTAAGGACTGTTCTTGTCATACTATAGGAATATTTAACTATGTTATAATATCCATCCAAACCTATATTGTAAAGGCACAAGATACATTAAATGATCAATTTTTTCATTCTATGAATTACATAAATGACACCTTTCTAGGCCATTCCAACTCTTATTCTATAATACCTCCCATGTTAGAACCTTATTTTTCATGGTAAGCCATAGGAATAGTCTTGTGTTGAATAGGCATTTCTACTTCTAGAGTGACTTCCACCATACTAAATTGTTATTTCTATATTTTGATAAAGTCTTATAGCCCACATTTAGAGTTTACTCTTCCATGTCTCTATTCTTTGTCCAAACCAACTGATCAACTTACTCTCATAACTTGATATGCCTAGTCGTAAGACCTCCCACATTCTTCTCACTAGTGTGCCTTTTGGCCATAAAGCCCTAATATTGTTGCTTCCTTCCATCCATATCTCTAGTTTGTAGATGATTCTAGGTTGGCTTCTTGCGTAAGAATTTGAATCCCCAAAACTCTTAGGATCTAAATTATATTATTTAGCAGTTTGTACATACCACCACAACCAATCCAATGGTCCAATCCTAGTCTTATCCTTGAACCATCCCCTATTTTATATAAAATACAATCACCTAAAATATAAATTACCTTCTAATAGATTGATATATTATGGGTTTGCTTCACTAAGGCCCTTATGCACTCCTCGATTGTGAGTGGATCTATATACTTTTCTTGTATGCTATTATTCAATAAGCATACCTTTGATATTATATTCCAAATCCACTTGGTTTTTAGAGCCTTTCTTAACAAGAAGATATTCTTAAGTGCCCATCCTACATTTCCTTGAGCTTGGATAAGGATTGTCATTTAACCAGTGTAATACATAAGCATATAATAAAAAACAAAAAAATAAAAATAAAAATATATATTTAAAAAAACTAATAAAATATAAATTTAATTATTAATTGTAATTATAAACCTTCTAATGATTGCATTTTTAATTTGCTTTATAGGACATTTGGTGTACTTGTTTTAAATGGTAGACGTAAATGACAAAGGAGAGATTTTAATGGTAATTAGAAAATCTGACATGACTACTCAAAAATTAAATACAATAGATGAGGGAGCTTTAATTCTAACATGATGAATGTAGAGGAGAATAATGATGGACATGGTGAAATTAATTCTCAAAGTCCACTTGTCATGATGGGCAGATTAAGCGTTAAATATCCTAATCAATCAAGATCAAGGAACCACGAGCATTATACAAATGGAGGTTTAATGAGGCATAGCCATAGCATAGTTGAAAGCAATCCCAATGAGCACATTAACAAATAGTAATTTATTGCAAAATGTAAAGGTATGCTCTCTCAAAAAATAAGGTTACACATTTTAATAAGATATAAGTAAATACGGTTGGGGTGTTGAATTAGGTACATATTTAGTTGGTTTTTGAATTTAAGATACAACAGCCCATTGATATTCAAGTTGTCGATATCCCATATGCATATGGGATGCTACTTAGTCATGATTGGTCAAGAACTCAAAATAGCTATATGGAAACATAATTTTCACACATGTGGATTACTTGGTGTCGCATAACCAAACAAATGTGGATAGAAAGAGAGCCAAGGCTAAAAGAACTCATCACTAAGTATAATAATGTCAATAAAATTTTGTATGCCAAACCAAAATTAGGACTATACACTATGGTAGTGGAAACCCAATCGAAAGAGAATAATCTAGTAATGGAAGCCCTGCAAAGTAAACAAAAACAATTGAACACCAGTTGTAGAGCTTTAATTTTAATGGATCAAAGTCCAAATATGGTAGTGGTTTTAGGATTCAATTGATCTATTTGGTGAGAGGCGTAAAATAAACACCTTTAGGATTTCAGATTTGACATTACTATAGAATGAGACCCATAAAAACCAATATCATTGCCATCACATGCATCTCACCAATCACTTTCTAAATGATGAATACTACAACATTTATGGGTGTTGATAATAATATCAATTACATCATATCTTATCTCCCATGCATCACCATTCATGGAGGAAATAGTCTAACAATGAATTATTCCTCTCAATTAAGTGCATCATTCATTATCACATCGATCAATCACAAGTTCTCTATGACACTACTATACAAGATAAATCAATTCAAGTGGATGTCCTTTATGCATTTAAGTAAAGATAAATCTCAAAGCTCAATTGAAAGTCTTACGGGAGAAGCTAAATCAAAAGACATATGGGAAAATCTAAATTAGAAGTCCTATAGGTAAATTTAAATTAGAAGACCTATAGGCCAAGTAGAAGTTATTTAGACATTTGTTTAAATATAAATATTTTATCATCATGTTTGTATGTATTTTGTATCATAGCAAGCTAAGTAGAAGTCCTTCAGGAAAATCTAATTAAACTCTTACTAAGAAGATATCATTGCTAACCAAAAGTCATTTTCGAAAGGCTAACTAAAAATCCCTAGGAAAAACTAACTAATGTCATCTTGGGTAAAACCTAAAGCTAACTATAGTTTCTAAAGGAAAAACTAACTAAAGTCCTATAGGTAAATCACTAAGCAAATCTTTGTATATATTTATACATAGTTGTATATAACTATGTAAGCATCTCTTCTTTTAATTCCAGCTAATGTACCCTTGGGCAATTCTAAAATAATACATATCTATATATTTGTATCATATTAGTTTTTTTTAGCATTATCCATTGTCCCTTGGGCTCATCACTCTATCATGCATCTATCCTCTATCTATCATGAAAATATTGAGAGCTAATCATCATGTCATAATTTCAATCTAATCTAATTATCTTATCACCTATGCATTTAATCATGATTAAACATACACCATTCATTTAATTCAATACACCATAAAATCATCATTTAATAAATAATTAATCCTTAATCAATATGCATTAATCATAGTTACATAATACATTTCTCATCCTAAAAAAAATAATCATCATTGTATCTTACAATCACTCTAAAATGACTCCTCAATTAGTCATCATAAACATTAATTAACCCTCAATCATAAAGCACTTAAATATAACAATAACATATATCCTAAATAAAATGCACACATCAATAAGACAACACTAATGAATCCCAAATGATAAAATATAAAATGATAAATTTTCTATATATCATATCATATAATATACAATCATCATTATGATACAATAATATACACTCTCAAAATTTAGCACAACACTCCTACAACTAGCTCTAGGAGCCTATGTCTTGTGCTCCTATATGTCCTCCTCCTTTTCCTATATCTGGTGGAATCCTTACCAATCACTATGACTAGTGTGTCATAGACCGAGGGTGGATCCATGACCATGTCCTTTTTAGTGATGGTAGATACCTATTAGTTGAGATAATTGCATGATATACTACCTTCTAATATGCTACCCAATTGATATCTACCTATAAGTTCCTCTAAACCTATGCCATATGTTCTAGATATATCTACAACACATGGATCCTACTACTAGTACAATATCTCTCATTGTTACTACATCTTATTCTATAATCATACCCTAAATAATCTACTACTTCCCCATAATCGTCCTACTAGCCAATCTTGCTTTGTTACCTATGTCACTACCTCTATCTAAGTTATTGCTAGTGCACTATTTAGTCTTACCAATTTTTTAGCTAGGGTATATCACCATATCTTGATGGAAAATATAGGTGACCTACTCAATCCTACATTACCTATTATGATCATCAATATTGCTAGAAGTGGTTTTCATAAAATTGCTTCCACTACTACTACTTATGCATATACCTCTAACTATATCTAATGATCTCTATATTAATGAATCAAAACTTGTACTACCTCTCACACCTTGCTCAACCTCCAATACTCCCCTAGTCATACCCAATGATGATCATCCTCTTGGATTGTATGGTATGATACCATCATCTTTCTAATACTAATTTCATCACTCCCTATGTCTGGAATGGTTTAGTGATAAACATCAACCTCAATATATGAATTCATTTCTAACATTGGCTTGAATCCTCTATCACTAGTAAAATATTGGTTCTAACATAGCCCTCCAAGGATTTCCTATCTCATGCTAAATTAATAGATCAAATAATAAAAACAATAAAGTTTTGACTCTCCTCATGGTCCCTTCATCCTTCTAAGGCACCTAACATGAGTTAGATAGAAGGCATCATCATGCTAGCCTAGACGATGCCTATATGGTGTCTATATGATCTGCTTCAATAATAGATTATCCATAACCCTCATTTTATACTAGAAAAAAACCCCTATTGGGTCTCTTTTACCCTACTTCTACTGGCCCAAATTGTTGGCCATATATACCTCCTAATCTACCACCTGCCTTGGTATTCCTAAAGGAATCATAATGGCTATATGCTCCCAAACCCATACTAGGAGCAATATGCAATAAGTGATGCCTCTCTTACCTCTATAGACCACCATATACCATGATTAATATAGATATACCAACACAACAATACCCTACACAAAGACTATATATTGGTCGTGCATATCATCCATAACCTCTATAAACCCCTACTGGACCATCCTATAACTAGTGTCACTAATAAAAACACCTAAAACCATGGTGCATGGGAGTAGGTTCTATCTATCCAAGCACCCCTAATGTAAGTGATATTATTGTCAATGCCTAATATTATAACTAGAAAATTTGCATCTCCCATCAGTGTCTCTAGACAATACCTCTTATCTTGGCTAATATGAACGTATATTCTCTTGATGGGAATTATTAGGATTCTCTAGACATAATTTAATATCAATTTCATCTCTCTTATGTGATGTTGGAAGGTATTCATTTTTTAATACCAATGCTTTTCCAATGTTGTAAAGAGGGACCTATCAAACTCTATATTTGGCATAAAGGCTATGCGATATAGCCCCAATTTCACTAGGAAAGCATTCTATGCAATCCTAGGAGACCCTGAGTGGTCTCTAATACATGAGAATATCACTCATATAAACTAAGTATCTATAAATACTCTTATAATCATATCTAGCAAAAATATTTACCTCAACTTGTAAAATGAAGAGAAAAATAAAAATAAATGTGAAGTAGGCAAAAGTGTAACCCAACACAAAAGCTATATTAGATGGAAAAAGCAAATCCAAGTATTTAAAGCACTACTTGGGTGATGGTAACACTTCTAGTAAGTAAAATCATAACTAATGTGCAAATGTGTTAGTGTAATAGTGTTGTCATAGCACAAAATCATGGCTTATTACTTTTGGCACACTTTTTGAGGTGGCTACAAAGATTAGTTTATTGGTACATACTTATGCTCATGCTTCCCTATCAACTATGGGTATTATCACTTGACTAGCTAAGTGTGGTGCACATATGTGTTGGGACAACACATAATCTATAGCTATTTATACTTTTGTCTCCTTTTCTATCCTCTCCATAATGAAAATATCTTTATTTCTAGTCCCCAACCCTTTTACCCCCCTCAACTACCTTGCTCAATTTTTGTTGTCCATCTTCAATTCTTGACCACCACACTATTATGGATAATAATCAAATTGATTTTTCTTTTTCCAACTTGATCCTCCAACTTAGGAAGACTCCTTTACCACAAAGAGCAAAAATGCTTTCTATCAAGCAAAAGCATTGCCAACATTATTGCCACCCTAGTGGTGCTTTTGTCATTGGTCACTTAATCCATGGTTTTATAATTCTACCACTCTTGATATCTTACCTAATAAAGGGTCTATTGTTGGCCAAGGGAGTCTAATATTCTCCTCCAACTTAGGAAGACTCCTTTACCACCAATCCCTTTTTTTTCAATTTTTTTTGTTGGTAAGATAAAGTGTCATTAGGATGTAGTAGTATTGGTAGCACTTTTGCAAGACCTGCAATACTTTTGCCTCTATGGTAGAATTAAGTTCTTTCTAACTTCCATATTTTTCACTTTTGCATTTAGGTTTTAGA
Organism: Wollemia nobilis; assembly: GCA_028583015.1. Classification (NCBI taxonomy): domain Eukaryota; kingdom Viridiplantae; phylum Streptophyta; class Pinopsida; order Araucariales; family Araucariaceae; genus Wollemia; species Wollemia nobilis. The sequence goes on from JAQPPZ010011830.1 coordinate 273,049, forward strand.
AATTTGGCTACTTACAAAAATCAATTTCTATTCTTAACTTATTTTTGTTATTTATTACAAGAAAAAAAAGGAAAAGAAACTAGTTATTACTTTAACCATTTAGGGGATAAACTAAATATTCAATATTTTTATCATTAAATCAAAATTATATATAGTTACATTTATATTATTTGAGAGGGAGGCATCATGAATAAGACCTTTGTGATTCATTTCCATTTTGTTTCATCACACATGTAGTATGATTAGAATAATATGGAGTAAAAATTTGTTGCATGTGGAGTGTGTGAGAGGGTGGGTGTGTGTTAAATTCTCTATTGAGAACAATAGATCTTGACTTTACGAGGGGTCATGGTTGGGAGGAGACTTCTCAGCCATGTGCGTTTGTCATAGGGATTTATCACACTAACCAAACAAAATATATATATTTAGCAATCGTGCATTTTTATATCATTTAGCAGGTCTCTATACATCATGGTTAAGGACCTTCCTTATTTTACTCATCATTTTATTAACATTGCATTTAATTTCATTTTGCTACACACTTCTAAGAAAAACTAGCATTGGATTATAAGTTTAATGGCATCATTGCTCTTTGTTTTTGACATAACCACAAAGAGCAAAATGCTTTCTATCAAGCAAAAGCATTGACAATATTATTGCCACCCTAGTGGTGCTTTTGTCATTGGTCACTTAATCCATGGTTTTATAATTCTACCACTCTTGATATCTTACCTAAGAAAGGGTTTAATGTTGGCCAAGGGAGTCTAATATTATCCTCCAACTTAGGAAGACTCCTTTACCACCAATCCCTTTTTTTTCTATTTTTTTTGCTTGGAATATAAAGTGTCATTAGGATGTAGTAGTGTTGGTAGCACTTTTGCAAGACCTGTAGTACTTTTGCCTCTATGGCAGAATTGAGTTCTTTCTAAATTCCATATTTTTCACTTTTGCATTTAGGTTTTAGACCTTTTGGGTACTTACAAAAATGAATTTCTATTCTTTATTTTTCTTTTTGGTATTTATTACAAGAAAAAAAAGGAAAATAAACTAGTTAGTACTTTAACCATTTAGGGGATAAACTAAATATTCAATATTTTTATCATTAAATCAAAATTATATATAGTTACATTTATATTATTTAAAATGGAGGAGGCATCACGAAGAATACCTCTGTGATTCATTTCCATTTTGTTTCATCACACATGTAGTATGATTATAATAATATGGAGTAAAAATATGTTGTGTGTGGAGTGTGTGAGAGGGTGGGTGTGTGTTAAATTCTCTATTGACAAGCATAGATCTCAACTTTACGAGGGGTCATGGTTGGGAGGATACTGCTCAGCCCTGTGCGTTTGTCATAGGGATTTATCACTCTAACCATAAATATATATATATATATATATATATATATATATATATATATATATATATATATATATATATATATATATATATATTTAGGAGTCATGCATTTTATATCATTTAGCAGGTCTCTATACATCATGGTTAAGGACCTTCCTTATTTTACTCATCATTTTATTAACATTGCATTTAATTTCATTTTGCTACACTTCTAAGCAAAAGCAGCATTGGATTATAAGTTCAATGGCATCATTGCTCTTTGTTTTTGACATAGCCACAAAGAGCAAAAATGCTTTCTATCAAGCAAAAGCATTGACAACATTATTGTCACCTTAGTGGTGCTTTTGTCATTGGTCACTTAATCCATGGTTTTATAATTCTACCACTCTTGATATCTTACCTAAGCAAGGGTCTATGTTGGGCAAGGGAGTCTAATCTTCTCCTCCAACTTAGGAAGACTCCTTTACCACCAATATTTTTTTTTCTATTTTTTTTGTTGGAAAGATAAACTACCATTAGGATGTAGTAGTGTTGGTAGCACTTTTGCAAGACCTGCAGTACTTTTGCCTCTATGACAGAATTAAGTTCTTTCTAACTTCCATATTTTTCACTTTTGCATTTAGGTTTTAGACCTTTTGACTACTTACAAAAATCAATTTATATTCTTTATTTTTTCTTGTTATTTATTACAAGAAAAAAAAGGAAAAGAAACTAGTTAGTACTTTAACCATTTAGGGGATAAACTAAATATTCAATCTTTTTATCATTAAATCAAAATTATATATAGTTACATTTATATTATTTGAGATGGAGGCACCACGAAGAAGACCTTCGTGATTCATTTCCATTTTGTTGCATCACACATGCAGTATGATTAGAATAATATGGAGTAAAAAAAAATTGCATGTGGAGTGTGTGAGAGAGTGGGTGTGTCTTAAATTCTCTATTGACAAGCATAGATCTCGAATTTATGAGGGGTCATGGTTGGGAGGAGACTGCTCAACCCTATGTGTTTGTCATAGGGGTTTATCACACTAACCAAATAAAAATATATATTTAGGAGTTGTACCCAAATAAATGATCCATAGATAATATGACAATATTGTAAAATAATATTATTCACTTTTGAGAATATAATAATTTTTTAATGATACATAATGTTGTTTGATATATTATGCAATCAATTTAAAAATAAAATACATTTTATATATTATTTATAGATTTTTATTATGTTTTAATAATTTTTTTTTATTATTTGTGGAAAACATCCCAAAAGGGATGCCACTTTCGGGTAAGACCCAAGGAGGCAGGGGTATCCATTCCGCAAAAAATGCCCAGGACTCGGACCGGCCTACCACCTTTGACATACTCAAGGAGCAAACAAACACACAAAACCAAATTAAAAAAAGTAAATAACAACAAAAATAATAAAATAAAATAAAAGACATGCTCCTTGAGTGTGTCAAAACCAAAAGCACAACCAAACACGCACAATAAGATAAAAGAAACCACAACACAAACCACATAGAAAAACACAAGAACCACATAACAAAACATAAACAAGACAAAAACAACAAAACACTACAAAGACATAACCCAAAAAAACATGAAAAATAAACACAACCAAAACCTAAAAAATAAAATAAAAATAAAAATAAAAACAACCAACAACAGACAATAAACAAAAATAAAAAACATAGAAAACACTCACACAAAAAAAATGAAATAACACAAACAAAGAGAAACCCAAGAACAAGAACGAAAAAAACACAAGAACAATAACAAAAAAAAAATTAAAAAAAAACAAAACAACATAAACACAAGAACAACAAAAAACAACACAAAGAACACAAAAACAAAACAAAACAAAACAACCCACCCACCTTAAAAAACTAAACAAAGAAGACAAAAGAAAAAAAATGAACAAAACAATGACCTATCTAGACCAGAATACTATTAATGCAAGAATCAATAGAGGAAACAAAATAAATAATAGAATGAGCTGGGGAACTAAAAAAACTAAATGAACCAAAGAGAAACAAAAAAAAAACAAGAAGAAACTAGGTACCTTCAGAACTGGAGCCATCCAAAGAAATGATAGAAAGAAGAGCTTCCCTAATTTGAAAAGCCCACCATATAGGAGGGTGGCCATAACAAGTAAGATCACCTTTGTCCAAAGCCCAATTAGCTAAAGCATTAGCACTCTTTTTTTGATCTCTGACTACATGATTGTAATCAAATTTCAAAAATCCCATCTGGATTAACTGAATCTTCTCAATAATTCTTTTTATTCTTCAATCCACCTTATGATTCTTAGAAGGAGTCTTCAAGAGATTAATCATAATTTGAGAGTCAGACTCAACTAACACCTTTTCCCATCCAACCTTAGTAGCCTCCTGAAGGCCTCTAAGGATACCATACCCCTCAAGCAAGGTTATTGGAAAGAATACCCAAATTCTCGAGCAAAAGGAGCCATCTGAAAGTCTACCAATTCCTCCCACACTGGCTTTTCCAGGGTTCCCTCTAGAGGCTCCATCAATATTGACTTTTCCAAAATCCTTAGGAGGAGGTTGCCAATTTCTAGTCCTATCCATATTACTAATACTCACATTCCCTTTAAGTTGGTTTCCCTTAGAAGGTTTAATCTTCAATATTTGCATCACTTGATCCCATCTTTGGTGGGAGTTTTGGGGGTGATTAAGGAGTTGATGGACTGATTCAACTAAGTTGGCTATGGTCTTTTGCCAAATATAGTGAATATCCTTCCTATCTTGATTAAAAATTTGACTGTTCCTTTCATTCCAAATATTCCAAAGAAGAATGGTAGAACCCATCCAAAATAACTGCCTAATAAAATGATCAACACCCTCTTGATTAGGCCAATCCCTCCAAAGCTATTCAAAAGTGAAAAAATTGGACTACTGTAATCCAAGTAAAGTTGCCATTCTCCTCCATAGCTCAGAGGCTAAAGTACACTCAATAAAAATATGGTTGATATTTTCTACATTCTTTTCACACATTTCACATCTAAAAGGGCCATGAAAACCATGCTTCATAAGTTGCTCACCAGTAAGAACCCTACGATGCAATAAAATCCAAAACTAATTTATAGTGGAAAACACCCCTTTTAGGGTGCCACTTTCAACAGGTTGGGCATAGGAGGAATGAAGCCTTGTCGGAATCTACCAACACATAGGACATTCCTAACTATACCATATATCTGCAGGATGGAGAGAATGGGAATGGAACCTAGGTCGGCCTCTACCAGCACCCAAGGATTTACCACTGCACCACAACAAGCAGATAAAACTAATTTATAGTGGAAAACACCCCTTTTGAGGTGCCACTTTCAACAGGTTGGGCATAGGAGGAATGGAGCCTTGTCGACCTCTACCAACACATAGGACATTCCTAACTATACCATATATCTGTAGGATGGAGACAAGGAGAATGAAACCTGGGTCGGCCTCTACCAGCACCCAGGGCATTTACCACTACACAACAACAAGCAGATTATTATGTTTTAATAATTATTAAACATTTAATACTTTTATTATTTTTTAAATATTATTATATTCTTAGTCATAATTCAATTTCTTAAATTTATTATAGGAGATTCAAACATCTACTAATATTGACAAATATCAAATCACCATTAAATTTTTTTATTTTTTATTTTTAATATATTTTTAATTATCTTTAAATTTTATTTTTTATGTTTATAATTATCATTTTTTTTAATTCAATAAAAACAAAATACTTTATAATAAAAATAAGTTGGAAATATCATAGCCCGGGGCGCAAGGCCACCCATACGACCAATACCAAAAACAATCCCTAAAAGGTTGAAAAAAAACATAACTAAGCATAAAAAAATAAACTAGAGTCAAAAACCCTAAATTGTAAAACTGTAACTCTAGGCACCAAGTAGACTTATTGTAACATCATTGTGTGTTTGTTTAAATCCAATGCCTCAAAGGTGTTGGAGCTGATGTTGGAACTGTTGGGTTGAGTCAGATAGGTGAAACATTTTTTCGAGTAAATTGTCTCCATCTTCTTTCCCTTATCGAGGACTACGAGAACATCGAAACCGCATAGAAAAAAAGGGGTCTTTAGAATTTGCTTCCTCCATAGAAATTGCCAATTTCATTGATGATGGCTCTACATCCAACGACATTGTAGTTGTTGGATGAATCGAGAACATAGTTTCCCAATTGAACACTGATTATATGAAGTTACTTCTCTAGAGTGACATCTTCTTCTATAGATCCTCTTCATGGGTTGTGGGAGCACCTTGCGCTATCTAGGGAAGAGTGTACTAAAGGACTGACCATTTGGGTAGATTGTGAAGCAATAAGTATTGCAACCCTTGGGGTATGAATTTGTCGAGACTGAGAAGTCTCATTGTTGGCAGTTTTAACTAGGGGACTAGCTTTTTTATTTTCATACCCTTTCTCTATCAGCTTTGAGACATGTGCCAACTTGGACTGTGTACCTTTAGAAACCGCCAAACATGCATTTTTAAGTCCTCCCATCATTGTCCAACCATTCTCCTAAGGTTGAGAAGTGGGAGCACTTGGTGTGGTCGGGCTCTGCTTGTTCCTATTATGCGGCATCATAGGACAATCTCTGATTTTGTGTGCTGAGGACTAGCATCGAAAACATGTGTTAGGTAAATTAATGTAGAGGACTTACTAGCTTGTTCCTATTATGCGGCATCATGGGACAATCTCTGATTTTGTGTGCTGAGGACTAGCACCGAAAACATGTGTTGGGCAAATTAATGTAGACGACCCTTTGGGATAGCACAGTATCACCAACTTGTATGTCAATAGTCTCCTTAAAATCTCTAGAAATATCAATCTCATGCAAACACGTTTTTGTGAGTGTTCATAGAAAAATTTGTTTGCCTCCACAAAAATAACATGTCCTAAATAAATTGCTATGAGACTTAGAAAAAACCACAAAAATAAAGAAAATCCTGAAAATTCCACTACACAGAAACTTTGATAAATCTTTCCTTCAAGAAGAAAAAAAAATATCGAAAATAAAATAAACACAAAGCTCTCATGCTCATAAATCACGTGGGATGTTTCAAACGAATTGCTGTCGACGTGACAAAAAGCCAGGAGAAAATGGATTCTCAAGATAGGACTGGCCTAATCTCCATCGCTACGTACTTGTGTCTGCAAGTCTGACGCTACCTTCAGTAATTATCTGTAACGCTTTGGAGTCCCCCCTCCCTTTATTTCAGGTTTGCCATCATAAATTGTGCTTGATCCTTCATCCACATGAGCACGGGTATCTTAAATCTTCGCCTTAGCGTGGGATGGGTCCAAGGGCCATGCTCATAAAAGGATGTTTTTTAAAGCAATAATTCATTTGATAAAAATAATTATTAAAAAAAATTAAAATTAAAATATAATCTAATTTTCATATAGACAAACATATATCATAAACCATAGTAGAATCCTACCAATCAACTTACATAAACTCTGAATCATTTCCACCCACTATTCCTTATTTACAATGAGACTGTAACACACTATAAACGGAATTGAACTAAATCAAGTCTATAAACCCGACAATCTCAACATCCATCATCCATGATACAATGTTCCCTTGATTAAGTTGTTCTTTTACATGACATGGCCTAAACTGGGTTTGACGAAGTAAGGGTTAAGGAGGCTTGAGCTGACGTGGTCTCCATGGTTTCTTTTCATTGGCTCTAATGGCTTCCATTTCTTTAAATTTTGAAACCAAATGCTGTTATTTTCATCTATACAATAATTCAAGAAAAAAAAATTCAATTTTTAAATATAAAATCTCAAATAATGTTTTTCAAAACGTTTTTGACAAGATGTATTTTTTTTAATTCGTTTAATAAGACTAGACTTCCATTTAATCATATTTTTCAAACAAGTTTATGATAAGGATGCTTTTTCATTTATGCAATAATTGAGAGTGCTCATGGCCCCACTTCCATCCTCGCCATCGGCACCGCTATTCCTCCAAATGGGTGGTTGATAGATAATATGACCTGTTATTTATTTTTTATATTATAATAATATGTTTATGATGTAATATATATTTAAGATTGTTTTAAGTATTATATAATCAATTTAAAAATAAAATATAATTATTTTTATTATTTATAAATTTTTATTAAAATTTAATTATTATTAAATATTTAAATTTTTTATTATTTTTTAATTTAACTACACTTTTAGTCAGCATTCAATTTCTAAAATTTATTATAAGAGATTCAAACAAAACTCGAATCATCATTCAACTTTTTTTTTAATTTTCATATATTTCTAATTATTATTAAATTTTTATTATTTTTATAAATTTTCAAGTTTATAATTATTATTTAATTTTTTTAATTTATAATAAAAATTTGATAATTATTTTAACATTAATTTTTTTTTGGTAAGTTGGAATTATATTAAAAACGGGTTTTGAAAGGATCCCAAAAACCTTCTTACAACGAGTCAAAAGACCAAACCGAGGGTTAAAACCCAAATGACACATCCCACCCAGTGGGAGACTCATTACAAGGATGAAGATAAAATCCCGTCTAGCGGGAAACATCCGAAGACCACCACAAAGGAAATCCCGCCCAATAGGAAAAACCGGCAGTCAAAAAAGGAAAATCTCGCCCAGCGGGGACCCTAGCAAATTTAAAAACCTTCCCAACAGGGAAAACAACAAAAAAAATTACAATCCCGCCTCATGGGGAAAAAACCGCACAATCTGGAAATCCTGCCATGTGGGGAAAACAAGCATGTTTAGGAATCCCGCCAAGCAGGAAAGGCACACAAACCCTAAACCAGCATGTTTGAGAAATCCCGCCTAGCGGGAAAACCAGCAAAATTGGAAGATCCCGCCTGCGGGAAAACCACCAAACCAACCCTAAACCGGGTGTGAAGGGTCCCGCCCAATGGGGAAAAAAAAAATAGCAGCAAGGGAAGGTCCCGCCCCGCGGGAAACCCAACAACAACAGGAAATCCCGCCTTGTAGGAAAAAACAGCAGCATGCCCAGAATCCCGCCTTCAGAGAAACCAGCAAGAGAAGGCGAACTCGCCTAGCGAGAAAAACCAGCAGTACGCCCAAGACCTGCAGACAAACCCACGACCCCCCATCGGGGAAAACCAGCACGCCCTGAACCTGCAAAAAATCCTGCGAACTCGTGGATCCCACCCAGCGGGAAAACCAACAACATGCCCAGAAGAACACAACCCCTGCCTAACAGGAACCCCGATCTAGGATGCAAGCTACAGAGGAGAGACAGGGAAGCTGTCCCGTGAGCGTCCATGACTGAGAAGGATTTTGATGGGTAGAAAAAATAGCGGAAGCCATTGCATTGTAAGATCTTGAGCCCCCATCCCAAGATCAAACCCTGCAAGGAAACAAGCCATTAAAACCACCATCAAGAAAACTTCTAGCCCCACCATTGTCTGTTAGGGAATGGATCCAAGGAGAGATGTAGCTGCATGCATGGGCACCCCCCCAGGACCCAAACAACAGACTACAGAAAGATCCCTGAGATCCATCCACAAGAACAAACAAACCCCGGATCTACAAGGAGATCCCAAAGACAAGGGTTTCATGGGGCGACTGGGAAAACCATCTACGGGAAAATGCGCCTCCTGAAGCCAACAGAATGCAAATGAAGATCCCAAGCAACAACCAGAAAACCAGAGCCAACCCTTTTCCAACAGCCCCGAAAGCACGGTGGAAACCCGTCGAACCAAGAAAATCAGGGCAAGAAACCACCAAACCCTTCTTGCAGACCAGCAACCCCATCAGGAGGGAAACCTGACAAAATAGGGGAACCTAGAAACTAGGCCTGAGAGCAGACCTAGGAGGAGGACAAGGAAATAGAGAAGTGGGACTGAACCTGGTGCTGGAACCATCCCTCCCTTGCCCCTATTTTAACATTAATTTAAATTATATAAAAAAAACTTAAATTTTAATTATTTATTTTAAATTTTATAAATAAATATTATTATTTTTAAATGATATTTATTTAAACTAATTAACCCAAAATAAAAAGTTAAGAACTAATTTATTTTAAAACAGTTTATTAAACATTTGTAGCTATTTTAAAATACTCCTGGCTAGAAATACAAAAATATTCCCTTACTTTCAAAGGTTTTAAATTTTTTTTTGTTTTTTTCTCTGCCGGATAATAAGCTTTTCCATGGTTACTGTGGATTCTAATAGTACGCAATGAAGAAAAATGATCCCTTGCTGCTGATGTCAACGACGATTTATTTTATGGATTTATTTTATGATCCAGAATCTCTGTTACATGCATTAAATTAAGGTAAATTATTCGTATGAACGTGGACCTCATTTATATTATTGGTAATTCACGATTGTGTATAAGTATTACTAAAAAAAGAAAAAAGCAAATTAGTTCAATTAACCTACAAAAAGTATCAAAAGCTATTATAAATAGCTTAAGTGGAAAGCCAGGAATTCATCTCCTTCTAAACATACTTATCCATCTAGTATAGGATTACCTATTGTAGCTCCTACAACATACTTGTTCATCTAGTATAGGACTACCTATTGTAGCAAAGATTTTATAAGTGGTTTTTTTTGGGGTCTTTTAATGAAGATTAGTTCTATAGGAATATTTATTAGTAAAATGGGGATCTTTGTAAACATAACAATCATTTGTAGGAGCTATGTTTCCTTTGTTGCTATTATCATTGTTGTTTTGAGGTGCAACGTCTCTAGCCTTTCCTTGTTTTGATGGTCTTTGATCATTTCTTCTGGGGTATTTTTTGTCATCTTTCCTAAATTTATTGCTTTGGAAAGTATTTCTGGTTTTGCCTCCCTGCCTATTATGATCTCCTCCTTTAGGATTCTTGTTCTGCTCTTTGTCCCATTTCATTAATCTAATGCTCTTCAATTTCTTGAAATCATATTTTTATTTTTCAGACAACATTTGGTAATTAAAGTATGTCTTTATGGTCTCTTAATTTGCTTCTTCTTGTCATGCTAAATCAAAAGTAGTAGGAATATCTATAATTTTGTGCATATTCACCACCATATTATCTCAGGATGTTGTCCCAGAGTGAATTTTTGAACTTTCATGTCTTCATTGCTCTCATACTGGGTTTCATATTTTAGCAATTAGACATATTTTTTATGGTAATATTGAATTGCCATAGATTATTGTTGTAGATTAGTGAATTCTCCAAAATTTTCCATGATATTACTTAGTTAGGAACCTGTTCTTGAATTCCTTAACAAAATATTCCCATTTAAAATTTGCAGCTTCAATACCCAGCCCTCTCTTAAATGTCTTCCACCAGTCTTGGGCTACTTCAACCATTTTGAATGACAAACGCACCAACGAAAAGTATGACTATAATTCATTCAGCCAATTCTCTGTTGCATCATCATCTCATTTTCCATTAAACTTAGATATTATGACATTTTTTAGGTCTTTGGCCAACTCTGCACTCACTCTAGCCCTACTAGTACTAGATCTTGCAGGTTCACTAGGTGCTTCCCATGACCTACCTATATTTTCCCTTCCTATGGTCAAATCCTCTATGACTTTTGTTGTTGAACTATCAATTCTTGTTGTTATGCCATATAAGTTTTTTGTTGGACCATTTTCTCTCTTTACTGCTCCATGTGATTTTGTAATAGTTGTGCAACTTTTGTCTAATTTTCTTCCTCTCGACTAGGCTCACTCATATGAGGCTCATTTATTTGTTTCATCCTTCTTTCCATTTGAGTACCTTCTCTTATGTTCCATGTTCATGGTCCTCTAAAAGGTCTTATGATGGATTCGTCTTCCCCACCTTCCATGGGATTCTTGAAAGTCCCACCCCACAACCTAGTGCCATTAGACCTGTAGGGAAAAGAAGCAAGTTAATTTATTGGTTTCAATTTATCTAACAAATTATTTAATCAAAGTCCTACAATTCTAAGGATACTTTCGCTTTGATACCACATGTAACAACCCAAGTCTACTCACTTGGTTGTGCCACAAAACAAGCCAAGCTATTCTACAAGGGTTATTTTTATTTTTTAGATTAATTGTCTATCCCTAAACGCACTTTCAAGTTCAAAACCATTGTATTTCATCCAATGAATCAATAATATAAATTTTAACTAGTACGAACATATCATACCACTTTTGGGTTTTTGAACTACTGTAGACAGTCATCCAAGTGGATGAGATTGGCCAAAGCCTGTGAAAGGTGTCATTTTGTGGAATCGACTTGTCTCATTTAACATCCTCTTATTCTAGAATGAGTGTTGAACCATAGCTAGGGTTATTCTCTAGGGACCATAACACCTAAAGAGTGGACGCGTACTTTCCCCATCCCTTAGCATACCCAAAATTTGACTATTTGAATGACTTGTTCTAAGATTTGTATGTAAGGGGGCCAACATACATATACCTTGTATCTAGCTAATTATCCTACTACTCGGAGTCATATAGAGCCATGTCATTCCTCTAATACTGGACTTAGTCTCAAATGCCCACTTTTATTCATAAATATTTATCCCATATCAAATGCTATGACATAACTAGCTTCAGTTATCATGCAAGTCCTCTATAACCATATTAAAACACAAATATATCACTGTAATCCTGGGCATTAACCTGGAGGTGGCATCCCATATCACCCCTTGTTACTAATTTTAACTAGATCACTTGATTCAACCCATTTTATAAGATAAAATAGTTTCTCTTGAGTCTTGTTGAATGCTTGTCTGCATTCCAACGACATTGGATGTCCATGATATAAAATCGTTTATCTTTCTCGATGAATAAATCTACTCATTCATTCTCAAGATTTCGGTTTGGATTTTAATTTTTGCATCTAATTTTTCCCCTAAAACCCAAATAATACACCTCAATAATACATTATCGTTTGTATCTATGGTCGGCTAGAATTATTCATGGCTCTTCTAGTTTCTAATAAAAGAACTATTAAACCATACTTGGTCCTTATTTGATAATATATATTCAATAAATAGCTTTTCATTATGGACATGCAAGCCATAAGGTAAAAAATTATTAATTGCAAAGTTAAGAGTTCACTCATAATACAACCATTTAGCTACTCAATATTAAAAAATTATCAATGATAATGCACCTAACTAAAAGCATATTTTATCGAACAAATATTTGTCATATCATCAACCATGGTCTCACTTGACCAACATGATTCATGATAGTTCCAAACCACCATACTCCTTTTCAATAATATTTTCATATTAACTCACAATCACATTCTAGTCAACATATTATTTTAAACATTTTAGGGACATAGTAAACAGATAATAATAGTGCAAAGGATATGCATATCAAACTTAATGGATTTTCAAGCACTCCTTAAGTTCTAAGAACACATAATCCAGCCTTGGTTACTAATATTAACCCTTGCTTAATTTCTAGTTTTCACTTTCTTTAAAAGCATCTGACTTTCCCTATGGTAACATAATGAATACATTTAGGATTCAAAAATATTTATTTTCAGCCAAGTATTCAATATCATAACAAAGTATGAAAAATCCCCAATCACTTCTTATAAATAACTCACCAAATAGATATGTGATTGGTAATTATACCTCTGACCACTTCTATTTTGCACACCTACAGTGTCATAAAACTAGAGCATAGTCTTTACTTCACGAATCGGTTAATTGTTTCAATAGTAGTCATATATTAAAGGAGACTACTTTTATTGTTAGGTCAAGCCCTATTTAGATTGGTTACTTCTAGAAATAGTTTTCTTAGTGCACAATTATAGCACTCTATATTCAACATAGACTCCTTGCTACAATCTAGATTCTTTTAGGATGATGAATAAAAACTTAAAATTTTCAACCATTATATTCCTTGATTTGGTTTGCTTAGGAGGAACAAACTCTCCTCATTCCCAAATATAAATAGACAACTGAATATTTGCTAGCATGGATAAAATTTGGTGTCTATTAAAGCTCTAACATTTTTAAAATAAATACACTTAAAAAGGAAATCATTCCAACATATATTTTTCAGCAAGACCCAAAACAATTATATCCATATGGCTACATTTTATTTTACGTGTAGTTTGTAGATATAAAAACTATGCTAAAAAATATTGTTGCTCATGTTGTATTATGTACTTAAGAAAGGACGTTACAAATCAATTACAAGGAATGAATGTTGTTGTGAATGAAAAGAACAACATAAACAATTATAATCTAAGTTATACTTTCTTTTCAACATTCAAATACATCATTCCAACTGGGAATACATCTATCGCTAATCTTCAAGTATGGAATAGTGGGTTGACTCAAAAAATGATTTAGCAGGTATAAAAAGACTTTGTATCCTCATTTAACAAAGGTGCACTTGACCAAACTTCAAATACAACTTTAGTTTTTCTTTCAAAGGATTATATTTGGTTATAGGAGTTAAGATAGCTATTGAGACACAATCATATGCTAGCTTTACATATACATATATATAAGTACATTATACTGTTTATATTACACCCAGTCTTAGATAAATTGATGCATGGTTTCAAATTAGTCTACAATAAAATTCTAGCTCCACTCCAGACATGATATGTCATGTCCAATATCATCGAATTGCCTAAGGAATTTGTTTTTTGTCAACGCCTAGAATTTTTCCATCAACAGAAATTATTGATAAGGGGATCAAAAGGGCTCATATATATTAATATACCTAATTTTAAATACAATTTTCTTCATGCACATACAGACACAGCTAGCTAAGATATGCAACATATAAACAATCACAAGCATCTAACCATTTGTCTATAGACATACCAATCTTCAAATTAAACCGTAAAATGAATTTGTCATTTCATTATAAACTATTATGCAATAAAGTGCCTTTCACCCATATATGACACTACCTAGTTATATCTCTAATTGAAATCCATCATCTATTACATACTTAGTTCATAATCACAAGCAAGAAATAGTTAACAATCGTCAATGCTCAAAGTAATCCCCTTGAACAGGTGTTATCTAATTTGTATGTCATACTTTGACACATAATAATTTAAAGGAATTATTTCTTTGTTTTCTTAACACCATAGTTCTTATTCAACCGCATTTTAATATTTTAATTAATGCAATGCTCAAGTTTTGCTATATAAATTAATAGATATTATAGCAAAACATACACTGGTTCATATCTTTTCATGGCAGTCAAATTCAATTCATGAACACAATTTCAAACAAGCTATTTGTTCTACTATAAAGAGTATTTCACAAAATACCAACAAGAATCACAATATTGTAGTTCATAGAAAGACACACATGTAACACCATTGAGTTTTTGTTTTCTTTGAAATCCTTCCCAATGCCAACATAAATTCCAATACTAGTCCCGAAACTCAATTTTGCAGGTGCAAGATAACCCCCTATTTTTGCATGCAAAAAACATAATAATAAAAATGGATAACCACCCAAACTCAACCAATCCCCCCTTCTTCGCTCGAAAGAACGTGGGAAAGTTGTCAATGTAATCATGACTACAACATACCAATACCTAAATAGCCACCACCACAAAAAAATACTTTATCCAACATATAATAAAATCATGGAGTATTTTCATATATTATCGTTTATAAACCATTGTTATTATTTATTCTATATATATATATATATATATATATATATATATATATATATATATATATATATATATAATTTAATTTTATATTATTATTATTATTTGTTTTCATTCTACCACAAGCTCATACACAACAAATGACCAATTTAAAATCATCAAATGCATAATGAAGCAAAGGCTCCCATGCCCATGGTACTTCATTGCAGAAGGCTCTCATGTCCATAGCATTTCATCGCCCACAATGAAAACATGCATACATTATTTTCTTTCAAACAACAACAAACATTTGAAAGATGGTTCACGCAATAATGCAAATATTTTAATAATGCGTCTACAAGATATGTAATGTGTGATTATCCATGTACTCACAAGCCACTTATCATTTTTCCACTTACCTTTCCCGATGACCTTTTTTCTATCTGTAGATGTTTGCACTTGGTCTTGCATGCATAGTATCTATGAGCAGTACCAAATTCTATAGGAAAAGGTAAGTATATTCCACTAGTATATCTACTAACTATGAACATATGAGGAGGGTGGTTACATTGCAATTTTAATGTCTTTCCTTGTACAACAAAATTATCATACAATAGAATTTTTTGTACAACAAAATTATCATACAATAGCCTTTTCCACCATCCAATTGTATGCTCTTCCCACTATTCAATGTACTATATTTACTAAAAGCTAAAATGGACATGTGAAGACGACCATCAAAAATAAATTTTAATTTTATTTTATTAAAGAAAATGTTCTTTTGGTCACAAGTTCACTCATACAAATAATATACATATCTTGTTTGAATTTAAATCTAAAAAAATAAAACAAAACCCTAATTACTAAGCTATCAAAAAAAAATTAATTATGTCAAACAACCTAAATCTTATATATAAATGAGACCACCTCCATTAAAAAAATAGATTTATATTTAGCAAAATGATGGCTTGGATCACTAAACACTTAGTGTATTTCCACTCTAACTTTAAATTATAATATAACTATTTCCATGCAATTATTGCAGTATATACTACTAGTGTGTATAGACTTTATTTTTACCTGCAAAATTTATTTATTTGTTAATTAGTTTCAGTGGCACAATAAATTGCCAAAATGACGTCTAACTATTTAATGACTGCTATTTGTCTTAACGCCAATTAAATTTGCGTGGCGTGCATCACCGGACATCAAAACTTCAGGCCTAGGACGAAAATATCTTTGAAAATAGCACATAATCTTTTATATGGTCCGTCCGTGCGAGTGCTTGCCTCAATTTTCACGTTCTTCCCAAGGACAGGTTATATACAACACTGACGTGACAATTTGCAAGCTACTGTCCTTCCCTCTGCAATAATTTACGAAGTTGCAGAGTAAGAATACCAATTTTCACACGGTTTCCCTTTATCTATACAATAATTGAAGAAAAGAAATTCAATTTTTAAATATCAAATTTTAAATCATGTTTTTTTAACCGTTTTTGACAAGATGTTTTTTTCCAATTCGTTTGTATTTAATCATATTTTTCAATCAGGCTTCGACGTTTTTTCATTTAGGCAATAATAATTCACAAAATACTAATTTTCACACGGTTTTTTTTCTTTGGCTGTAATGGCTTTCATATATATATATATATATACACTAAAAGTAATTTTATATATATATATATATATATACACTAAAAGTTAGATTATATTATTTCACTAACTGAATATTACAAAATTTTGGTATTCTCATTATTTATCAATTAAAAAATAAAATAAGGTATATAAAAAGTAAAGCATCCATAATTGAATATACATAAGATAGGAGTTAATATCAACAAAAATACTATAGCTATATCTTGTTGCAATACACCATATATCAACATTCATCTATGGGAGAGTCTGTTATATGAAGAAATTATGGGCATGTCTATGTTTTCCGTGATATCTTTTGAAGTCTTCAGAGAAGAAAAATAAGTAATCAAAACATGAACCTGCTTATCATTGTTAATTGCCTTCTTCTTTGTATCTAGTTGGACCTTCTCAAGATCTTGAATCATATGAGAAAGTTGATAAAGTATGTCAATAACATCTCAAAGTGTGCTGAAAGGTCCATAAACTTGGGAATGAATGTGTCCCACATGTAACAAAAGATTAAAGGTCAAGTCTTCTAAAACTATATCCTATGGAGGAGCAGATCCAGTTGATACCTTTTTGCATCTACACTTCCAAATGTGCTTAATAAGGATGAGTCTACAAACATCCTAGAGTTTGGGGCATTGATCCAGTTGAGAAAAACCAAGCAGAGAAAGCTTCCAAGATCTAGTGAAAAGGGAAAAAAGAAAAGAGTAGAAGACATCCCAAAACTGTTTAGCCATGCCACAAAACCAAAACAAGTGGATAAGAGTTCTTAAAACATTACAAAAATTGCATTGACGGAGAATGTATAAAATCATAACAAAAACTTCAACAATTGGCAATTTTTGATGCAAAATCCACCAACCAAGAAGTTGAGTTTTTTATTTTATAAGAGCTTTCCAAAATTGAGTAGCAAGAAACTGTCATTGGGCATTAGTAAAATTCACTTACCACTTGACATTGAACTTAGAGCCTAAAGAAGGGGTATATAGAAGATTTGTATATAACCAAGTAGAGGTAATGGAAGAGCTTTTATAACCATTAAGCCATCTCCAATCATTCCAAATATTATGGTCAGTTGTTCCCAACTTCATAAAGACCTCACAAGAGATCGAAGCCACAACTAAACCGTGGGACTCTTTTAAACCTAGAGGGAAGGATGCAATTATTAGAGATCTGGTTCTATGTATGAATTGACTATTTAATGCCTGCTATTTGTCTTAACGCCAATTAAATTTGCGTGGCGGGCATCATCGGACATCAAAACTTCAGCCGAGGACGAAAATATCTTTGAAAATAGCACATAATCTTTTATATAGTCCGTCCGTGCGAGTGCTTGCCTCAATGTTCACGTTCTTCCCAAGGACAGGTTAAATACAGCACTGACGTGACAATTTGCGAGGTACTGTCTTTCCCTCTGCAATAATTCACGAAATTGCAGAGTAAGGATACCAATGTTTCTCTTTATCTATACAATAATTGAAAAAAAGGAAATTCAATTTTTAAATATCAAATCTTAAATCATGTTTTTTTTAAACGTTTTTGACAAGATGTTTTTTTTCAATTCGTTTGTATTTAATCATATTTTTCAATAGGATGTTTTTTCTATAGACAATAATAATTCACAAAATACAAATTTTCACACGGTTTATTTTCATGGCTTTTAATGGCTTTCATTTATATATATTAAAAGTTAGATTATATTATTTTATTAACGGAACATTGTAATGTTTTGGTATTTTCATTATTTATCAATTAAAAAATAAAATAAGTTGTATAAGGAGTAAAGCATCCATAATTGAATATACATAAGATAGAAGTTAATATCAACAAAAATACTATAGCTATATATTGTTGCAATACACCATATATCAACATTCATTTATGGAAAAATATGTTGTATGAAGAAATTATGAGCATGTCTTCTATGATATATTTTGAAGTCTTCAGAGAAGAAAAAAAGTAATCAAAACATGAACGTGCTTATCATTGTTAATTGCCTTCTTCTTTGTATCTAGTTGGACCTTCTCAAGATCTTGAATCATATGAGAAAGTTGATAAAGTATGTCAATAACATCTCAAAGTGTGTTGGAAGATCTATAAACTTGGGAATGAATGTGTCCCACATGTAACAAAAGATCAAAGGTCAAGTCTGCTAAAACTATATCCTATGGAGGAGCAGATCCAGTCGATACCTTTTTGCATCTACACTTCCAAATGTGCTTAATAAGGATGAGTCTACAAACATCTCAGACTTTGGGGCATTGATGCAGCTGAGAGAAACCAAGCAGAGAAAAAAAAGAGTAGAAGACATCCCAAAATTGTTTAGCCATGCCACAAAACCAAAACAAGTGGATAAGAGTTTCTAAAACATTACAAAAATTGCATTGACGGAGAATGTATAAAATCATAACAAAACTTTCAACAGTTGACAATTTTTGATGCAAAATCCACCAACCAAAAAGTTGAGTTTTTTATTTTATAGGAGCTTTCCAAAATTGAGTAGCAAGAAACTGTCATTGAGCATTAGTAAAATTCACTTGCCACTTGACATTGAACTTAGAGCCTAAAGAAGGGGTATATAGAAGATTTTCATATAACCAAGTAGAAGTAATGGAAGAGGTTTTATAACTATTAAACCATCTCCAATCATTCCAAATATTATTGTCAGTTGTTCCCAACTTCATAAAGACCTCACGAGAGATCAAAGCCACAACTAAACCATGGGACTCTTTTAAACCTAGAGGGAAGGGAGCAATTATTAAAGATCTGGTTCTATGTATGAATTGACTATTTAATGACTGCTATTTGTCTTAACACCAATTAAATTTGCGTGACGGGCATCACCGGACATCAAAACTTCAGGCCTAGAACGAAAATATCTTTGAAAATAGCGCATAATCCTTTATATAGTCCGTCCGTGCGAGTGCTTGCCTCAATTTTCACGTTCTTCCCAAGTACAGGTTAAATAAGCACTAACGTGACAATTTGCGAGCTATTGTCTTTCCTTCTGCAATAATTCACAAAATTGCAGAGTAAGGATACCAATTTTCGCACGGTTTCTCTTTATCTATACAATAATTGAAGAAAAAGAAATTCAATTTTTAAATATCAAATCTTTTTTAAATGTTTTTTTGACAAGATGTTTTTTTTCAATTCGTTTGTATTTAATCATATTTTTCAATGAGGTAAGGATGTTTTTTCATTTAGGCAATAATAATTCATAAAATACTAATTTTCACACGGATTCTTTTCATTGGCTTTAATGGCTTTCATATATATTTGGAAAATGGCACATAATCTTTTATATAGTCCGTCCGTGCGAGTGCTTGCCTCAATTTTCACGTTCTTCCATTAAATACAGAACTGACGTGACAATTTGCGAGCTAGTGTCTTTCCCTCTGCAATAATTCACGAAATTGCAGAGTAAGGATACCAATTTTCACACGGTGTCTCTTTATCTACAATAATTGAAGAAAAATAAATTCAATTTTTAAATATCAAATTCAATTTTTAAATATCAAATCCTTTTTAAACGTTTTTGACCAGATGTTTTTTTCAATTCGTTTGTATTTAATCATATTTTTCAATCAGGTAAGGATGTTTTTTCATTTAGGCAATAATAATTCACAAAATACTAATTTTCACGCGGTTTCTTTTCATTCGCTCTCATGGCTTTCATATATATATATTAAAAGTTAGATTATATTATTTCATTAATGGAACATTACAATATTTTGGTATTCTCATTACTTATCAATTAAAAAATAAAATAAGGTGTATAAGGAGTAAAGCATCTATAATTGAATATACATAAGATAGAAGTTAATATCAACAAAAATACTATAGCTATATCTTGTTGCAATACATCATATATAAATATTCATCTATGGGAAAATCTGTTATATCAAGAAATTATGGGCATGTCTTCCATGATATCTTTTGAAGTCTTCAGAGAAGAAAAAGAAGTAATCAAAACATGAACCTGCTTATCATTGTTAATTGTTTTCTTCTTTGTATCTAGTTGGACCTTCTCAAGATCTTGAATCATATGAGAAAGTTGATGAAGTATGTCAATAACATCTCAAAGTGTGTTGGAAGGTCCATAAACTTGGGAATGAATGTTTTCCACATATAACAAAAAATCAAAGGTCAAGTTTGCTAAAACTATATCCTATGGAGGAGCAGATCCAATCAACACCTTTTTGCATATACACTTCCAAATGTTCTTAATAAGGATGAGTCTACAAACATCCCAGACTTTGGGGCATTGATGCAACTGAGAGAAACCAAGCAAAGAAAGATTCCAAGATCTAGTGAGAAGGGGAAAAATAAAAGAGTAGAAGACATCCCAAAAATGTTTAGCCATGCCACAAAACCAAAACAAGTGGATAAGAGTTTCTAAAACATTACAAAAATTGCATTGACGGAGAAAGTATAAAATCATAACCAAACTTTCAACAGTTGGCAATTTTTTATGCAAAATCCACCAACCAAGAATTTGAGTTTTTGATTCTATAAGAGCTTTCCAAAATTGAGTAGCAAGAAACTGTCATTGGGCATTGATAAAATTCACTTGCCACTTGACATTGAGCTTAGAGACTAAAGAAGGGGTATATAAAAGATTTTTATATAACCAACTAGAAGTAATGTAAGAGATTTTATAACCATTAAGCCATCTCCAGTCATTCCAAATATTAATGGCAGTTGTTCCCAACTTCATAAAGACCTCACAAAAGATGAAACTAAACTGTGAGACTTTTTAAACCTAGAAGGAAAGGAGTAATTACTGCACATCTGTTTCTATGTATGAATTGACTATTTAATGACTGCTATTTGTCTTAACACCAATTAAATTTGCGTGACGGGCATCACCGGACATCAAAACTTCAGGCCTAAGACGAAAATATCTTTGAAAATAGCACATAATCTTTTATATAGTCCGTCCGTGCGAGTGCTTGCCTCAATTTTCACGTTCTTCCCGAGGATAGGTTAAATACAGCACTGACGTAATTTGCGAGCTACTGTCTTTCCCTCTACAATAATTCACGAAATTGCAGAGTAAGGATACCAATTTTCACACGGTGTCTCTTTATCTATACAATAATTTAAGAAAAATAAATTCAATTTTTAAATATCAAATCTTTTTTAAACGTTTTTGACAAGATGTTTTTTTTCAATTCGTTTGTATTTAATCATATTTTTCAATCAGGTAAGGATGTTGTTTCATTTAGGCAAATAATAATTCACAAAATACTAATTTTCACGCGGTTTCTTTTCATTGGTTCTAATGGCTTTCATATATATATATATATATATATATGTTAAAAGTTAGATTATATTATTTCATTAACGGAACATTACAATATTTTGGTATTCTCGTTATCTATCAATTAAAAAATAAAATAAGGTGTATAACGAGTAAAGCATCCTTAATTGAATATACATAAGATAGGAGTTAATATCAACAAAAATACTATAGCTATATCTTGTTGCAATACACCATATATCAACATTCTTTTATGGAAAAATCTGTTATATGAAGAAATTATGGACATGTCTTCCATGATATCTTTTGAAGTGTTTAGAGAAGAAAAAGAAGTAATCGAAACCTGAACCTGCTTGTCATTGTTAATTGCTTCTTCGTTGTATCTACTTGGACCTTCTCCAAATCTTGAATCATATAAGAAAGTTGATGAAATATATCAATAACTTCTCAAAGTGTGCTGGAAGGTCCACTTAGGAATAAATGTGTCCCAAATGTAACAAAAGATCAAAGGTCAAGTCTGTTAAAACTATATCCTATGGAGGACCAGATCCAGTCAATACCTTTTTGTATCTACACTTCCAAATGTGCTTAATAAGGATGAGTCTACAAATATCCCGTGCATTGATGCAGCTGAGAGAAACCAACCAGAGAAAGCTTCCAAGATCTAGTGAAAAGGGGAAAAAGAAAAGAGTAGAAGACATCCCAAAACTGTTTAGCCATGCCACAAAACCAAAACAAGTGGATAAGAGTTCCTAAAACATTACAAAAATTGCATTGACGGAGAATGTATAAAATCATAACCAAACTTTCAACAGTTGAATTTTTGATGCAAAATCCACCAACCAAGAAGTTGAGTTTTTGATTCTATAGGAGCTTTCCAAAATTGAGTAGCAAGAACTGTCATTGGGCATTGATAAAATTCACTTGCCACTTGACATTGAGCTTAGAGACTAAAGAAGAGGTATATAAAAGATTTTTATATAACCAACTAAAAGTAATGGAAGAGGTTTTATAACCATTAAGCCATCTCCAATCATTCCAAATATTATGGGCAGTTGTTCCCAACTTCATAAAGACCTCACAAGAGATGAAAGCCACAACTAAACTGTGAGACTCTTTTAAACCTAGAAGGAAAGGAGTAATTATTGCACATCTGTTTCTATGTATAAATTGACTATTTAATCACTGCTATTTGTCTTAACACCAATTAAATTTGCGTGACGGGCATCACCGGACATCAAAACTTCAGGCCTAGGACGAAAATATCTTTGAAAATAGCACATAATCTTTTATATGGTCCGTCCGTGCGAGTGCTTGCCTCAATTTTCACGTTCTTCCCGAGGATAGGTTAAATGCAGCACTGACGTGACAATTTGCGAGCTACTGTCTTTCCCTCTGCAATAATTCACGAAATTGCAGAGTAAGGATACCAATTTTCACACGGTGTCTCTGTATCTATACAATAATTGAAGAAAAATAAATTCAATTTTTAAATATCAAATCTTTTTTAAACGTTTTTGACAAGATGTTTTTTTTCAATTCGTTTGTATTTAATCATATTTTTCAATCAGTTAAGGATGTTGTTTCATTTAGGCAATAATAATTCACAGAATACTAATTTTCACGCGGTTTCTTTTCATTGGTCCTAATGGCTTTTATATATATATATATATTAAAAGTTAGATTATATTATTTCATTAACGGAACATTACAATATTTTGGTATTTTCATTATATATTAATTAAAAAATAAAATAAGGTGTATATCGAGTAAAGCATCCATAATTGAATATACATAAGATAGGAGTTAATATCAACAAAAATACTGTAGCTCTATCTTGTTGCAATACACCACATATCAACATTCATCTATGGAAAAATCTGTTATATGAAGAAATTATGGGCATGTCTTCCATGATATCTTTTGAAGTCTTCAGAGAAAGAAAAGAAGTAATCAAAACCTGAACTTGCTTATCATTGTTAATTGCCTTCTTTGTATCTAGTTGGACCTTGTCAAGATCTTGAATCATATGAGAAAGTTGATGATGTATGTCAATAACATCTCAAAGTGTGTTGGAATGTCCATAAACTTGGGAATGAATGTGTCCCACATGTAACAAAAGATCAAAGGTCAAGTCTGCTAAAACTATATCCTATGGAGGAGCAGATCTAGTCAATACCTTTTTGCATCTACACTTCCAAATGTGCTTAATAAGGATGAGTCTACAAACATCCTAGACTTTGGGGCATTGATCTAGCTGAGAGAAACCAAGCAGAGAAAGCTTCCAAGATCTAGTGAAAAGGGGAAAAAGAAAAGAGTAGAAGACATCCCAAAACTGTTTAGCCATGCCACAAAACCAAAACAAGTGGATAAGAGTTTCTAAAACATTACAAAAATTGCATTGACGGAGAATGTATAAAATCATAACCAAACTTCGACAGTTGGCAATTTTTGATGCAAAATCCACCAACCAAGAAGTTGAGTTTTTGATTCTATAGGAGCTTTCCAAAATTGAGTAGCAAGAAACTGTCATTGGGCATTGGTAAAATTCACTTGCCACTTGACATTGAGCTTAGATCCTAAAGAAAGGGTATATAGAAGATTTTTATATAACTAACTAGAAGTAATGGAAGAGGTTTTATAACCATTAAGCCATCTCCAGTTATTCCAAATATTATGGGCAGTTGTTCCCAACTTCATAAGGACCTCACAAGGGATGGAAGCCACAACTAAACCATGAGACTCTTTTAAACTTAGAGGGAAGGGAGCAATTATTGCACATCTGTTTCTATGTATGAATTGACTATTTAATGACTACTATTTGTCTTAACGCCAATTATATTTGCGTGACGGGCATCACCAAACATAAAAAATTCAAGCCTAGAACGAAAATATCTTTGAAAATAGCACATAATCTTTTATATAGTCCGTCCGTGCGAGTGCTTGCCTCAATTTTCACGTTCTTCCCAAGGGCAGGTTAAATACAGAACTGACGTGGACAATTTGCGAGGTACTGGCTTTCCCTCTCCAATAATTCACGAAATTGCAAAGTAAGGATACCAATTTTCACACGGTGTATCTTTATCTATACAATAATTTAAGAAAAATAAATTCAATTTTTAAATATCAAATCCTTTTTAAACGTTTTTGACAAGATGTTTTTTTCAATTCGTTTGTATTTAATCATATTTTTCAATCAGGTAAGGATGTTTTTTCATTTAGGCAATAATAATTCACAAAATACTAATTTTCACGCGGTTTCTTTTCATTCGCTCTCATGGCTTTCATATATATATATATATATAAAAAAGTTAGATTATATTATTTTATTAATGAAACATTACAATATTTTGGTATTCTCATTACTTATCAATTAAAAAATAAAATAAGGTGTATAAGGAGTAAAGCATCTATAATTGAATATACATAAGATAGAAGTTAATATCAACAAAAATACTATAGCTATATCTTGTTGCAATACATCATATATAAACATTTATCTATGGGAAAATCTATTATATCAAGAAATTATGGGCATGTCTTCCATGATATCTTTTGAAGTCTTCAGAGAAGAAAAAGAAGTAATCAAAACATGAACCTGCTTATCATTGTTAATTGCTTTCTTCTTTGTATGTAGTTGGACCTTCTCAAGAACTTGAATCATATGAGAAAGTTGATGAAGTATGTCAATAACATCTCAAAGTGTGTTGAAAGGTCCATAAACTTGGGAATGAATGTGTCCCACATATAACAAAAGATCAAAGGTCAAGTTTGCTAAAACTATATCCTATGGAGAAGCAGACCCAGTCAACACCTTTTTGCATATACACTTCCAAATGTGCTTAATAAGGATGAGTCTACAAACATCCCAGACTTTGACTTTGGGGCATTGATGCAGCTGAGAGAAACCAAGCAAAGAAAGATTCCAAGATCTAGTGAGAAGGGGAAAAAGAAAAGAGTAGAAGACATCCCAAAACTGTTTAGCCATGCCACAAAACCAAAACAAGTGGATAAGAGTTTCTAAAACATTACAAAAATTGCATTGACGGAGAATGTATAAAATCATAACCAAAATTTCAACAGTTGGCAATTTTTGATGCAAAATCCACCAACCAAGAAGTTGAGTTTTTGATTCTATAGGAGCTTTCCAAAATTGAGTAGCAAGAAACTGTTATTGGGAATTGATAAAATTCACTTGCCACTTGACATTGAGCTTAGAGACTAAAGAAGGGGTATATAAAAGTTTTTTATATAACCAACTAGAAGTAATGAAAGAGGTTTTATAACCATTAAGCCATCTCCAGTCATTCCAAATATTATGGGCAGTTGTTCCCAACTTCATAAAAACCTCACAAAAGATGAAAGCCACAACTAAACTGTGAGGCTCTTTTAAACCTAGAAGGAAAGGAGTAATTATTGCACATCTGTTTCTATGTATGAATTGACTATTTAATGACTGCTATTTGTCTTAACACCAATTAAATTTGCGTGACGGGCATCACCGGACATCAAAACTTCAGGCCTAAGACGAAAATATCTTTGAAAATAGCACATAATCTTTTATATAGTCCGTCCGTGCGAGTGCTTGCCGCAATTTTCACGTTCTTCCCAAGGATATGTTAAATACAGCACTTACGTGACAATTTGCGAGCTACTGTCTTTCCCTCTGCAATAATTCACGAAATTGCAGAGTAAGGATACCAATTGTCACACGGTGTCTCTTTATCTATACAATAATTGAAGAAAAATAAATTCAATTTTTAAATATCAAATCTTTTTTAAATGTTTTTGACAAGATGTTTTTTTTCAATTCGTTTGTATTTAATCATATTTTTCAATCAGGTTAGGATGTTGTTTCATTTAGGCAATAATAATTCACAAAATACTAATTTTCACTCGGTTTCTTTTCATTGGTCCTAATGGCATGTATATATATATATATATATTAAAAGTTAGATTATATTATTTCATTAACGGAACATTACAATATTTTGGTATTCTCATTATCTATCAATTAAAAAATAAAATAAGGTGTATAACAAGTAAAGCATCCTTAACTGAATATACATAAGATAGGAGTTAATATCAACAAAAATACTATAGCTATATCTTGTTGCAATACACCATATATCAACATTCTTTTATGGAAAAATCTGTTATATGAAGAAATTATGGGCATGTCTTCCATGATATCTTTTGAAGTGTTCAAAGAAGAAAAAGAAGTAATCGAAACCTGAACCTGCTTGTCATTGTTAATTGCTTTCTTCTTTGTATCTAGTTGGACCTTCTCCAAATCTTGAATCATATAAGAAAGTTGATGAAGTATATCAATAACTTCTCAAAGTGTGTTGGAAGGTCCATAAACTTGGGAATAAATGTGTCCCAAATGTAACAAAAGATCAAAGGTCAAGTCTGTTAAAACTATATCCTATGGAGGACCAGATCCAGTCAATACCTTTTTGTATCTACACTTCCAAATGTGCTTAATAAGGATGAGTCTACAAACATCCCAGACTTTGGTGCATTGATGCAGCTAAGAGAAACCAAGCAGAGAAAGCTTCTAAGATCTAGTGAAAAGGGGAAAAAGAAAAGAGTAGAAGACATCCCAAAACTGTTTAGCCATGCCACAAAACCAAAACAAGTGGATAAAAGTTTCTAAAACATTACAAAAATTACATTGACGGAGAATGTATAAAATCATAACCAAACTTTCAACAGTTGGCAATTTTTGATGCAAAATCCACCAACCAAGAAGTTGAGTTTTTGATTCTATAGGAGCTTTTCAAAATTGAGTAGCAAGAAACTGTCATTGGGCATTGATAAAATTCACTTGCCACTTGACATTGAGCTTAGAGACTAAAGAAGGGGTATATAAAAGATTTTTATATAACCAACTAGAAGTAATGAAAGAGGTTTTATAACCATTAAGCCATCTTCAGTCATTCCAAATATTATGGGCAGTTGTTTCCAACTTTATAAAGACCTCACAAAGGATGAAAGCCACAACTAAACTGTGAGACTCTTTTAAACCTAGAAAGAAAGGAGTAATTATTGCACATCTGTTTCTATGTATGAATTGACTATTTAATGACTGCTATTTGTCTTAACACCAATTAAATTTGCGTGACGGGCATCACCGGACATCAAAACTTCAGGCCTAGGACGAAAATATCTTTGAAAATAGCACATAATCTTTTATATAGTCCGTCCGTGCGAGTGCTTGCCTCAATTTTCACGTTCTTCCCGAGGATAGGTTAAATACAGCACTGACGTGACAATTTGCGAGCTACTGTCTTTCCCTCTGCAATAATTCACGAAATTGCAGAGTAAGGATACCAATTTTCACACGGTGTCTCTTTATCTATACAATAATTGAAGAAAACTAAATTCAATTTTTAAATATCAAATATGTTTTAAACGTTTTTGACAAGATGTTTTTTTTCAATTCGTTTGTATTTAATCATATTTTTCAATCAGGTAAGGATGTTGTTTCATTTAGACAATAATAATTCACAAAATACTAATTTTCACGCGGTTTCTTTTCATTGGTCCTAATGGCTTTCATATATATATATATATATATATTAAAAGTTAGATTATATTATTTCATTAACGGAACATTACAATATTTTGGTATTCTCATTATCTATCAATTAAAAAATAAAATAAGGTGTATAACGAGTAAAGCATCCTAACTGAATTTACATAAGATAGGAGTTAATATCAACAAAAATACTATAGCTATATCTTGTTGCAATACACCATATATCAACATTCTTTTATGGAAAAATCTGTTATATGAAGAAATTATGGGCATGTCTTCCATGATATCTTTTGAAGTCTTCAGAGAAAGAAAAGAAGTAATCAAAACCTGAACCTGCTTATCATTGTTAATTGTCTTCTTTGTATCTAGTTGGACCTTGTCAAGATCTTGAATCATATGAGAAAGTTGATGATGTATGTCAATAACATCTCAAAGTGTGTTGGAATGTCCATAAATTTGGGAATCAATGTGTCCCACATGTAACAAAAGATCAAAGGTCAAGTCTGCTAAAACTATATCCTATGAAGGAGCAGATCTAGTCAATACCTTTTTGCATCTACACTTCCAAATGTGCTTAATAAGGATGAGTCTACAAACATCCTAGACTTTGGGGCATTGATCCAGCTGAGAGAAACCAAGTAGAGAAAGCTTCCAAGATCTAGTGAAAAGAGGAAAAAGAAAAGAGTAGAAGACATCCCAAAACTGTTTAGCCATGCCACAAAACCAAAACAAGTGGATAAGAGTTTCTAAAACATTACAAAAATTACATTGACGGAGAATGTATAAAATCATAACCAAACTTCGACAGTTGGCAATTTTTGATGCAAAATCCACCAACCAAGAAGTTGAGTTTTTGATTCTATAGGAGCTTTCCAAAATTGAGTAGCAAGAAACTGTCATTGAACATTGGTAAAATTCACTTGCCACTTGACATTGAGCTTAGATCCTAAAGAAAGGGTATATAGAAGATTTTTATATAACTAACTAGAAGTAATGGAAGAGGTTTTATAACCATTAAGCCATCTCCAGTCATTCCAAATATTATGGGCTATTGTTTCCAACTTCATAAGGACCTCACAAGGGATGGAAGCCACAACTAAACCATGAGACTCTTTTAAACCTAGAGGGAAGGGAACAATTATTGCACATCTGTTTCTATGTATGAATTGACTATTTAATGACTACTATTTGTCTTAACGCCAATTATATTTGCGTGATGGGCATACCAAACATAAAAAATTCAGGCCTAGGGCGAAAAAATCTTTGAAAATAGCACATAATCTTTTATATAGTTCGTCCGTGCGAGTGCTTGCATCAATTTTCACGTTCTTCCCAAGGGCAGGTTAAATACAGAACTGACGTGGACAATTTGCGAGGTACTGGCTTTCCCTCTCCAATAATTCATGAAATTGCAGAGTAAGGATACCAATTTTCACACGGTGTATCTTTATCAATACAATAATTTAAGAAAAATAAATTCAATTTTTAAATATCAAATCCTTTTTAAACGTTTTTTACAAGATGTTTTTTTTCAATTCGTTTGTATTTAATCGTATTTTTCAATCAGGTAAGGATGTTTTTTCATTTAGGTAATAATAATTCACAAAATACTAATTTTCACGCAGTTTCTTTTCATTCGCTGTCATGGATTTCATATATATATATATATATATATATATTAAAAGTTAGATTATATTATTTCATTAACGAAACATTACAATATTTTGGTATTCTCATTACTTATCAATTAAAAAATAAAATAAGGTGTATAAGGAGTAAAGCATCTATAATTGAATATACATAAAATAAAAGTTAATATCAACAAAAATACTATAGCTATATCTTGTTGCAATACATCATATATAAACGTTAATCTATGGTAAAATCTGTTATATCAAGAAATTATGGGCATGTCTTCCATGATATCTTTTGAAGTCTTCAGAGAAGAAAAAGAAGTAATCAAAACATGAACCTGCTTATCATTGTTAATTGCTTTCTTCTCTGTATCTAGTTGGACCTTCTCAAGATCTTGAATCATATGAGAAAGTTGATGAAGTATGTCAATAACATCTCAAGGTGTGTTGGAAGGTCCATAAACTTGGGAATGAATGTGTCCCACATATAACAAAAGATCAAAGGTCAAGTTTGCTAAAACTATATCCTATGGAGGAGCAGATCCAGTCAACACCTTTTTGCATATACACTTCCAAATGTGCTTAATAAGGATGAGTCTACAAACATCCCAGACTTTGGGGCATTGATGCAGCTGAGAGAAACCAAGCAAAGAAAGATTCCAAGATCTAGTGAGAAGGGGAAAAAGAAAAGAGTATAAGACATCCCAAAATTGTTTAGCCATGCCACAAAACCAAAACAAGTGGATAAGAGTTTCTAAAACATTACAAAAATTGCATTGACGGAGAATGTATAAAATCATAACCAAACTTTCAACAGTTGGCAATTTTTGATGCAAAATCCACCAACCAAGAAGTTGAGTTTTTGATTCAATAGGAGCTTTCCAAATTTGAGTAGCAAGAAACTATCATTGGGCATTGGTAAAATTCACTTGCCACTTGACATTGAGCTTAAAGCCTAAAGAAGGGGTATATAGAAGATTTTTATATAACCAACTAGAAGTAATGGAAGAGGTTTTATAACCATTAAGCCATCTCCAGTCATTCAAAATATTATGGGCAGTTGTTCCCAACTTCATATGGACCTCATAAGGGATGGAAGCCATAACTAAACCGTGGGACTCTTTTAAACCTAGAGGGAAGAGAGCAATTATTGCACATCCGATTCTAGGTATGAATTGAGAAGCTACACAGATCCCAAATATCTCTAATTCTATTAATTCATTTCTTCAAAAAAGCTAGCCCATGAATAGTATTGCATAAAGCTAAAGGCTTACAAAGTATAATTTAATTCCACCAAAGACTATTTAGATCAAGGCTCAAACCATGTCTCAAGGAGTCAGACTTCCAAGCCAATAAATGAGAAACTAATTGCCAAGCTTTCCAATTTTGGGTAATTGGAATAGAACCTTTAATTGTAAAATAAGGCACATTAAGGACCTTATCCTCCCAAGGGGTTTCTTTCCATTTACCTTTGTGAGTAGCTAGAGATATTCTGTAATTAAATAGGTGTTTCCAATTTTCATCACCAATAATGGCTCTAGCAACCCATTTTGTAGCTAAAATTTTGCTCTAGGTAAGAGGATCAATGATGCCTAGACCTCCTAAAGCCTTAGGTTGAGTACAAATTTTCCAAGAGATGGGTGTCATACCCACCTCTCCATCCCATTTAGTGCATAAAAAATTATGAATGGTCCGAGTTAATTTATTATAGGCTACCTTGGGGACCATCCAACAAGAGGAGTAATAAACATGAGAGGCTGCCATAATTTTATTCGCAACTTGAATTCTTCCTACTAAGTAAATAAACTGAGTTGGCCAAGCATTCATTTTTTTTAAGTCTTTCCATAACCCAATTCTATATATCCTTAGGAGAGATATTAATCCCAAAGGGAATTCCTAAATAACACACAATCATACCATGAGGGATGATCTTCCACTCAATTAAGGAGTTACATCCACAAGGAGAGGAAGAGGTATAGAAGACTTCAGTTTTAGAGTCATTAATATGAGAACCAAAGACATCACAAAACAATTGAACAATCTCTTTAGCCGTTTCCACTTCTTTTTGGGTATTTTAAAGAAAAATAAGAGAATCATCAGCCAAATGAATGTTAAGAGCATGCTTGTCCCCAGGAAGCTTAATACCCTGAAGAGGCCATCAGAATGAGTTTTATGAAGAAGATATCCAAGAGCATCGATAACCAAAACATACAAAAAATGAGCGAGGAGGCAATCTTGTTTGATAGACCATTGAAGAGGGAAGTAGGGGGATAAATCTCTATTAACGTGAACACAAGTGGAAGCATCACCCAAAAGCATACCGATTTGATTACAATTTTTTTGGACCAAAACCAAGCCAAGAAAACATACTAAGAATACAATCCCATTTGATTCTATCATAAGCTTTATCAAAATCTAACTAACTTAACAAAGAGGGTATATTGATTAGAATCGATAGCCTATTGCAAAGTTTCCCAGGCCATCATAAGATAATCTAAAATATATGATGCATGATTTTGGATAAAACGATGCATCATATTACACTTAGTCTTAGATAAAACGATGCATGATTTTGGAGTAATCTACAATAAAATTCCCACTCCACTCCAAATGCGATATGGCACGTCCAATCTCATCGAACTACCTAAGGAAGTTGCTTTTTTTCAATGTCTAAATTTTTTCCATCAAAGGAACTTATTGATAAGGGTATCAAAAGGGCTCATATATATTGATGTGCCTAATTTTAAATACAATTTTCTTCATGTACACACAGACACAACTAGCTAAAATGTGCAAAATATAAAAAATCACAAGCATCTAAGCATTTTTCTATAGATATATCAATCTTCAAATTAAACCATAGAATAAATTTACCATTTCATTATAAACTCTTATGAAATAAAGTGCCTTTCACCCATATATAACACTACCCAGTTATATATCTAATTGAAATCCATCATCTATTGCATACTTAGTTCATAATCACAAGAAAAAAATAGTTAACAGTCGCCAATGCTCAAAGTAATCCTATAAAACAAGTATTATCTAATTTGTATGTCACACTTTGACACATAATAATTTAAAGGAAATGTTCCTTTATTTTCTTAACACCATAGTTCTTATTCAACTACATTTTCAATATTTTAAGTAATGCAATGCACAAGTTCTGCTACATGAATCAAGCAAACATTATAGCAAAACATACACCGATTCATATCTTTTCATCACAGTCAAATTTAATTCATGAACATAGTTTCAAACAAGCTATTTGTTATACTACAAAGAGTGTTTAAAAAATACCAACAAGCATCATAATATTGCAGTTCATATAGCAAGACACACCTGTAACACCGTTGAGTTTTCTTTTCTTTGAAGTCCTTTCTAATGCCAACAAAAATCCCAATACTAATCCCAAAACTCAATTCTTCAGGTGCAAGATAACCCACCTCTTTTTGCATGTAAAAACATAATAAGAAAAATGGATAACCACTCAAACTCAACCAATCCCACCCTTCTTCGCTCGGAAGAACGTGGGAGAGTTGCCAATGTAATCATAACTACAACACACCAATACCTAGATAGCCACTGCCGCAACAAAATACTTTATCCAACATATAATAAATTCATGGAGGTTATTTTATTTTCATATATTATCATTTATAAACCATTGTTATTATTTATTATATATATATTTGTATATATATTATTATTTTTTTTATATTATTATTAATATTGTTATTATTTGTTTTCATTCTACTACAAGCTCATACACAACAAATGACCAATTTCAAATCATCAAATGCATAATGAAGGAAAGGCTCCCATGCCCATGGCACTTCATCGCCCACAATGAAGACATGCATCCATTATTTTATTTCAAACAACAACAAGCATTCGAAATATGGTTCACGCAATAATGCAAATATTTTAATAATGCATATACAAGATATGTAATGTGTGAGTTTCCATGTGCTTAGAAGCCACTCATCATTTCTCCACTTACCTTTCTCGATTATCCTTTTTCTATCTATTGATATTTGCACCTGCTCCTGCATGCACAGTGTCTATCAACAATACCACATTCTATAGGAAAAGGTAAGTATATTCCACTAGTATATCTACTAACTATGGTCATGCAAAGAGGGTCATTACATTTCAATATTAATATCTTTCTTTGTACGACAAAGTTATCATACAATATCCTTTTCCACCATCCAATTGTATGCTCTTACGACTATTCAATGTACTATATTTACTACCATTCAATGTACAACCTTTGTACTTGAAACCTGATTGTATGACTATCATACAACATTAAAATATATGACAATCAGTTTCCTTTATATGAGAATATATTGTATGATAATTTATCTTATCGTACAACACTTAGTCCCTCATTGTGTGGTTAAATTTCTTCTTTGACCAATGTTATTTTATCCTAGCTTGGTAGGATGAGTGCACGATACTTTCAATACATGGCTTGTATGAAACTTTTATCATACAATAAATTGACTATTTGTAAATTTCTAATATTACGACCACTATAGAAGTATACAATCTAGGTCCTTGTATAACTTTCTTTGCTCAACCAAACTCATTAATTACCACTCCTATGAGAAAAACAAAGTCTCCCCAAGATCGAAGAATGCTCCACAAGATCAATCACACACAAAAGAGGAAAACCCGCAACACCAATATTAAGTGGTAAAACCCTACTTTAAATGAAGAAAGGAAACATCCACTATGAAGCTCACTATATTACTCAATGATTCAACAATAAAAGAATACTTCAATGTTATGCAACAATATGCATCAACATCATATGACTAAATGTAGTAGGCAACACCCCTATTTAAAGAGAAAATTTTCTACTACAACCCTAAAATTACCCTAATCTTATCACAATATTATCTTGAGATGTGTGACAAATCTTATCATAATATTATCTTGAGATGTGTGACAAGTGGCATCTATCAAATATTAAAAAGTGATTGGTTACTTTTTAATATTTGCTAGAAAAGGGAAAATAATTTTTTCCACAAATTAAATATTCATAGCACCCTTATTTTATTTATTAATTGGGTAGAAATATTTTTACATAAAATAGAGTTATTTTCTAATTTAAATATTATTCTTTAGACTTTATATTTTAGTCTAAGAATAATTTACACAATGTTGTATTACATATTCCAATAAATCCTACCACCGTTCCATCATACGATTTGTCTATTGTATGATGATGCAAACAATTATATTCCAAATTAAACTATCAACGATATTGTGCTTCCTCAAAGCTCAAATTCTATGCCTTTGTACTTTAGCTAGTACAATTTCTTATTTCAATTGGTATATTTCTTCTCAGTCCTTTGAGTCTATGTCTTCTGCATACATGAAGGTAAGGTTGTTGAATTTTCCCTTTGGGCACTCTTTTTAAAACAACAATTGGGTTGTACAATCTCCTACACCCTAATTTGGTACCCTCTCTTGAAATGTTGGTCCAATTTCACCTTACCTTGCATAAACATAATTTGCACACATAGAGATGAAAAATCCGCAACAAGAAATTTGCACACATAGAGATGAAAAATTCGCAACAAGAAATTTGTACAAATAGACTTTAAATATTCATCAAAGGAGTCTCATAGATTATATAACATTAATTTTATTTCATTGTAATGTAGCTTGTACTATCATAATCTGGAGTATTCTTCATAACTCAATCTTTCTCATGGATATTTTGTCTCTTCACTTCAGCTACTCTCCTTTCTTCCTAAAGATAAAATCCCTAATTTATAAGTTTAGAAACAAGCACCAAACTACTTGGGATGATTGGTCTACTAGTTTCCTTTCCTCTTTGTCTTACATTTTCGTTTATGGTTCCCAACTGCTACACAAACCCATATCTTCATCTCTTGCTTCTTTTTTACCTCTCCTTTTTTTGACGCCCCTTTTTTCATTGCATACATGTATTTTATACACATGGATGGGTGAAAATCACCCTTTTGGTAATTGTTCCTTTATTCCTAAAGAAAAACTCCCTAATTTATAAGTTTAGAAACAAGCACCTAACTACTTGGTATGATTGGTCTACTAGTTTCCTTCCCTCTTTGTCTTCCCTTTTCGTTTATGGTTCCTAATTGTTACACAAACCCATCTCTTCGTCTCTTGCTTCTCTTCTACCTCTCCTTGTTTTTATACCCCCTTTTCAATCCATATAACATGTATTTAATACACATGGATGGGTGACGATCACCATTTTGGTAACTTTCCAGATGCTCCCACACCAAAAATCTCCTTGATGAGAAGGAAGTAGTTGAAGTTACTGGATCAGTTCCTTCTAATTCGATTAGTTGCTTGCTCAATAACTTGAAGCCAAAAATCAAAGTTGAAGTACTTCAACAATTTTACAATTTTAAATATAGGTGCTCCTAGAGAAGCTAGAAATTTAGTTATTTATTGATTGGGTTTGAAAGGAAGGGATGGAAAATCTCTCGATATGACATTTTTAAGAAGTGAATTACATTGTTTTTTATGGTAAGACACTAAAAATGAGCATGTAGGGACGACCATCCAAAAGTAAATTTTAATTTAATTTTATTAAAGAAAATGTTCTTTTAATCACAAGTTTAGTCACACAAATAATATACATATCTTATATGAATTTAGATCTCCTAAAAAAAAAACCTAAAAACCTAATTACTAAACTATCAATAAAAAATTTACTTATACCAATCAACCTAAATCAAGGATATATTTAGCAAAATGATGGTTTGGGTCACTAAACACTTAGTGTATTTCCACTTTAACTTTAAATTATAATATAACTTTTTCTCTCCGACTTTTAAATTATTATATAACTATTTTGATGCAATTAATTATCTTAAATACTAGTGTGTATATATTTTATTATCAAAACTTTAGGCCCCAGATGAAAATATTTTTTGAATTGAACATCTGATACTTATATTATAAATAAAAAACCAGAAACATAATACAATAAGTCACATATAGAAGAGCATTATAAGGCTGGAATACCAACAAAAATTCCAGCAACTACTACAAAGACTGACCATCATGACTAAAATTGTTTTTAATATGCAAGTCATTACATATAGTGACAAAATTACAAAACCAAAGGAAGAAATCAGACTCCTTAATGTCCTGAAATAAAGAACTAGCAGTCCAAATATTGTCCTTTATCTGAATCAGATTTTCATGCATCTTCTTAGGCTGTAACCGATCTTCAAGTCCACATATCAACCTATTAACCTGTAAAATTATTTTAAATCGTATGAGTCTCAAATGAGACTCAGTAAGGAACCTGTAATGCTGCTGAAAGAGTTCATCATTACGAGCTTTCCAAATCGTCCATAAAATCTCAGTGGAAAGAAATAACCAGAACATATTATAAGACTTATGCAACTGCTGAATATGACCACATAATATTTGCATTTTACCCAAAGCAGAACTGCAGTCCCAACCATGAATATTGGAACAAAACATAAGCCAAATCTCCTTAGCATAAACACATTCAAAGAAAATATGAGAAATGGTATCCGAAACATGACATAAAGAACATATAACAACCATACTAGGATCAGCCACAATGGGCAGCCTGTGAAGTAACAATAGCCATCTGAAAAAACACTTTTTAGGCTCAAGATGTCTGGACCAAATGCGTTGTAGGGTATGAGCATAATAATTAGGAGATAAATCCATACTCCATTTATGATTAATATGGTCAAAAATAATATCCGTAGTAGTAAGCATAATATAAATCTGTTTAGGCTTGGACTGCAAAAATTTGGAGCCATCTTTCCAGCAAATATAATCAATAACCTGTTGTTCATTATCAACAAAAATAGGATTAACCAACCTTCTAAAACTGTTCTGGATGATGGAATAAGTCCTGTATTGAGAGTCCGAAATACTAAATTCCTGCTTCAAATAATCCCAAGACTTTAACCCAACAACACACAAAATATGGTTAAAAGAAAGAATTCCCTTTTGAGCCCATTTACGAGCTGAACAACCCTGTACACGAGCTAGGACCTTATTGTTATGCTTAAGATTCCACCATATAGAACAATTATTAAAAATTCTCATTTGAGAACCAATAGGCTGAAACCAACCTTCAACTTTAGATCTGACCTGTAACCAAGCCTTCCAAAGGCTTCTAAAAACATCTGAACCTGAAGGCCTGCTGTCAAAAGTGCCAAAAAGAATATCAAACAAATGCAGCCCACGCCAAAACTTAGATCTGTTAGGAACAACATTGCAAATATTATGCCTAACTAAAGCTTTCCATGGCTCCTGTCCATTAATACTTTTCAAAATCCATTTGACAACTAGTGTCATTCCTTGTTTACGCAAATCAATCAACCCCAACCCACCTTTAGACTTATTCAAAGCAACCCAATCCCATTTAACCATATGTTTTTTCTTTATACCAAAATCACCTGCCCATAAAAATTGTTTGACATACTTCTGAATCTCAAAAATTTGATTAGCATTAAAAGACCAAACAGAAGCATAGTAAACAGTATAAGAAGATAGAATTTTTTGACAAATCTGAAATCTACCAGCCAAAGAAAGTTGTCTCTTTCTCCATTTTTCAAGTTTTAAAACAACTTTTTCCTTGATCCAACTCCACATGTTTCTTAGATTAGGCTGAACAACAAAAGGAATCCCAAGATATCTAACTTGAGTATTGGGCCCGCACCATTGCAATTCAAATTTATTAATCCAAGTAGGAGGATTATCATCCCAGCTCAAGATTTTAGATTTGGCTTTGGAAATTTTTGCTCTAGAAGCACTACAAAATAAGTCAAGTTTATGAAACAAGTTTATAAAATTACCCTCAACCAGTTCCACAAAAATAGTAGTATCATCTGCAAATTGCATATTAATGAGATCCTGAGCTGAAGGTAAATTAACACCACGGACAACAGGGCCAAGAGAGTTATCTCTCAACAGATAATAAAGAAGATCATTAGCAATTACAAACAATGCCGGAGCAAGGGGACAACCCTGCCTGATAGACCTTTGTAGAGCTATGGTATCAGATAAACTCCCATTTACTTCAATCCTTGTCACTGCATCAGACATAAGAGTTTTAACCATCCGATAGAAATTGCTTGGAAAACCAAAAGCAGACAACACAACCAAAATATATCCCCATTCTATTCTGTCATAAGCTTTCTCAAAGTCAAGAAGGATCATTCCAATCCTCTGTCCTGACCTATGAGCCCAATCCATGGCCTCCCACCCTGTTATCAAATTTTCCAAAATATACCTGCCTTTAATAAATCTCGTTTGAGTGAAATTAATGAATTTAGGCAGAATATCAGCCAGTCTGAGAGCCAACACCTTAGCCAAAATCTTATATGAAACGTTTAAAAGAGTTATAGGCCTCCAATTTTTGATAAGAGTCTTATCCCCATCCTTAGGAATAAGTCTGATAACACCCGAATTGATAACATTACCAAGAGAACCTGACTCAAAGGCCTCCTCATAAACCTTTTTTAAGTCCTCACAAATCCATGAACTATATTTCTTATAAAATTCAATAGGCAAGCCATCAGGTCCAGGTGCTTTATCGTTGCTAATAACTTTTATAGCTTGATTAATTTCTTCACAGGTGATCTCTTTGTCCAAAAACTCAGCCTCCTGTTCATTAATATTTTTAGGAATAAGAGAACAACAATTTTCTCTATCTTTCCTCCGAGAAGGATTGTCTTCCGAAGAGAACAAGTGAGAGTAAAATTGATGAAATAATTCTTTTATTCTCTCAACATCACAAACCAGCTGATTCCCATCAGAGATACTGTTGATATACTCTTTAGGGGACCTTTCTTTCAGATAATTAAAATAGAACTTAGTGCCCTTATCGCCCATCTTCAACCAATTCATCCTAGCTCGAATTCTTTGGCCTTGAATTCGCTTAACCTGCACTTTTCTAAGCTCCTCCTTGATCTTGACTAACTCTAATTGCCAATCCAAATTATTAGGCTGAAGCTGGAGAGCATATTCAACATGTAAAAGTTGCTCATTCAACAGTAATTCAGATCTTTTACTAGCCTTAGCTTTTAATCTACCAATAGTCTGAAATATTTTAATCCAACTCTGAACATTAGAATTCCACCTATCAATAGCAGAGTTATGGTGCAAACACACCCTATTGATTTCCCTGACTGTAAAGATAGCATCCGAACAATCAGGAACATCTAATAATGAAGTATTTAAAATAAACTTATCATATTTATTTATTGTCCTCTTCATATCACCAATCATTCTCAGATTAACCATGATAGGGAAATGGTCAGAGAAGACAGTAGGAAGGACATTGACTTTGCTGCCATTAGCAAAGAAGTCAAAACTAAAAAAAGTATCATTAACATAAGCTCTGTCCAACCTACAATAGATCCTATTACTTCCTTTCTGCATGTTACACCAAGTATACCATAACCCAGGATGAGTTAAACGTTGACCCAATAGAGGATCACAAAGAGAGAACTGAGCCTTAACTTTATGCCAAAAAAATTGTTCTTCTCCTTTCCATTCAAAATTAACCCCACCCTGCTTATCATCCCTATGTTCCACCATATTAAAATCTCCCATAATTATCCACGGAATAGCAGGTAAACCCAATAACCACTGCCACAAAATACATCTATTTTTATATTCATTAGGTGCATATATAGAACATAAGCCAAACACAAAATTGTCATTATTTAGAATGACCCAAACAACAGAATTGCAAGGAGAACAACCATGGCTAACAACCTTCAAAGACCATTTTAACAAATAATAGGACAATCTTTTTCCAGATATAATCCGTCGGTGCTAGTGCTTGCCTCAATTTTCACGTTTTTCCCAACGGCATAATCTTTTTCCAGACATATTCTGTCGGTGTGAGTGCTTGCCCCATTTTTCACGTTCTTCCCAACAACAGGTTAAATACAACACCGACGTGACAATTTGCGCGCAACTTTCTTTCCCTCTGCAATAATAAACGAAATTGCAGAGTAAAGACACCAATTTTCACAAGGTTTCTTTTCAATGGCTCTAATGGCCTCCATTTCTTTATATCTTGAAACTGCTACTAATATTTTGATCTATACAATTATTGAAGGAAAAGAAATTCAAATTTTAAATCATGCTTTTTGAAACGTTTTTGACATATTGTTTTTTTTAATTCGTTTGTATTTAATCATATTTTTTAAACACGTTTTTGGTAAGGATGTTTTTTGATTTATGCAATAATAATTCACGAAATTGCAGAGTAAGGATACCAATTTTCACCAGGTTTGGCTCTAAGGGCTTCCATTTCTTTATATCTTGAAACTGTTATAAATAAAAGCTGTTATTTTCATCTATACAATAATTTAAGGAAAAAAAAATCTTCTTTAAATATAAAATTTCAAATCATGTTTTTCAAAAAGTTTGTGAGAAAAAGTTTTTTTGTAATGATATGTTGCAATAATTCAGAGGGCTAATGTCCCCACTTCCATCCTCGCCACCAAATTATCTTTTTCAAAAAGATTTTGACAAGACTTTTTTTTTTTTAAATTCCACCAGACATCCATTTAATGATGGATGTTTCGTTTTTTTTTTTCATTCCACGAGACTTCCATTTAATGATAAATAATTGAGAGTAATGTTTTGACAAAATGTTTTGTTTTTTTCATTCCACGAGACTTCCATTTTAATGGTATGTTTCACACAAGTTTTTGATAAGGATGTTTTTTCATTTATGCAATAATTGAGAGGGCTAATGTCCCCGGTTCCATCCTCGCCATCCGCACCGCTACTCCTCCAAATTCGTGGTTGATAGACAATATGACGCTATTGTAATATAATATTATTTAATTTTTTTTATATTTAATAATATATTTATGATTTAACATATATTTAATATTATTTTAAATATTATACAATTAATTTAAAAATAAAATATATTTATTTTTATTATTTATAAATTTTTATTATAATTTAAACATTACTTAACATTTAATTTTTTTATTATTTTTTAAATTTTACTATATTTTTAGTCATCATTCAGTTTCTTAAATTTATTATAGGATATTTAACAAAACTTGCATACAAATATGAAATCATTACTTTTTATTTTAATATATTTATATATTTTTAATTATCATTAAATTTTTATTATCTTTATAAAATTTTCATATTTAAAAAAATATTAATATAATTTTAATTATCATTAAATTTTTTATTATTTTTATAAATTTTTCATATTTATAATCATCATTTAATCTTTTATTTATAATCATCATTTAATCTTTTAATTTATAATAAAATTTTGATAATTATTTTAAGATTAACTCAATTTAAAAAAAAAAATCTTATATTTTAATTATTATTATTTTGATGAGGAACCTTTTATATAGAACATATCTGCAACATGTGGGGGGAGAGATTTGAACCTGGGCCTCTCGATAACTGGAGAGTTTTAACTACCCACTTGCTCTCCAACTCCTCTACATGAGCGGATTTATTATTATTTTTAAATGATAAATATTTTAAAAAATTACCCAAAATAAAAAGTTAAGAACTAAGTTCTTTTAAAACAGTTTATTGAACATTTGTAGCTATTTTAAAAAACATTTTATTGTATCACACTTCAAAGCAATGATTAGGATTTTAGTTTTTATTCATGTTTAAGGTTCAATCAGCGACCTGAGCAAGTGTGTGATAAGGTGGTGTGATAAAGGTGGGTGTGTTAAATTCTTTATTAATAAGCATAGTTCTTTAACCCGACAAGTGTGTGATAAAGTGGATGTGTGTTAAATTCTCTATTCATAGTTGTTACTCTAAACAAAAATAATGGTTGGAATAAGCATATTTATAATTTTGTTTTTTCCCTCTGCCGAATAATAAGGTTTTCCATGGTTACTATGGATTTGAATAGTACGCAATGAAGAAAAAGGATCCGTCGGTGCTGATGTTAACGACGATTTATTTTATGATCCGGAATAGCTGTTACATCCATTAAATTAAGGCAAATTAATTCAACTAACCCACAATAGGCATCAAAAACGATTATAAATACCCGCAGAGGGAAGGTGGGGGATTTCATAGCTCCTACAACGTAATTGTGTCATTAGTGCAATTGTGACGCTCTTCAGAGTATCGATACGCACGTTGGCTGCGAAAATGATGAACATGGAGGACGTGGAAGCATTCAGGAAGGCTCAGAGGGCTCATGGCCCAGCTTCCATCCTCGCC
Organism: Wollemia nobilis; assembly: GCA_028583015.1. Lineage (NCBI taxonomy): Eukaryota > Viridiplantae > Streptophyta > Pinopsida > Araucariales > Araucariaceae > Wollemia > Wollemia nobilis. The sequence goes on from JAQPPZ010011830.1 coordinate 316,361, forward strand.
ATCGACACCGCTACTCCTCCCAATATCGTCTATCAAAGCACCTACCCCGACTACTATTTTCGCATCACGAATAATTAGCATAAAACCGATCTCAAGGAGAAGTTCACGCGAATTTGTAAGTTGCTTTAGCTTTTAATGAAATTCTTCGGCGGGTTAAAGATGATGTTAAAGCAATATTGTATAATGCAGGTGAGAAAACGATGATAAAGAAGAGGTACATGCATCTCATGGAGGAGATACTGAAGGAGAATCCCAACATGTGCACATACATGGCGTCCTCGCTGAACGCCCGGCAGGACATGGTGGTGGTAGAGGTGCTCAGGCTCGGAAAGGAGGCGGCCGAGCGGGCCATCAAGGAGTGGGGGCGATGCAAGTCGGAGATCACCCATCTCGTCTTCTGCACGGCCAGCGGAGCCGACTACCAGCTCACCAGGCTGCTGGGGCTGCGCCCCAACGTGAAGAGCGTGATGCTCTATGACCTGGGCTGCTACGCCGGCGGCACCGTCCTCCGGGTGGCGAAGGATCTCGCCGAGAACAACGCCGGAGCGAGGGTTCTGGTCGTCTGCAGCGAAAGCACGGTCGTCAGTTTCCATGGCCCCGACGACACGCACATCGATAATCTGGTCGGACTGGCCCTCTTCGGCGATGGCGCGGCGGCTCTCATCGTGGGGGCCGACACCGTGCAGGGTTTGGAGACCCCCTGTTTCCATGTACTTTGGAATGGGCAGACCATTCTGCCGGAGAGCGAGGGCGGCATCGAAGGGCACCTTAGAGAGGCTGGGCTCGTCTTCCAGTTGCTGCAAATCCTGCCGCGGCTCATCTCCGACAACATCGAGGCCGCCCTGGAGGAGGCCTTCCTGCAGTTGGGCTTGTCCGACTGGAACGACTTGTTCTGGATCGCCCACCCTGGAGGGGCAGCGATTCTTGCTGCGATCGAGTCCAAACTTCAACTGGATCCAAACAAACTGAGGGATTCAAAGCACGTCCTGAGCGAATATGGAAATATGTGGAGCGCGTGCGTGCTGTTCATCTTGGACGAGATGAGGAAGGCCTCTCGACTCCACGGGTTTGGGCCTGGGCTTACCATGGAAACTGTCGTTCTCAAGAGCGTTCGCATGAAATGAGAGGTTCCAGAAATAAACGCATCCATAGTTTCAATTTGCCCTTCCTTTCGTTAGGCTATATTTAGTTTCTAAAAATAAGCAGTCTCCATGTCCTTGGTATTTTATTTTAATTATTTAAGTGAATCTTTTTATTATGTTCAATAAATTTATTTTCTTGTTTTTAATTAATTTGGTGTATAAAAAGTAGATTCAAAACAAACTACAACCTTTTTAAAAATGTAATCATATTATTACTTATTATAGAAACTTTGCATACCATATGATGACTTGTGATTTGAGCTGGTGGTGTGGCTAGTTTATGGATTCGGTAAATTGGTAAATGAGGCGATTAGAAAAGGAAACATGCTTGGAGATGAATTTGTATTTAGTTATATTTGGGGAAATATTTATGTTAAAATGTATTTATTTTAATTTATTAAAGTTAATATAAAATTAATTTTATATTTAAAATAAATTTTATTTTTATAAAATTTATTTAATTATTTAAAAATATATATTTATTAATTTTATTAAAAATATATTGTAATTTTATATTAAGAAAATATGAAATTAGAGTTTTTATTAAATATTTTATTAAATTTTTGTACTAAGCATGTATTTAGTTTAATTTAAAGCCCCTTTTTTGAGAATTCATCTTCTTTCTTATTTAGTTCTCTATAAACATAACAAAAAGTAAAAGATTCAATTTGATCCACAACTTCTTTTATTTGAGAGAATATGGTTTGTAGAACCATGTTTTCCATCTTAAAAACACCAAGTATTTAGTTTGTTACCACTTGTGTGTCTTTGTAAATTTAGATTTTTTGTATTCTATTTGATTCTGCCAAATGAACCAACAATTTGAGTGTCATAATTTCAACATAATTATTAGAACCTTTTCCCAGTTCATCTTTGAATTTGAAATAATGAGAGTAAAAAATATATAGTATTCCTCCTACCCCACAAAATTTAGAGGCCTCCTATCTAGCACCATTAAAAAACCTTGAAGCTCCTGATATATCAAATTTTTGAAGGATGATTTATTTGATTACCTTTGTTGCTATTGAACTCTTATAGTTATTGAAACTTTCAATGATTTAGGAGGACTTCCAAGTAGGCTTCTCTTTTTCGTGAAATATTCATGTGTTCTTAAATAATCATACTCCCCATGTTAGGAACCTACTATTAAATCTAGACTTACTCACATGAATACTGAAATAGAAATAGGGATTCATGAAATAACAATATATTGTAATATACAAATAACATCAAATCGTGGGCCTCTTTGAGGGGGAAACCTCTAATACTTTTGTGAGAAGATACATTTGTTTATGGATCCATGTATTTTAAATATACACTTCATGTAACCCTAACCTAATGCTCAAGAGTTGTTTTACATGAAAAATACCACTTGAGTTAGAATCTTCTACCAAACATTGGTTACATTCTTGATAATGGTTACATGAATTAGCCCCACTTGTCTAGGTGCCTTACTTGGCACACACCATTACAAAGTATTACAAAATAGCATTATAAGGGGGTACCCATGTTGGAAGTGGGTCATTACATAATCATATGAGCATTATAAAAATAATGTTAGGATGGGGTCCTAACATGCCCTTTCCCTTCAAAAATCTTTGTCCTTAAAGTTGTAGCTGAGGAAACATGTGTTATAGTTGCTGGAGAGACTCTCACATAGCCTCTTCGGGTTGTATACCATACCATTGAATAAGAACCTTAGTGATTACCCAATTTCAAATGGTACATGTTTTAGAGTCCAATAGTTATTCTAGCTCAAGCAATATAGAGCCGTATTCATCTAATGCAAGTAAAGTAGATTGAACCTATACCTAGTTTCCCATAACCTTTTTGAGAGAGGATACATGAAATACAAGGTGGAGATAGGATGTATATGATAGGGCCAATTTTTAGATTGTTGCACCAATCTACTATAAGACCTAGTAGGGTCCATAGTATTTGGCGATGAGTTTTTAGCACCTGTAAAGCTAAAGTGATTATTGTTTATATGGCTACAAGTAGAGGAAAACCATATCACCAACTTCAATGTTGTCCTTAGAATGGTGTTGATCAACTTGTTTGCGCATCTGATTATGGGTCACTTATAAATTTATCTTCAATTGATAAAGGAATTTAACATGTTGGCTAAGTGTAGTGTCAAAAACATGGACCTTAGAAACAATTGGAATGTAGAAGGAAGGTTTTATAGAGGTCATCCATAAAATACTTCAAAAGGGGTGATCTTCGCAATGTGATAAGAAGTGTTATACCACCACTCAACCAAGGGAAACCATTTCACCCATTGTGTATGATGATCAAAGGCAAAACAATGAAGGTAGGTCTCCAAGCATTTGTTAACAATATTTGTGTGATCTTATGTGTATGTGTTAGGAGGAAAACTGATGAGATGTATTATACATCAAAGAGGTTACAATATATAGGCATAAGCCTATATGAAAAACATGACACTTGTCAAGAGAACATGACAAGTGTCAAACTGAACCTGAAGGCATAGTGCACATTAACTCTAACATTCCCCCTTAATGTGCACTATCCTAACTATAGAAAAAACAAGTCAACATTAGGTAACATTTCCCCTTAATTTTGACTTCTCTAAAAAACTATCATCCTCCTTTATTATTGATTTGGTCTAGGCTTGTGCTCTTTGTGCTTGGCTCTCCAAATATGAATAATGCTAGATCAACGATGTATACATCTCGGTCTGTTGCCATAAGGTCAGCCACTTCCACAGGTCTGTTACCACTTGGTCAGTCGTCTAAGTGTCTCAAGGTCAACAAAATACAATAAAAATGAGCCATAGAAACCAAATATGAAGGAGAATTAGAAGGAAAAAGAGAATAGAATCTTCTGAAGTGTCTTCGTATGTAGTCTTCAGAAGTAGATCCAAAAAAACCTCGATTAAAGTCTAGGGTGTCTATGTTTGTAGTCCCTAGAATAAGTATCCTTATGGTAATCACCTCATATTATCGGAATGTATGGGTAACCATCTGCTACATCTACCAAGTAGAGGAGGATACTAGATATTAGGTTCACTTAAAAATTCCTTGGGAGTGTCGGGTTCAACGGAGAGTGCATTCCAAAGTGAAAAATTTTGAGGCTAAAAAACTCAAATGAAACAACCTCAAAATTACAAATGGACACCACCAATGTGTCCGTCATGTAAAAACGTTTCCAATGACTATAACACCTTTATACTTAAGTATCAATAAGGCCTTCAACATGTGTGAAAAACATCAGTATGCCTCTCTAAGCAGCAAATAAACCTTAGGAATAAAAGAGTCCTGGCATCGCACTCAGGCGGAATAAAAAAAAACAATTTTCAATTTTCCCACGCAAGGAAATTTCATGACCTTTCTATCAAGAAAAATTAACATGTTTTGTTTGATAAAAAAACATGTGGGACCTTTTTCCATATGCAATACAACGTGATACTTAATCACCATCCCCTTCAAAAAAAAAAAAAAAGCATGTGACCCCGTTTTCCATAAGCAATACAACGTGGTACTTAATCACCATGCCCTTACAAAAAAGAAAGTGGCATTCTTCCTATTTAGTAAAACAATTCCTGTCATATCCATACGTGAGTAGAGCCACCTGCTCACTCATCCTCATCTCCAAACAAAACAAAGCCAGAAGGTTTATCATCCCCCGATATTCACAGTTACAGTTTCGCCCTCTCCTTAGATCAGAATGCTACAAAAAAATTGCGATTAAAAAAACTGAACCATTCTTGCATATGCCATTAAAACTGTTACAACGAAGGAGAAAAAAAATAGTAATCACAATAATAAAAATAGCATTATCGAAAAGTAAAGTAGTTAAACATTCACTTCCTCCCCACAGTGCTGCATCAGGAAAGAAGACATGCTAGTGTCATAGGTGAAACATGAAACCACTCAAAAAAAACATGCCATTTGAGCCCTATTCACATCAAATCTTGCCGGCGGAGACACCAGGTAGTCTTTACAGGCTAATCCGACAACCGCTTTCTCTTTGAAGACTACACAACCATAATCAACATGCAACCTTTATGTAGGACAGTGCGCTTCCCATCGCGTTTGTCAACTGCTTTAAAAAAAATTAGGGCAAATCGGCCTCGCAGCTCACCATGCTTAGGAATCAATCTCCTCCATACAAACTATGGCACTTCTGATCACATGAAACAGATCGCCATCACGATGACATCATTGTTGTCTGGGGCCACAAAATTTCCTAGTGCGATCTGCTTTACATTTTAGTGGGTGTGCGAGATAATGTAGCTACAGATGGGGCTCCAAACGGATGCGAACTGTGTTTGTGGGCGTGTTATCTACGCAGTCAGGATTCATCGTTGTAGGTGTCGATCAGAAAAAACTCCACCACCAATTTTGCTATCAATTTTGAATTAGGTATTCACCAAAAATCTTAACAACTACTTAGGAAAATAGGCGACATCACAAATGTTGAGAAAAAGGAGGAATTTTAAATTACTAACGTAGAACAATATCTCAGGATTTGTTTGAGACACAGGACATAAAAAAATCTAGCGAGAGAAGATGCGGCATCAACAACGACCATATTATCTTCTGCCAAATGGACGCCACACGAACACATCAGAATCCTGCTTCCCAGTATATATGGCTGTAAATCTGTAATAGAATGCGTTTGTTGATTTGAGATCGGCTATAGTACCTGCCCGCCCTGGCTGGAGGCACCGGCCCCATAACAACTGCATAAATCATTTGCTGTAGCGAGCTTCAATACCCACTTCGTGTGCTTCCAGTTTCTGCTGCATGGTGAGAGGATTTTGCACAGCGCCCTAATATTTTGTTGAATAATTGCACCCTCGAAGCTTTGTAAATTGTTGAATACCACTCAGACGGTGGCGATGGTGACACCAAAATTCGGCCCTCTCAACAGCTCGACGCATGCATCAATTAATGGCGTCTTACCATTTAAAAAAAACATAGTATTTTTTTAGACGAACTTCGGTCACATTGCATCCACGAACTTTTCCTTCAACTGCAAGCCGTTAGAGTCAAGGTGCCAAGGGGGGCACTTCGTGTCGCGTCTAAAAAAAAATTGACTCCGTTGATTTCGTCTGCTACAAACTGGATCGCCTTCAACTAGGGTCAATAAATCGTGTAGGGGTCTAATTTGTGCCAGCCTGGTGATCGCCGTTTCCTCCAAAGAAAGCGGATCAGAGTCAGGAAATCGGCTACAACGCAGCTCCGCAACTCCATGCGGCTATAGCACCTGTTAACAAATCACTCTGCACTCGTTGTCAGATCTGAATCCTCCATCCACAAAAACATTATTTCTAAACAAAGACTCATGCTCCATCAAATCAACATATAGAACGTCAACAACGAAAAATATTATCAAATCAACATTCTTCTTTGGCGTCCTCAAAAAAAATACCATACAGCACACAGTAGCACAATGGTTTCACTGTATCATCAGTGGCACTCACGATGGCAAATATCACAATGTTTCACCCGGACCCGCCAACGATCATTCGACTGCACCATAGTAGATTTCAAAACCTTTGATTCCAGCATTGCATGACTAGGACCCAGATCCGGAACCAACTGCACCCATAACTTGCACAAAATTTATACCCAGTGTTGTGGCGGATTTTCCTTGTCAATAGTAGTGTTTATTTTGGTGTGTTATTTGTTTGGATTCATGCTCAGAAGAAGCGTTGGTGGCCTGCCAATAAGGTGGATAAAAAACAATGGCATCCTCACCAAGATTCTCTAATCAAGGCCGAAAACTACTTAATTATCGTCGTAGACGTTGAGAAAAAAAACACATCGCATAACAGCATCAATCTCCGCCATAAATTCACACCTCGACCCTCTCAATAACTCTAAACAGATGGCAAAAATGCACGGTCGATAAAAAAATTCTTCCACGCGATAACAACAACATCCAGCCGGTTCTTGCACTAACTAGTTGACGCCATCGGATTACCATAAGAAATATCTTTGAAATATCTTTGAAATTACAGATTGGAACGTTGTAATAACCCAAAAAAAATAACTCCTCTTCGTGGCTAATACTGTATCGCGTCCGCCATGTCCAAAAACTCTTCGGTGCCTGTAACATCCTTTGGACATAGAAGCACCAAACAAACTGCCAGTTAAAAAAACAAATTGTTGTCATCTCATATTGAAGAAAACACGCCTCCGAGCCATGTGAGTGAGAATTTTGGCAATGATTTCTGCCTTCAATTTTTTTGACCGCCTTGATATACAATAGGACGCTGCAGGACTACATGTCCACAGACGTCAAAATCAGACAGAAACTGCTTTGTCATGGAATGGGTACATGCAGCAAGGCCCTTCCACCTTCGGGCCAAGTTTTCATTGGAGGCATCACTGATATCAATCAGAGTTGCACCAAGGAGCTCCAATTAGACTACAGCAGGAATCTTTTGCAAATATGGGGAAAAACAACAATTGGCCTCCGCTCTTCAGTTAGGAATGAATACTTCTGAACGAGGCATTATTTTTAAATGGGCTATTATGTACTGCATTATTTAATATTTAATATTATTTCTGATGTCATTGAATAGTGGGCTCGCTCAGTTGAAGAAAAATAGTACCAGGGAGCCATGTAACTGCTAGTTTCTAGTTTGTTATTTAATGACGTGCTCCACTTAAACAGCCCATTGTCTAAATCCATTGGAGGGCATGTAATGCGCGAAGTGTTTTTTGATGAGGAACCTTTTTATATACAACATATCCACAACATGTGAGGGAAGATTTTTGAATGTGGGCCTCTCGATAACTGGAGAGTTTTAACTACCCATTTGCTCTCCAACTCCTCTATTGGGAAGTTTTGATTATTTATGTCACAACGATGCTGTGCAGTGTGTGGTGGGCTCTCGTGTTCGTCTATGGAGTCGTGATTGCACCGAAGATGCCAGATCAAACTGTGAATGATTTGCCACCATTGTGAGAAAGGAGTGGAGAGTGCAATTAAGGGAGAATTGCATAAAGCATGAAAACGATTGTATTCTCTCGATGCGGGGGACATAATCCATGAGCAATAATGAAGTTATATGATTGAGTTTGGCAAAAAAACATAGATCGTGGTGGTAATGATGATGATCTTGACGATTCTACATATGGAGACTTTATGGTGCAGCGGATCTTCCTTGTTAACGACCAGATGGTGCTGTTTTAGTGACGTCCTGTTCAGTGGAGGAGTTTTTTTTCCATGATGTAGCTTGGTGATCGTGTGAGTGGAGGGTGTGGAAAGTCCTCCACAAAGCGAATGCAGGCAGAACAAAAGAAGCAGTCTACAACAAGCTTCTTTGAATATTGAAGGCTATAACAACGTTCGCAAACTACCATGAACAACTTATGCTCGGTGTAATCTGTCAAGTTGATTCTCCATAACGCGATATCTCTTCAATCCACTGTATGTTATAATATCTTACAACAAATTTTCATGGCAGTTTCCCTCCGCTGCATTTCCATCCATTTGATCAAACTAGATAGGACCTAAAAAATATATATAAAATAAAAATTACAACGGGAACACATTACTATAAAAAATAACAAGAAAGAGAAGGTTTCATGGCTGCCCCTGAAGCTTTAGTGCTTGGAGCCATGAGCATACTCCCTGAGCCATGGAAAAACAAAATGAGGAGAAAAATTTAAGGGAGGAATGTTTGTGAGGGAAATCCCCCCTCAAGGGTTTTCACAGGGTAAGAGAGAACCTGTGCTCTGATACCAAATGTTAGGAGGAAAACTGATGAGATGTATTATACATCAAAGAGGTTACAATATATAGGCATAATCCTATATGAAAAGCATGACACTTGTGAAGAGAACATGACAAGTGTCAAACTAAACCTGAAGGCATAGTGCACATTAACTCTAACAGTATGAATGATAGATTGGACTCATTTTGAGTTGATTTCCCTACAACCTAAATAATTCTTTCCAAAAATTACTAGTGAAGGTAGGGTCTCGATCAAGCATAATGAATGTGAGCATGACATGAAGGTAAAAAATAGAAAAAATGCGGGTGACTTTTGAGGCCATGTAAGGATAGGAGATGAAACAAAAATGAGCATACTTTGTCAGACAATCCACTAACATGAAAATAATTGATTTACCTATAGACTTAGGCAAACCTTCAATAAAGTCTATTGAAATATTAATCTGAACCTATTCAAGAATAGGCAAGGGTTGAAGAATTCCCAGAGAATTCACCATTTCTCCTTCTGTCCACTAGAATATGTCACACGCTTCCATGAAGGTTTGAAGTCCTTCATATCCTTTAGTAAAAATTACATTTAATCCTTTAATATGTCTTAAGGAACCTCGAATGACCTATAGTGGATGAAGCATGTATCTCCTTCAAGATGAGTACTCATAGCTAAGATATGTGGGGAATAATAAGTTTTTGGATGTAATGCAAATCTTTTCCATCAAAAGTGTATCCCAGACATGAGGTAGGTGTTGTTTGAAGTGTGGCAATCAATTTTTACAATGTTGAGTCCTTAAGAACATCCTCATGTAGAGAAATTATCCGCTAAGGTATGGGAGAAGATATGGCACATAACATAATTTAAGCCTTAAATTAGTGAGATAGTGCATCCACCACAATGTTCTCTTTACCCTTTTATAGATAATATCATAGGTAATATCATAATAATAATAGGTCTTTTCTCTTTGAGTACCCTAGATTTTCCCATGCACCCAAGGTGTTATGGATTGTATTTACATCTAGGTCAAAGTTATTTTTGAACTTTGTCCATCTATAGAATGTGTACCACTCTAAGGGTTGGTATACCAATGTTGTACTTCATACTCATATCCCTAGGTGCTCCATAGAGTGGCTAGGGATAACTCCTCACTGGGGTCTATCTCATTTTCTATTCCACCCCTCTTCTCATGTGTAAAGAATATATTCAAACCCCTATCTTTCAACTTATTTCTAAAATATTTCCTTGTGTTGTAGGACCATATATTCTAGAGTTGCTCTAGTCACATGTATTTGAGCTTTTCCGCTATCACATTGTGGAACACTCATTACTTGGGTGTGATCTTCTTTATTGGCCACTTAAATGGGTAGAAGTTAGTATTATTCTACTCTCTAAAGTACCTAATATCCATATAGTCAAGTTTTCTAGTGTACTCAAGGTTGAGCAAGTAATCTAGTAGAAAAACTAATAACTCGAAAGGCATGACTAAAAAACCATCAAGTCAAATGAAAGACCTTGTTTGCCCTAAGTAGAAATTCCCATTGGGTTATTCTTCTAACTTCAAGAACTTCTTGACCTCTTCTAAAAACCTTGATTCCTTACTCATAATATTTTCTATGGTTATGTCATACACTTTTTCATAGAAGTAGTACAATTGTTTCCTTGCTTCGTGATAAGGTGTGTTTGTATACATGACCATTGAATGTAGTTGCCCATATAGTCTTATCTGATTAGCTAAAGTGTAGGAAGTCATTCATTATTTTGGTACAAAATGAGCCAAAATTGCTAGGAGATGTAGGTGAACTTTCATTCCTTCTTAAACTCTTTGAGATGATTCTCATCTAGTTGGCTATTTATCTAGTGGATTTAATCATTTGAGAGTGTCTAGGGTAGTTTTTAATTGCATGAAAAAGAGCAATGTGCACTTTGTACACTTTAACATCCAATTTATCATCGCATGTATTTGTAATCCTAGATAAGACCATCTAGACATTATGTTTAAACAAGTATGGAAGGATTTTACTTGCACAAATTAATTAGAACCATAAATAAATTTGTGTGGAATTATAATATTGTAGATTAAACATAATAGCAATAATTTTTTTAATCACATCGAAGAGTTTACAAAGTATTGCAAGCTACTTTGAAGAGGGAACTTCCTTTATCATAGGTAACTTTAAAGGGAAAACCTTCTTTATGAGAAACATACATTATAGTATAATTTTTTAGGATGCCTTCACCTCTCTTACAATGGAATAAATAAATATAACTCACAAAAATTACTTACAATTCAAAAATATATTAAGCCTATAATAACTTTCAAATTTGTTTAATCCTAATACTACTTAGAGTTACCTTTACATTCAAAAGGGGTTGGCCACTCATTACTAACTAAAATACTAATATAAAACAAAATAGGATCTAATGTGAGGTCCTAATACTACATTACTCTTCAAAATAAGCTTTGTCCTCAATGTTGAAGATCAAAAAATTAATTTAGGAGTTGGTGTAGCAATTCCCATGTGACAAGCTTTGGATGTAATATACACTATTGCACCAAAATATTTGTAATATTTTTGTTGAACTGTTAACATTATTATCATTCCAAATTAGACTTTGATTCAAGAATGATTAAGCCTTTAGAAAACTCTTGTTGCCATTTGATCCACTGGAAGTACCTAGACGATATGAGGTGAGAGTCGATGGTGGGTACTATTTGGTCCACTACATCTGATGTTCCAAATAAAAACATCATAAGTAAGGATGCAAACACTTGGTGATAATTTTAGTTTGGTCATTCATCGAAGGGTGAGTTTATCTTTAGTTGGATTCCTCATAGCATGAATAGAACCTTCCAAAAAATATTGGTGAGTGTAGGGTCATGCTCACATACTATGGAGGATAACATACGATGAAGTCAAAAAATATGATTGATGAATGTTTAATTAGTGGTAGAGGCTGTGAAGGGATGCACAAGAGAAAAAATCGAATATACTTTGAGATATGGTCTGCAACAAACAAAATAAGGAACTTTCCATATTATTTGACCTAGTTCTAGTTGTAGCTTGATTAACCATCCAATAATGATAACATTTGTGACCTTGCTACATTATTAAAATATTATTATAGCTAGTAGGGGGTAGTGGTATTATAGTGAGAATTATTTAAAATGTGAGCATCCTCTAAAGTCTTCGTGGGGAGGATCTCTGTCAAGTAATTTAAATATATCAGTTGTTGGTCGGATCGAATACTCTCCTACCATGTAGATTTATTTTCATCTTTTATTGAGCAATGTCTTCATATGTGATTATGTCAATCACCTATTGTATTTTCTTATTTACCATGGCTTCAATGCTTTTATTAAACCTTTTTTTGTTATATGTGATGCATTCTTACTTTCTTTGATTTATGGTACGATGTTCTACCATGCATCTTGTATCAATTATTGAATTGACTAGTCACCAATATTTTTTGTATGGTGCCATATCTTTCATGTTGACTTATCTTCATTTTATATTTTTATCATCACTTGATGTAGTAATATCAATCACATTTTGCTTCTTCCTTGTCCTAGCATTGTTTGTCTAAATAAGACATTTGTTGAAAGCAATATGTTCATGCTTTGTTTGGTGTGCTATAGATGGATGAATCTTAAATGCTATAATAAACCCTTTGTGATTCAATGATAGTTTTCTTTAAGATCCTTGTTATGTTTTTTATTGTTGATTTATCCACTCCCTTTCCCTAGGGATAATAAGTGGAGGATCTCTTAAGTAAGAACCCATATTCCAATGTGATGTAGGAGCATCCAGTAGTGTAAGAGTGATCTTGCATCATCCATTTTAGGAAACTATTCAAAAAATAACTTTTGACCAACCAAATATAGAGTACATACTGATTTACAATCATGCATCCTAAACCTTTGTAGTATAAAATCAACATATTTCCTTTGATTTAACCACAAATTTCTATTTGTAAAATCCCTTATTATTTCCATACCTAAAATAATTTTTTTAGTACTCAAATCCTTCATGTCAAATTTAGAAGATATTTGATATTTTAGTAACGTTATCGTCTCCTTATTGTTACCAATTAACAAAATATCATCCACATACAATACAATGATAACAAAATTTGTACCTTCCTTTTTGAAATATACACATGGATTTGCTTTGCTTTTTCCAAGCCCAAGTGTTAAAATAAACCTATTAATTTTTTGGTTCCACATCCTTGGAGACTACTTCAACCCATAAAGATACTTCTTTAGCTTGCATACGAAGTCCTCCTTACCTTTTACCTTGAAGTATTCTAGTTGTGACATATATATGTCTTCATCAAGTTCACCATGTAGAAAAGTTATCTCCACATCCATATTTTCTATTTCAATATCAAAAGTTGCATAAATAGCCAACAAAACTCTAATTGATGTTAGCTTAGACACAGGATAAAAAGTCTCACCAAAGTTAATTTTCTCTACTTGAGAAAATTCTTTTGCTACCAAGTGAGATTTGTACTTCTCCAAATTTCCTTCTACATTGTACTTTTTCTTAACTAACCACTTACAACCAACAAGTTATCTACCAAGGTGTTATTTCACCAAGTCCCATGTCTTATTTTTATCCAAGGACTCAATTTATTCTTCCATAGCCCTTTTCCAAGACTTATTATCACTTGAATGAAGTACCTCCTTCACAATGTTGGGTTCTTCATTAGTAACTAATAAATTAAATATAGAACAAAAATTTGAAGGGCTATAACTTTCTCAGAGTCTTCTCACTTGATTTGATCTCCTCAAAATTGGAGTTCTAGGTTCTACATCTTTAGCTTCCTCCTCACCTTATTCCTTTAAATATTACTCTTTAGACTCTCTTTGTAATTCAGGTTCTACCACAAGATATTCTTCCTCCTGTTCCAATTTTACCTAAAGTATTTTTGATCCTTTGCTTGGTTGCATTTCCTATTTTGGAACCCCTTTTGTTTCTCTAAAGATCACATTATGACTATAAGTAATCTTCTGTGTTTTTGGATTCTACAAATTATATCCTTTCACACCAATACTATAACCTAGAAATATGTATTTCTTAGATTTATAATATAGCTTAGTCTTTTTCTCTTTTGAGACATACATATAAGCTTCACAACAAAAAAATCTTATATGACTGAGAGAGGGTTTCTTACCAGTCTACACTTCCTATAGAGTTTTGTCCACCAAAGCTGAGGTAGAATATCTATTGATGAAGTAGCAAGCAATTAACATACTTTTTACCTAGATTTTTTTTCTAATTGTGCATCACTTAGCATGCTTCTAACCTTATCCATAATTACTTTTTTCATCCATTTTACATTTCCATTATGTTGTGGAGTATATGGAGTTATTCTATACCTTTCTATTCCACAATCCTTGCAAAACTGCTCAAATTTATTAGATCAATACTCACCACCATAATATTAAAATCTTCATTTTTCTTTGTTTGATTTTCTACAGTAGCCTTGAAATCTTTAAATTTATTGAAAACATCATATTTGTACCATAAAAAGTGTACCCAGGTATTTATTGAGAAGTCATATATAAATATTAAGAAATAGATGGATTTACCTAATGATGGTAATTTTGTAGGTCCAAACACATCATTGTGAAGTAGATGCAAAGTTCCTTCAAATCTTATAACAATACTTGGAAACTTAACATTGGTTTGCTTTCCAAAAATACAATACTCACAAAAATCAACATTTAATGGGAAATTAGAAATTCCTTCAACTATACCTTTCATTTTCAATGTTTGAAGACCTTTCTCACCAATGTGCCCCATGTGTTGATGCCACAACATTATATTCACTACAGTAAAACTTGGACCTTCTTCTACTATATTAATTTCCTCTATAAATGAAGAATTATTGCATTCAATACTTACAGTGCTAGCCTCAACTTTGAATAAATTTCATGTATGAACTCCCCTTGCCAACACTAAGCATCCATGAAACATCTTATAGCTATCCTTATTAAATTTCATAGTCACACCTGCATCATTCATCTTACTAATGGATATCAGATTCCTTGCCAAACCTAGAATATGCAACACACCAAGAAGGGTTTTAACTCTTCCATATTTTAACCTCAATTTAACTCTTCCTTGACCTATTATTTTTTGTGTCGAATTGTCTCCCAAGAATAATTCACCTCCATTTATCTTTTAATATTCACAAAACACCTCCCTATGACGAGTCATATGAAAAAAAACACCTGATTTAATCAACCATGAGTCATGGTGTTCACTTGAGCATGCTACAACTATGAAAATATCCTTTGAATCCTCATTTTTTATCTTTATTTCTATAGATATTCCTTAATAAACCTTTTTAGATCTATAATCTATTTTATTATGCCTTATTTGATACACTTCTAGCATTCCTATTATTAGGAAAAACAAATTTTCCCCTATTTTTTGATTTCTTTTTTCTTGATTTATGTTTGCTTCTTCCTTGAGAATAATCTCTTACAACCAAGACATAATTCTCATGATAATACTTAGAATATTTTCATCTCATTTCTTTAGACATCAATGTTCCTACTATATCCTCTAATTTCAATTTATTGGTTATAGCCATAACTAGATTATCCCAGGAGTTAGGTAATGAAAAAAGTAAAGTAATATACTTTTTCTTTTCATCTACAAAGTTTAATTAACTTACCATAGCATTAAAAGCATTTAGATGTTCAACCATAGAGTCACCATAATTTATCTAAAGAGAATACAACTTCATTCAAATAAAGTATTTATTTACCAATGACTTTGTATGATATAATGCTCCCAAATTTTCCCATAATAAATTTGTCATGGACTTTGTTAATAAATTCAATAATACTAAATCAGATAAGCACAATCTAGTAGAGCTATTTACATTTATATCTATCTTTATCCATTCCTCATCTATCGTTCCTATTGGTTTTACTCTTGAGACTACAACCCATTGATCTTTATCTATCAATAGATTTTCCATCTTGAGTTTCCATAACTCAAAATTTTATCCATTAATTTTTTTTATCTCTACCGGTGTCCTTCCAACCATTTTGCCTTAACCTAGATTCTTCCACACAATGCTCCCACTCAGGAATCAATTTATCCCAAGGTTGAAACCCTTATTCGTCAAACAAAGCTAAAAAATAGCTCTGATACCAAATGAAGATAAATAATACCCCAAAAAACAAAATCCAAAAAAGTAGTAATTGTAAAATCAAAGAAAAAATAGAGAAGAACACAACAATTATAATAATTTATCCTAGGCAACCTTTTCAGGAAAAAACCTAGCAAGAATATCGCCTTATTGTATAAACTTGCTCATATTCAATACAATAATATCATTTGGCTCGTTTTTCTCTTGCAATTAAATTTATTAGAAATTCATTACCAAACCCTCATGCAAGTGTTGCTTTATATACCAACAACACAAGGGTTTTACAATACCATGGACCAACATTACATTAACCCAAAAACACCCATATGGGTATAAAAATAGCTTAAACCCCCCAAAACATTTCTCAAGAGCTAATGCCCTCAAATCTCCAAATAGGGGTTGTTGCCTTCATCCCCCCACTCAGTTCTTGACCTGAATTCATCCTTGCAAAATTTATCAATTTAAAGAATTGAATTGGAATCTCAATCTGTGTAGATTAATTCATGACATTTACTAGTGAATGATCTACAAGCAGTGGGCACATTCCCATGATTTTTCATAAAGGATTTGATTTAATCTCATCATATATGTCTATCTATTTTAATGTAATATGTTACTTCAAATATATTTAATGTACAAAATAAAATATCACTTGTATAAAGTGGACCCACCTAGAAAAGTCACAACCAACCGACAATGAGGTTCGGAAAATAAAAAAATAAACACGTTAAAGATATAATTTAAAATATAAATACTTTCTCAAATGGTATGAGTTTAAAGGTTTATATTTTTTAATTTTTAAGTAAGAATTTTAGGTTTAAGTAATAAACACATTATTTTTGAAATGTAAAAAATATATAATTTTTGAAGTGCTAGTAATTTTTGTTTCAATGATGACTTAATGGAAAGGTTTGGCTTAGGATTAAGTGCTCCTAATTCTGGTTTCAATGATAGCTCAATAGAAGGGTTGAGCCTACTTTTTGTTATAGTTGATAAGTTTAAATTAAGCTAACTTAATTATATGAAAATAAAATGCAGAAACTAAACACAAAAAAATAAAAATGCATAAAGTAAATGGTATAAATTATAATATAAATACCTTATCAAATGGTATGAGTTTTAAGGTTTAGATTTTCTAATTTCTAAGTAAAAATATTAGGTTTAAATCTTAGTGATATATATATATATATATATATATATATATATATATATATATATATAATTGACAAATTATTGTTGAATTGTAAAAAATATCTAATTTTGAAGTGCTTGTAATTATGTTTTCAATGATGGCTCAATGGAAGGGCTCAGCCTAGGATTAAGTTAATGAAATTTCTGTTTCAATTATAGTTTAATAGAAGGATTGAGCCTACTTTATGTTATCCCTGATAAGTCTAAACTAAGCTAACTTAATTATACAAAAATAAAATGTGGAAACTAAACACAAAAAATAAAAATGCATAAAGTAACTGGTAAAATTTAGGGTGCGAGAAATTTAAAGTGAATACAACTAAAAATGAAAGGAGGAGAGTGTGTGATCAATCAACACATGCAAATTTTGAATAAGAATAATGTTTCCATTCGAATGAGATGAAATTGTGATAATAATGACAATACGGGAAAATAATTTTACCTCAATCACCTCACATTTTGCAATCCATGAGACCAGTGCCATAAATGGAGAGCACAAGACTTTTCAATTTCCTACCAATTTCATGAATTAGAAGAGAATAATGTGGGTCACACAAAGTGTAGCTCTAGATTTTCAAGACCAAAAGGTGTTTACAATGCAGCCAATGGCTTCTACTTATAGGAATACTTGAGAAACCATTAATCCTAGTAAAACTAAATATTTATGGGTATCTCTAATAAATTATTGCACCTCCAAATGCCACATACCTCTAATTATGTCTCTAAAAGTCTTAGAAGGATTTAAAAATGAGTTATGATATCACTATATGCCAAAATATCATTTTCTAAAAATATTCCTTGGAATTCATGCTTGTCTTTTTATCCCTCTACTGATTCATGAGGAATTCACTCTAGAAAACAAATGAATCACTTCATTATACTAGTACTTTACTAGAAATCTCCTAGTGGTTCACTTCTACAAGCCAATCATTTCATTTTTGCTAGTGGATTGTTCCTAGAAAAAACAACCTTCAAGGAGCAACTTGATCATTGTCTCTGACTTAGCAAAATTTGGGGGGTTTTAAAATGTATTCACTAACTAATTTCACTATTTTGCAACCTTCTAAAATTATCAATTTTCTAAGGTAGTGACTTGTTACAAAATTTTTGGTGACTAATTTCTATGGTTTGGAATATAATAGCTTCAATTTCTTGAATTGTTAGAATACATATCTATATTTATTTTATCCTTCTCTTCGATCAACACATTGGTGATCTTATCATCAAATATATTTCTCTTAAGGTTAAAAATATTGGGTAGTACTTCAATGATGATCTCTCGAATGGTATTTAAAATTTATTACATTAGGGATTTGAGAGAGGCTAACATATCTTTACACATTTGTATGTCTCTTTGGATGTCAAGGATCTATTTCAGTTTATTGACCATGTCTTTATGATTTATCCTTAATTATTGGGCTTTTATTCTTTATATTATAGCTAAAATTTTGAGCACCTCCTGGTATCTCTGTTACATTCCAATATTAATATAGCCGATGACTATATTATAACAAAGATTTAGTTATTAATATTCCAAGTTTTTAATTTTAAAATCATCTATCCTTTAATTAATTTTCATCTGTGCTATTCGCATCGAGCCTTTACAGTGAGGGAGTGCCCACCTTAAATGGCCTAAGCATTAATCTAAATTTCCAATTGGTTTTTATGTGCATCTGTATGTTGTTGTATATTTGTCGGATTGGTTATTTTTTATTAAATTAAAAAAATAGGAACTCATAGAAGTTTCTCTACAAGTGGCATCAGAGCCAAAACGATCTTTCACACACCACCAAAGTACACTTCTAAAAGAGCTATATAGTTCCAAAGCAATTTCATCAAATCGGTAGTTACCCAGCTACTGGTGGAAGTTAGAGGATATCAGATACCTCTAAAATTCAAGTATAGTTACAATTGCACGATTACGACATTCGAGAACATAGTGCCTCCATCCGTAAGAAGATTTCAAACCAGTTTGCAATTGATATAACGTAACATTCTAGGTGTAAAAACACAAGGGGAAAATCCGAAGGCCAAGATTGTAAATCCAGACCTCAATCCTTACGATCGCCCTAAGAAATCCATGAAGAAAAAATGTAAAAATTTTTACTGCGTACGCTTGTGTCTTGCTCGCACAACTATGAGGAGTAGACCAATTAGCGTTGTCGAAAACATCAATTATTAACCACACAACTAAGGTACTACACAATAATTTTTTTTTTTTATTTGTTCATGGGCAATTATCCCACATACTCGGTGCGGGGGGCATATCAGTGGTTTATAATGAAGAAGTCACAACCATAGAGGTGTGACTTCGGTCACACGACTGCCTCTCTTCATCACACATTTTTTATTAAGCCTTGTCGTGTCTCGCATGTTCTGTTGTCGACCTGTCGATCTCGTGTGTCATGTTACCCAAGATTTTGTGTCTCACATATTGTGTTGTCTGATCTATGGTGTCTCATGTGTCATTTCTCACTTGGGTTCTATTCTATTCTTGGGTCTAGCACTAGTCTTATTATTAGCTCATGTTTCGGTCCAATCAGTGGTCCTGTGTCCTATCGCCTAGTCAGTCTTGTCATCATCGAGTCATCTAGCTTTTTGAGCACATCTTATTTACCTCCTTTCTATCAGTCATGTTTCAATTTTCTTCTATCGTGTTGAGTGGTGTTCTGGCCCCTTGTGTTGCATAGTGTTTGCATGTTGTATGAAGCTTAGTTGGGTTCTCTTGTCGGACCTAACCGTTAAGAGTCATATCAAAAATATCCATTGGAATTCATAAGAAAACTAGCCATTGGATAATACTCATTGGAATTCAAATTGAATAGTTGTCAAAGAAGGTGAGCCAAAATTCAAATCCGCATCACAGTTGGAGTGACTATTTGATGGAATTTAAACTAAATTTTTAGACAATTTAATAATTTTTTTTCAAAACTTTGAAGCTCATAGGCTCCTAAGAAAGAGACTTTGAAAGGTGCATGAGTAGAATTTGGATCAAAGTATCTGACGGGCGTTTAAAAAGCTCAAAAAATTCCAACAATAATGCTAGAAGATCTCGTTAAAGCCTAGGTACAAAAAATTCTCCTTCTCCATCCAAAATTGGTAGTTTTAATCTGAATCATCTAGTGGTTAGCCCAATGGCATCCAATTATTCTCTAGATTCAGCACAAGAAAACATCACCCAAGTAGACAGTAATCATCTAGTGCTCAATGATCAATTGTTAAAATATTTAATAGTAAATCTTCAGATGATGACTGCAAGTTTTAATGCATCTCAAAAACCGCACTAACCAAATCCTTCTAGCTCCAATAACTAGAGTACGAATATCTACAATGATGACTACACACACCATAGAGGTCAAAATAGTCAATCCCTAACTCACAATGGTCACAAAAATATTGAGGATAGGGGTAATAAAGAAAATATGGAGCAACAAACAGGGTTTAACATAACCTATAAAAATAACAACTAGAGATCGAGAAGTAACGAGGAACAAGATAGAAATAATTTCCACTCCCAACCAAGAGGTCCAATGGGAGTCAATCATCCACACATTGATATTCCTACCTTTGAAGGCTAGGATCCATGTGGGTGGATTGCAAAAATGGATGGCATCTTAGAATTTTATAAATTTCTAAAAAAGGACAAAGTCCATTTTGTAGCAACCAAATTTGGCATTGAAGCTTATCAATGGTTTACATGGTATAAACGTGAGGAGCCCCAATATACATTATATTGGGATACTTTCAAAACATCCTTTATTCACAAATTTGACAAAAGTCCTACAGGTTCATACACAATACGATTGTTGTCACTTAGGCAAACCGAATTAGTAGGGTCCTACCACAAGAAGTGGTAGTAGTGGCTTTTCAAAATGGATTAAAAGCACATATTAAATTTGAGGTAGACCTAAAAAATCCATCCAAGTTGGATGAGTGTATACGGATTGCTGACTTGGCAGAAACAAAGGCACACATAGGCTCATCCACACGACGTGATTCATATGGTCGATTGTCACGATAATTCTGTTACAAATATCACACTCAACATCAAAAATATCAAGCATGTACACTATGACAAAATTTTCAAATTTAATATGTCGATCAAGAAGAAGAAATTGAGGATTACGACGCACCTGAGGATCTCCTAGTTGAGGACCAAAATGCATAGGATGAATTTATCACTGAGGAGGATACCATGACTATTTCAGTACATGCTCTCATGGGGTTGTCATCTCACCATACAATCAAGGTGGCATGTTTCATTCAGAAACAAAGGGTGATAGTATTAATTGATTTCAAAAGTACTCACAACTTCATTGATGCAAAACTTGCAAGGACATTGGGGTTGCACGTCTTCTCTTCTAATCAAGATCGGTTTCAAGTTAGAACTGCAAGCAAGGAAATTTATCACTGTCTAGGTAAGAAATCTTTAGTTTCATTACAAATGGGTATGTATACTTGGCAAGGCCCTCTTTTTGTTATGGAACTAAGAAATTCAAAAGTTATTTTAGGTGTTGCATGGATGGAACAATTAGAAACCATAGTGGGTTTTAACCACAAACATCACTTTATCGAATGGAAAATAAATGGGAGGACTATTCATCTTCAAGTACTACCCACACCTCCATCCAAAGTTGTAATTTCACATAGCATGGAAAATATATTAAGAAAATATGGTGGGAGATTCATAGCTCGAATCAAGTGCATACAGAAATTAGACCAAGATATTTCAGAAATCAAAGAAGATGATATCCAAATCAATGTGGCTAACTATGAGGAGGCTTTTCAAGAACCAAAAGGATTACCTCCCAAAAGATCTCATGACCATGCCATAAATCTAGTGCCTAGTAGTCTTCCACCCAATGGTCGTCCGTATCAATATCCCCAACCCCAGAAAACATAAATTGAAAATATTGTACAAGATCTATTAGACCATGGCATCATTCATCATAGTACAAGCCCTTACTCCTCACTAGTAGTCTTAGCTCATTGAAAGGACAATTATTGGCGTATGTGTCCTGATTTTCGTCCTCTCAACAAAATCATGATAAAAGATAAATTTCCTATCCCTGTCATTGATGATTTACTAGATGAATTACATGGTGCCAAATTATTTACCAAATTAGACTTACATTCAAGATTTTACCAAATCTAAGTTAGGTAAGAAGATATTCCCAAAATAGCTTTTCGAACTCGTGAAGGTCATTATGAATTCTTGGTCATGCAATTTGGTCTCACTAATGCACCATCTACATTCTAAAGTCTCATGAACCCAATGTTTCGTCCATTCCTATAAAAATTTGTTTTAGTCTTCGTTGATGACATACTCATCTATAGTAAATCATGGAAAGATCATTTAGTACATGTAGATAGAGTTCTCCATATCATACGCAAAAAATAGTTGTTTGTCAAAATATCTAAATTCTCCTTTGGTGTTCAATAAGTTGAGTACCTCAGTCATATAGTATCTCACGAAGGTGTTAAGGTAGATTCCAATAAGATTAAGATAATACAAGATTGGTCCTTGCCTAAAATCATCAAGAAACTTCATGGTTTTTTGGGTCTCACGGGTTATTACCACAAATTTGTGTGTGACTATGGTAAAATTATGGGTCCTCTCATGACTCTCACCAAGAAGGATGCTTTTCAATGGTCAATAGTAGCTACTAAAGCCTTCGAGGATCTCAAGGAAGAAATGTGTACTACTCCAATTTTGGCCACTCCAGATTTTCAAAAACCATTTGTCATTGAATGCGATGCATTAGGAACAGGTATTGGTGCAATACTCATGCAATAGGGTCATCCCTTGGCATTTTAAAGTAAACAACTTTCAGGAAAAAATTTGGGTAGATCCACCTATGAAAAGGAAATGTTGGCTATTTTACATGCAATGGAAAAATGGAGGTATTACTTAATCAATAGTTGTTTTATTATTAAAACCGATCACAACAGTCTCAAACATTTTATAGAATAGAAGTTCTCATATCCTAAAAAAAATAAGTAGTTGACTAAATTATTGGGATATGATTTTGTGATTGAATATAAGAAAGGAAAAGAATATGTGGTAGTGAATGCATTGTCTAGAAAATATGAAGATGAAGTAGTTATTAATGGGACCATGTTCACAGTGGGTGTCTCAGTTATAGGCAGAATGGTTGTCCAATAGTGAAGCAACTCAGATAATTCAAGAATTATCTATGGGTTCCTATAAATACCCTATTTTCATATATGATGACCAAATATTACGTAAGAAAAATCGTATTTACATCTCTCATAATTCACCAATAAAAGTATAGATTCTAGAGGAGTCACATGCTTCTCCTTCAACAGGACATTTAGGGTTTTTGAAAACCTACATACAGGTTAGACAATCCTTTTGTTGGAAAGGATTAAAAGTAGAGGTTAAGCAATGAGTAGCTGAATGTGAAGTGTGTCAATGCAATAAGGGAGAAATAGTCAAATCACCAGGATTGCTTCAACCATTACCTATTCTGGATTGCTAGTGGGAACTTGATATCCAAAGGCTAGGGAAACATCCTCAATTAGCCACTTTTCACAATTCATCTTCATTACCTCATATATCCCATATATCGTCTGTCACATCATCACGACTAGTTGGTGCATTTTTTGCTCCCGCAAGCATAGGTAGTACTACCACTAGTCTTCCTCAACCTCCACCCCACACGAATGTTGGTATTCCTTGAGATCCACCTCATATACCAGTCCACATGGCTCAGAATCCACCACCCAGGCAATTTCCAAAGTGGAATAGCTTAGGGACTTTGAAATTACAAGCACAAAATCCAGTGCCCCAAGATGCTTTGAAGGCTTTGCTGACCTATGATGGTACTGGAAAAATTGCATATGAGCATATCCAAGATGTAGCTTCATTAGCAAGCATCCAATACATAATATATGAAGATGTGATGATAAAATTACTGGTATTGTCACTAAGAGGGAAATTGCTATATTGGTACTGATCACTGCAACCGGGTTCTATTACATCATGGGATAAGTTAGCGGAGTCGCTGATTAAGAATTTCCATGAACAAGCTGATCCATACTCCTTGTTGTACGAGTTCACAATGATTCAAAGACACCCACAATAGGAGATAGTCAATTTTAATGCCAGATTCACCCGAAGTTGGCAAAGAGTTCTCGATGGTCTACGATCCACACATGAGCAAGTTGCTTTCTACTATCTCAAGGCATTTAACACCAAAATTGGTATGGCCATGCGTCAATCCAATGTGACTACATTACTAGACCTATATACCCAAGCATAAAATGCCGAATATGATCTGATTGTTGTAGGTAAACTTCCCCTGAATATGACTATACCTATTGTTCCTGATCTTCCACAATATTTATATTCCATTTCATTTTTGTAGTCTATGCCTTCCATGTACCCAGTTCCCTCATGGAGCTTGGGTCAGCCTAATATTGCATATATTCCTACTCCACGACATATGGCTCCAAGCTTCCCATAGCTACCTAATCAGTCACTTACATAATTACCCACTTATATTCTCGCTCTCGCATTGCCAGCACCACTAGTTCCATTACCATTTCTCGTGCCTCAAGTGCCTTTGCCGCTACCTGCACCCCCCACATCTTCTAATACTGATCCTTTCACGATGGTATTGCAAGAGGTAAAATATAATAACATAGACTTAAGGACAATATCAAATGAACTTACAACAGTAAGTAAGAAGCAAGAAGAGGCTGAATTTTGATCACAGAGATTCCAAACTCCACTGATCACGTGAGAGTAGGCATCTACTAGTAGAGACCCTGAAAAGAGCACAATGGTGCAAGAAAATGAAGAAATTAGCACAACAGAAAGGGTGTATTGGTGCTCAACATGTAGTCATCCTCATGGAGAAGAAACATGCATGGTGCATATGAATTATGTACAAATTCTAGCAAAGATTTTGATTGTAGGACAAGTCAATATGATCAGGGAAGCCAATCACAATTTCATGATGTTGTCTATAGAGCAAGTTTTGATTCTCACAAGTTCTGGAAAGAAACCAGTAATATTAGATCTTGCTAAGCTTGAACCCTTAAAGGTTCCAACAGAACCAAAGGTGCAGGATGAAAAAAAACAATCTCTAGCAAAAGTGCCTATAGGGGTAGCTAAAGAGCAATATTCCATCAAGTTGAAATATTCAATGACTAAGAAAAATCAAGGAAAGGCACAAATGAGAGCATCTTCCTCACAACCTATGACAACTACTATAGACACCAAAATAGCACCAATCCGATTATGTGACTGCAAACACTGATTGCATTGACACACATAGCCCCTAGGGCAGCCCCTAGAGGTTAAACAGTGGTCCTAACCACTCCCACAATAGTTTGGAGGGTCAAAGGTCAATTTGGTATCTTTTTGACACTTTTCTCCCTACTTGTCCCACCTTGGGACAATTACAAACTGGTATTCGTCCCACCCAGGGATGAATATCAAAATTCATCCCAGGGTGGGGCGAATAGCAGGTTTGACTAGAAAAAAGTCAAACCTCGACAAGTCTGCCAGTTAACTACAGATTTAGGCCATGCAATTGTGAGGAACAACTTAAAATCAAGGAGAGAGACTTCAGTCATGCATGTATTTGATCTTGGAGGCCTCATGCAAGGAAACTCTAAATCAGGGAATAATATTTTCTCTCAAAATAGGACAAGCAACTCAAGTGGCATCCTTGCATGTGCATTCAAAGAGAGAGACCGCAGGTCTATAAATTGGTGAGTCTTCTCACCCAAGAGGGAATAGAGAGGAGCTTTTGGAGCAACGAAGTGCTACAAAATTATATCCTCACCCATCGATTATGCTTTTACATCCTTGATCTCTATTTTGGAGGGAGGTTATTGGGTGATTATTGGAAGCACAATCTGGACCCAAACCCAAAAATTTGGCGACAATATCCCACAAAATTTTTTGAAAACACCCCATAAGATGTTTTTGACCCATCCCAAGTGGATTGGAGCCAAAACATAGTCCCAAATGATGGGCGTCCTGCCCTCGGGTGCCCCCCAAACTATCACAATCCTAATCGTCCCACCCCAGAGCGATTATAAATATATGGAATTTTTCCCTAATTTTTCTTTTGCATATAATTCTAGGTTGTTTACATATGCTGTCATTTAAATTTCATGTGATTATGACAAGTTTTGACCATGCTTTTATCATTTCTCGCCTTTACTAACATGCAGGTACCATCATAAAATTCTCGATGATAGAGGCCAAATTGGGAAAATCTGACCTTCTGGGTCTTCCCAAAATACCCCTAATTAGCTAACACCTAACTTTGTAGGTGATTTGGATCTTCCAAAATGTGACATTTGGGATAGTGCTTTTTGACACTTTGTTGTAGGTCTATTCGTCCCACCCCGGAGCAAATACAAATATGTGGCAATTTTTTTGAATATTTTTTTTATAGTTCCTTCCTTGTGATTTTTTTATGCCTCTTTCAAGTTTTTAGTTCATTTGGATCTATTTCAGTTATAATTTTATTTATATTTTGCATGTGCTAATCGTAGGCTTGGGGACTGCATGTTTCATTTTATCTACAGGTGCTACTGACTATTTTTTGTTTCCTTGAATGTAGGATCTAGACATTAGAGGAGCATAAAGGAGTCAATATTCATCAACTCAAGTGGTGGTGACGTTTGGTCCGCCCATATTACATGTGGGCATGCGAAAGAAGGAATAGCATCCATGGGTGTAACAAGAACACATTTAACGCTCCTAGCCGCTAAAAAGAGAGGAGGCGAATTGTAACCAATTTTTGAAACATATTAATAAAAAGGGATATCTTCCATATTGGCTTTTTATGTGTTTTTGATTTACTCATGCCTCTTTCCTTTCATGCACTTTCAATTCGTAGGATTTAGCGTTATCTTTTGTTTTGTTCGCATTGCATCGTGGATTTTCCTTTTTGTTTCTGTATCCTCATGCTTTCAATGGCGATCATGGTGGGACCTCTTTCCCTTTATTTTAAGATTAATTTTTTGATCAAAAGTTGCTTGTTTTTGCTTGCAGGTATCAATCTTTCAAGCACTGGACTGCTGCTCATTCCATCCTATAACGAATACAGAGCTGGAATTTGTGCCACCCTGAGAGGAATATGAATTCATCTCACCCTAAAATGAATATAGATCTATTATTCGTCTCACCCCAATACAAATATCTCTCTATGCAATTTCAGGGCAAAAATTCAGAGGCATCCGATTTGGGCAGAGAAGAGGTAGGGGTCCTAAACAC
Organism: Wollemia nobilis; assembly: GCA_028583015.1. Lineage (NCBI taxonomy): Eukaryota > Viridiplantae > Streptophyta > Pinopsida > Araucariales > Araucariaceae > Wollemia > Wollemia nobilis. The sequence continues at coordinate 343,836 of JAQPPZ010011830.1, forward strand.
CTTATGTTATTTTTAGCTTTATGTTTTTTGGTTATTTACTTGCATAGGAGAGTTTGAATGCTTGTTTCCTTCATTTATGCAAATTAAAAAGAACCCCACACACCATGTGGCAATTGAAACAAAAAGGAGTTGGTCATAAAACCCCAACCCTTGATCAAGACCAACGGTGGATTTCATCACCACCTTGGCTTGAAATATTGCATACATAACCCTAATCGTGACTGTTGCTAGACGTAAATCTTGATGAAAGTTGACCAAGTGTAGTGGGGGTGATTCCCAATGCATGAGGATAAGCCTTCTATGGTAGGTGTCATAAATAGAGCGATTCCCCTTTTGTACCACCTATGTTCCATGTACCATCTGCTCTCACGTACAAGTAGTTTCCCTCACGTAAGGGCGGGTATATAGAGAGGTTGGTATATTGGCCTGGAAATGGTATTTTGAAGGGGTGATCATTTTTGGGAGTCATAAGAGCCATCATATTGCATTTAAATGTTCTTTACAAAAGCTTTCAAAACAAACATTAAAACACACTGAACCAGATTTAGGGCACACTTTTAATCTTTAAATGAGATAATCATTGTTTTGCATGTGTGATATTTCCTGTTTAGTGTGGCATAAAAATCATAAAAATAAATAAAAATCTACACATCATTAGATAAACATCACCATGGTGTACACCTGTAGTCGAGCCCTATCACGGGCAGGTGCTGCAGAAAGTGTACAAAGGGGGACAAGTCACCTCCGATATAGTCCTGAGGACTTAGTCATCTCGCCTTGGCAGCCTGACACACAAGATAGTCCACATCATGCCATTATAGAATAGGACTATAGAGGCACCTCTTTGAGGGGCACTCCCACTCAGCATAGACCCTTTCAGGAGGAAGACATATACGTGGAACTCAACATAGACATGAGGGCTCCCTTAGATGCTCATTATGAGTGGCCTAGTGATGAAGCACTAGAGAAACATAGGGTCCATAAGGAGGGGCCACATGATTTGGTCATCCCTCCTTTACCCCTTATTACTATTAGGAACACTAGACAAAATCCAGAGCACAAGGCTCTAGACAGGGCAAGCCAATTCTGCCTGCCCCTTTCACACATATAAATGGGAGTACAAGGAAGACCACTACATTCCTCAAGAGCAACACATAGCACAGGGGCAATGCACCTCCGCACCTGCTATGTATCAGGATCACCCAATGAGGCTAGAGCCTCGGGTGAATGCCGCTAACCTCGATAAAGGAAAGCAACCCATAAGGATCTTGGATCACCATGACCAAGATAGACATGTAGGAGAGGCATCTAGGATTCCTAAACACAAGACGACAAAACAAATTGAATTGGCATTTTCAAAACATATCGCTCGCTAAGCGCAAATAACGTAGCTCAGACAAGACCAACAATAGTTAGAGCATCTATATCGCCTTAGCAAAGAGCACATCCAATGCCAAACAGATGAGCTGCTCTGCAACACTATTCCTGAGAGGGTTCCAATGCCTCGAACACAAAGGGTAGAAAGGCATAACCCCCTAGTGCAAGATAGGTCTCCCAGAACTTACCAAGTGCTGCCTCCATGACCCCCTAGACCTGAGCGAGAGGCCACTCCCAAAAACAATGATGGGCACCCTCCATGGGCACCCACCTACGGACATAGGTCTCACCCAAGAATTCCTCAAGAAGCCTATGAGGAGTATGAGCACGAAGAAGAGTGGGCTGAAATGCCCTATCAAGGCAAGGGGGATGCTGGCCGGCTACCCCTCCATAGGCCTCAAGTTCCTCACAACCCACAGTGGGAGAAAACCAATGAGGAAGAGATCAAATCCTTTGATGCATATAAAGCACTGCTAGAGAGCTTAGATTTTATGGAGACCAAAACTTTTGGGTCCCAAAAGCCCACTTTACGCTAACTTCGCAGTCACCCTATGCATCCATCAGTGCCAACACCCCCATACCCTGAACACTTTAAACTACCTCAGTTGGCACTCTTTAGAGGAGAGGAGGATGCCTAAGAGCACGTGACTAATTTCCTGATCCAATGCTTTGACATTTAGGACAACGATGCTTTGTTGCTAAGAACATTTATAACCACATTCATAGGCCCTGCCTCAGATTAGTTCACTTAGTTGCCAAAACATAACATTAGTAACTTGGATTAGCTAGTGGACACGTTCCTCGAATGCTTCACCTTCAACACCAAGAAAAATGTGTCACTAAGCAACCTAGCTAGCTTCAGGCAGTATGAGGAATAAAACATGACGACATATGGGAACCGATGGAGGACGTTGCTTTCAAAGTTTCCCTACCTCCCTCCCATGTTCAACCTAACCCAAATGTTCTCAAAGAGTTGTTTGAGATCGATCTCCATGCTATTGTAGCTGTAGCAATATGTCACTTTAGAGGAAGCTCTGACGCAAGCCAAAATCATTGAGGAGATCAAGATACAGGATGGCGAGATTGCCAAGCCAAAGAAGAAAGAATGGTCTAAGAACACCAAAACAAGGACCACACAACAGAAACCCACTATGGTTAATCAGGTTGCTTTAAACATCCCTAAGCATGCACAAGAAACACCCCCAAAAGGCTAACTATCAGGTGGTACCTCATAACAGTTATGATAGAGAAAATTAGAGGTAAGAACAAAATCAGCAGCGTCACCCTAGGTGATAGTTCACACCTTACACAGAGTCCAGGGACTCCCTATTTGACCGCTTTTCAGTAGCAAACTTGATCAACCTGCCCGAGATTCAAACCATAGACCCCAATGCACCAAAGCCTAAGGGGTACAGGGAGGACTTGTACTGTAGGTTCCACAGATAGAAGGAACATGAAATTAATGCATGTTGGAAGTTTAAAGGCTTGGTGCAAGAATTAATGACAACAAGACGCTAGCAGTGGACAACCCCATAGCACCAAACAACCAACAAATGGGAGTCTTCAGAGAACCCCTGCTTGCCCATGATGCGCAGTCAAAACCCCTTCAATTCAATGAGGTAACACAGAATTACCCCATGCATGGGTATGTAGGAATGATAAGAATAGTGACTAGGAACATGAGGTACATAGGAGCTGCCCCCATAGCGGCCACAAGAGAGGTTCCATCGATGTCACAACCTCAACAACACCCTACGCAACCTCCCCCGCCTAGACAAGTGGCCACAATTTAGACTATACTTACCCAAAGTCTAAGGACTACGTTGGCTAGGCTCTCCATTTACAAGCTCATTCAACAATCATCGCCCCATAGGTAGGATCTAATGAAGATATTAAAAGCCATCGAGATGTAGCCCCACGAAGAAAAATATTTCAACAAATTTGTGGGACATGTAAAATAGTGTATAGAACTAATCATCACATTTAGAGAATATGAATTGAAATCAGTGACTGGTGATGTCACGGATCCACCCTTGCATGTCATTGCATGGGTCAACGAGATTTCGTATAAGAGGGTGTTGGTGGACACTGGCTCGTCCAGTAATATAATTACAACAACAGCATTAAAACATCTAAAGTTGTTGACATCTCACATCGTGGCCTCCACCTATACTCTTCGAGAATTTAATGATGCAATATGCTCGACGGTTGGCACAATTGTCCTACCCATCCAAGTGAGACAAAAGACTATTCATACATTGTGCCACATCTTGGAAGGTGATATGGCCTAAAATATCTTGCTGGGTCGACCTTTGATTCGGGACATGAAGTGTGTCCCTTCAATAGCTCATCAGTGTCTAAAGTATACATTTGAAGGACAGGTGCATGTAGTCATGGCAGACTTAGAACCCTTCAAGTACTGCAATATGGTGCAATGCATGCCACAATCGACCCTTCCATAAACACATTTGGATTTTTAGTTGAATCCATCTAAACAGGGTCTAATTCCGTAGGCATCCCCATTGAAAAGTCCATCAAATCCCTAGACGGGTCCATCTTCCTCATCTGGTCCTTCACCAACGATGCCACCTATGGGGGCCACACTGAAGGACAAGGGAAAGAAACCCCTAGAAGAGTAACCACCCCTCGTCTCAACCATCTCTACCGAAGAGATGTCTAGCCGAATGGAATTCGAGATGCCTAGTTCACCCTAAATGGAGTGGACTCAGAAAGGACTCCCATTCGCTCCCCCTCAACTGTCGATGATCACCATTGATATGGCCAACACGGGCCTGGGGGAGTATCTAGTGTAGAACATTGTAGTAACACCCACACTTGAGTCCATGTAGGACATGGGGAGACCTCGACTCCCCATCAGATCTGTGGTTCCTCTATGCTACCCACCCAATCAGATAAACTTTGTTTATGGGGGCTTGGATAATGGTATTGAACCTTACATGCAAGAAGACGAAGATGAAGAGCCCTTTGCTGAGGACATCAACTATTTTTCCAACCCAAATTTCACTTTGAGATATCTTGGCCAATGTAATTGGCATGGATATGGGTTGGGCAGGTATGAGCAAGAAGTGCGTGTTCTTTTCCAACCAAGATATCAAATGTCGTACGATAAGTCAGGAGTAGGGTTAAACCACCCCCTACCCCTGGACATCTTGGTAAAGAACATGCAAGGCCTAAGGATAGGCAACAAGGACAGGTTGGCATTAGGTCCATATGCCAATCCTAACACAACATATACATTGGGGGATTATCTCCCATTGCTAACAACCAACCTTGTTGACCTTAACAACCCTTTCCCTTCGGTCAAAAAGGGAGAAAGTTCGAGGACTCACCTACAAGAGGGATATGGAAAAGACCAAAAAGGGTCTTTAGAATATGAGTTGAAATACAAGGTAGCACCTTGGGATCCTTTTAATTCTGATAGCAATCATTCACAAGTGACTCCCATGGATGATTATCAGGAGAGCTTCCTGACAATGTTCCCTTTGGATGCTCCAATTGAGCATATGCCACCTCAAGAGAATCAGGTCCCCTCGTAGAGAGTGGAACAACCTTGATGGGACCACATTAATTTGCTCAAGCAAGATGAGCCTCATATGTCGCAAACAACTGTTGGATCCAACGAAGGCCTTTGGATCTTTGATAATGATTACAAAGATGAAACTGAGATGACCTATCTCAGTCATATGTGACATCAGCAATTCCCTTGGATATGGATGACATGTTTGAACAACTACATATAGGTCCAAGGCATAGGTGGCACCTAAAACAGGTGTAGTTGGACCAATTACTGCACCTGCCACTCTAGGTATACAGAGAGCACCTTCTTCTTGGAGACCCTATAGAGCCGTCAGTGCCTAGGGTAGACCCTGTCCTTTTATCCGCACATAGGGCCGATCCATTTGTTCCAGTACCCATAAATCCAGATCCGAAGCACAAAGATCACCTAGGATGTTTGAGTAACCACACCTGCGATAATGGAGACCAAAATCATTTCATTAACATGATCTCCATTGACTTAACCACCCCCATCCATAATACAGCTGACCCAACATGGTCATTGCATCTAGACCTAGATGCTATATATTGGGATTGCGCTGACACACCACCATCCCCATCAGAGTTCTGGCCTTGTGGTGGGATGTTCCATTTCACCCCAGGATAGACTCAGGATGTCTTCCATGCTGAAGAGGAACCCTAGTTTCCTAATGATGATCTTAACTCAACAAATGATATCCACCTGATCCCAACTCCACACCAGTTGGAGGATAGATCCCACATGTCAGTCGAGGAGATGACTGCCATAGACATCAGCTCAGATCCAATGAATTTGCAAATAATCAAGTTGGGGGTAAGTCTATCCCCCAAAGAGCAAGCCAACTACATTACCTTCTAAAATAGAAGGAGGTTTTTGCATGGTCCTACAAAGGCATGTCGGGGCTAGACGAACAACTAGTCACGCATAATCTAATGCTTGATCTGACAGTCAAGCCAGTGAAGCAAAAACTACATAAGATGCATCCAATAGTAGCATTAATGGTCAAAGACAAGCTACAAAAGCTATTGGATGCACAATTTTTCATCTGCGTGATTTACCCACCACGGTTGTCTAACATGGTGCCTGTCAAAAAGCCCGATGGGAGGATTCACATATGCATTGATTTTCGAGATCTAAACAAAGTAAGTCCTAAGGATTATTTTCCATTGCCTAGCATCGACGCATTTGTAGATGCTACAGTAGGCCATGAAATGCTTTCCCTCATGGAGGGTTTCTTGGGATACAATCAAATTCATATTAATCTTGAGGACCAACTAAAAACAATGTTCACAATGCCTTGGGGAACATTTTGTTATAAGGTCATGTCCTTTGGCCTTAAAAATGTTGGCACCACCTACCAACATGCCATGACGTACATCTTCCATGATCACATGCATAAAACTTTGGAATATTACATGGATTACTTTTCGGACAAATCTCTTTTACGCCCAGATCATCTCGATGACTTAAGCAAGATCCTCGATTGCCTCATGGAACATAAAGTCAGACTAAACCCCAAGAAGTGCGTATTTGACATCACATCTTGAAAGCTCTTGGGTTACATAGTCTCCAAACTAGGAATTGAGGTAGACCCACACAAAGTCAAGGAAATCAATGAAATGCTTCCCCCAACTACCATCAAGCAGCTCAAAAGCCTGCAGGGAAATGTCGCATCAATCAAGCGCTTCATAGCACAGCTATCTGACAAGTGTCAACCCATGAATAAATTATTGCACAAGGGGGTAGCATTTCACTGGTATGACGAGTGCCAGTCAACCTTCGACGACATTAAACAATACTTGGCTTTGCCGCCAGTATTGGAACCACCTAGACCAGGAGTGCCATTCTACTTATACATCTCAGCTACTGAGGTGGCACTAGGCACCATGTTAGCCAAAAATAATGAACTACACAAACAACATGCTACTTACTATCTTAGCCGCACCCTGGTCAACTCTGAGCTTAACTATGCATACGTTGAGAAGCTCTGCTTGGCAGTGGTATTTGCTACCAAAAATCTATGCCACTACATGCTCAACAATACGACATATGTTGTGTCTAAGGAGAATCCATTGCGATACATGATGAGTCATACTTATCATAGTAGCCACATGGCAAAATGGATCATGTTGTTGATGGAGTTTGACATAGAATTCATTGGACAAAAATCCATTAAAGGTCAAGTCATCGCCGATCAACTGGCAGAGCCTTCTCTTGAAGATGATCAACCTCTGACCATAGAACTACCTAATGATGGGGTCTTCCATGTTTTAGAATCGCCAGATTCTAATGAGCCTGAGTCACAGGCTGACATGACCCTATTCTTCAATGGTTCTAAATGTGAGTAAGGAGGTGGCACGGGAATTGTATTCCTCACACCGTAAGGGGTTCCAATGCCTCTATCATTTAAATTAGACTTCCTGTGCACCAACAACAATGTAGAATACGAAGCCTTGCTTATAAGTCTTCAAACAGTAGTCACCATGAACATCAAACATTTAAACATCTTTGGTGATTTGTTTTTAATTATCAATCAAGTCAAAGGGGTATTCCAATGTAAATGCCCAATTTTGTAGGCCTACAAAGCCCTTGTGGACAAATTCCTGGCACAACTTGAATGGTACGACATCGAGGCACTCCCTCGATCATCGAATCATTTTGCGGACACTATGGCCTCCTTGGGGTCACTAATCCTGCAAGACCCTTCCAGTGAGATGACAACCATTCAGGTCAAAACATTATTGCAATCCATGATGGAGCATGAAAGATTTGACCTAACACCAGGAATCCACTTGATCTAGATTGAACCATCCCATGATAGGTTCTCTCGAATCCACCATTATCTAATTCAATCCAATTGGGGGTCCTTGTTCTCCCTGACCCCTCTTAATAGCAACACAATGCTATTTTTACAAGTTCTTTCCCACTCAGCTTTCGCTAGGGATGAAATTCAATAGGGATTTGCCGTTCATACCATCGAGGTTTCTGATTAGCAGGATTGGTACACACCCATTAGAGATTACCTCAAATTAGGTAATCTCCCACTTGGATTGACACAAGCCACAAAAATATCATTTAAATAGAAAACGAAAAAACATGTCTTACTAGGAGACATTTTGTATCATCAGAGTTATGAAGGAATCCTCCTTCGTTGCATGGACTAGCAGGAGTTCGCTTGGGCAATCACCCAAGCCCATAATGGTACGTGCGGTGGAAACTTCAACAGTATGGCCATTGCAAAGTGCATTCTCTGCATGGTCTATTATTGGCCATCTTTAGAGAGAGATTGTTGCACATATGTAAAGAAGTGTGTGAAGTGTCAACACCATGCCAATTTGACACACGTACCTTCTCAGGCCTTGCAACCGATCCAATTGGCTTGGCCTTTTTCGTAGTGGGGCTTCGATCTAATTGGAAAGATCTCCCCTATGTCATCAGGTCATCACATGTTCATCATAACGACCATAGAGTACTTCACCTAGTGGGTGGAAGCAATTCCGCTAACCTCTAGGACTGGAACCCGCATTGCAGAGTTTATTTTACATAACATCATATGTTGTTTTGGCATTCCATCAAAGATCATCTTGAATAATGGGATGTCATTCAAGAACAAAGATGTTTGTGTTGTGACAACAAAGTACAAAATTTAGCACAGTTTTTCAACACCCTATTATCCGCAGGCAAATGGGCGAGCAGAGGTGTCAAAAAAATGCTAGTTTCCATCCTCAAAAAGATTGTCATAGACAGTCATAATGATTGGCACATTCAAATCTCGCTTGCCCTATGGGCTTATCGCACTAGCATTTGGATGCCCACTGGGGCAACTCCATTTTTCGCTGGTGTATGGCTCCGAGGTAGTCATGCCTCTCGAGTTGGAAATCTCTTCATTGCACATATCAATGCAAGAGTTCATCAATGCAAGAGTTACTTTTAGCACACTTTTTGAGGTGGCTACAAAGATTAGTTTATTGGTACATACTTATGCTCATGCTTCCCTATCAACTATGGGTATTATCACTTGACTAGCTAAGTGTGGTGGACATATGTGTTGGGACAACACATAATCTATAGCTATTTATACTTTTGTCTCCTTTTCTATCCTCTCCATAATGAAAATATCTTTATTTCTAGTCCCCAACCCTTTTAACCCCCTCAACTACCTTGCTCAATTTTTGTTGTCCATATTCAATTCTTGACCACCACACTATTATGGATAATAATCAAATTGAGTTTTCTTTGTCCAAATTGATCCTCCAACTTAGGAAGACTCCTTTACCACAAAGAGCAAAAATGCTTTCTATCAAGCAAAAGCATTGCCAACATTATTGCCACCCTAGTGGTGCTTTTGTCATTGGTCACTTAATCCATGGTTTTATAATTCTACCACTCTTGATATCTTACCTAATAAAGGGTCTATTGTTGGCCAAGGGAGTCTAATATTCTCCTCCAACTTAGGAAGACTCCTTTACCACCAATCCCTTTTTTTTCAATTTTTTTTGTTGGTAAGATAAAGTGTCATTAGGATGTAGTAGTATTGGTAGCACTTTTGCAAGACCTGCAATACTTTTGCCTCTATGGTAGAATTAAGTTCTTTCTAACTTCCATATTTTTCACTTTTGCATTTAGGTTTTAGAAATTTGGCTACTTACAAAAATCAATTTCTATTCTTTACTTATTTTTGTTATTTATTACAAGAAAAAAAAGGAAAAGAAACTAGTTATTACTTTAACCATTTAGGGGATAAACTAAATATTCAATATTTTTATCATTAAATCAAAATTATATATAGTTACATTTATATTATTTGAGAGGGAGGCATCATGAATAAGACCTTTGCGATTCATTTCCATTTTGTTTCATCACACATGTAGTATGATTAGAATAATATGGAGTAAAAATTTGTTGCATGTGGAGTGTGTGAGAGGGTGGGTGTGTGTTAAATTCTCTATTGAGAACAATAGATCTTGACTTTACGAGGGGTCATGGTTGGGAGGAGACTTCTCAGCCATGTGCGTTTTTCATAGGGATTTATCACACTAACCAAACAAAATATATATATTTAGCAATCGTGCATTTTTATATCATTTAGCAGGTCTCTATACATCATGGTTAAGGACCTTCCTTATTTTACTCATCATTTTATTAACATTGCATTTAATTTCATTTTGCTACACACTTCTAAGAAAAACTAGCATTGGATTATAAGTTTAATGGCATCATTGCTCTTTGTTTTTGACATAACCACAAAGAGCAAAATGCTTTCTATCAAGCAAAAGCATTGACAATATTATTGCCACCCTAGTGGTGCTTTTGTCATTGGTCACTTAATCCATGGTTTTATAATTCTACCACTCTTGATATCTTACCTAAGAAAGGGTTTAATGTTGGCCAAGGGAGTCTAATATTATCCTCCAACTTAGGAAGACTCCTTTACCACCAATCCCTTTTTTTTCTATTTTTTTTTCTTGGAATATAAAGTGTCATTAGGATGTAGTAGTGTTGGTAGCACTTTTGCAAGACCTGTAGTACTTTTGCCTCTATGGCAGAATTGAGTTCTTTCTAAATTCCATATTTTTCACTTTTGCATTTAGGTTTTAGAACTTTTGGGTACTTACAAAAATGAATTTCTATTCTTTATTTTTCTTTTTGGTATTTATTACAAGAAAAAAAAGGAAAATAAACTAGTTAGTACTTTAACCATTTAGGGGATAAACTAAATATTCAATATTTTTATCATTAAATCAAAATTATATATAGTTACATTTATATTATTTAAAATGGAGGAGGCATCACGAAGAAGACCTCTGTGATTCATTTCCATTTTGTTTCATCACACATGTAGTATGATTAGAATAATATGGAGTAAAAATTTGTTGTGTGTGGAGTGTGTGAGAGGGTGGGTGTGTGTTAAATTCTCTATTGATAAGCATAGATCTCAACTTTATAGGGGTCATGGTTGGGAGGATACTGCTCAGCTCTAGTGCGTTTGTCATAGGGATTTATCACTCTAACCATAAATAAATATATATATATATATATATATATATATATATACATATATATACATATATATATATATATATATATATATATATATATATATATATATATATATATATATATATATATTTAGGAGTCATGCATTTTATATCATTTAGCAGGTCTCTATACATCATGGTTAAGGACCTTCCTTATTTTACTCATCATTTTATTAACATTGCATTTAATTTCATTTTGCTACACTTCTAAGCAAAAGCAGCATTGGATTATAAGTTCAATGGCATCATTGCTCTTTGTTTTTGACATAGCCACAAAGAGCAAAAATGCTTTCTATCAAGCAAAAGCATTGACAACATTATTGTCACCTTAGTGGTGCTTTTGTCATTGGTCACTTAATCCATGGTTTTATAATTCTACCACTCTTGATATCTTACCTAAGAAAGGGTCTATGTTGGGCAAGGGAGTCTAATCTTCTCCTCCAACTTAGGAAGACTCCTTTACCACCAATATTTTTTTTTCTATTTTTTTTGTTGGGAAGATAAACTACCATTAGGATGTAGTAGTGTTGGTAGCACTTTTGCAAGACCTGCAGTACTTTTGCCTCTATGATGGAATTAAGTTCTTTCTAAATTCCATATTTTTCACTTTTGCATTTAGGTTTTAGACCTTTTGACTACTTACAAAAATCAATTTATATTCTTTATTTTTTCTTGTTATTTATTACAAGAACAAAAAGGAAAAGAAACTAGTTAGTACTTTAACCATTTAGGGGATAAACTAAATATTCAATCTTTTTATCATTAAATCAAAATTATATATAGTTACATTTATATTATTTGAGATGGAGGCACCACGAAGAAGACCTTCGTGATTCATTTCCATTTTGTTTCATCACACATGCAGTATGATTAGAATAATATGGAGTAAAAAAAAATTGCATGTGGAGTGTGTGAGAGAGTGGGTGTGTCTTAAATTCTCTATTGACAAGCATAGATCTCGAATTTATGAGGGGTCATGGTTGGGAGGAGACTGCTCAACCCTATGTGTTTGTCATAGGGGTTTATCACACTAACCAAATAAAAATATATATTTAGGAGTTGTACCCAAATAAATGATCCATAGATAATATGACAATATTGTAAAATAATATTATTCACTTTTGAGAATATAATAATTTTTTAATGATACATAATGTTGTTTGATATATTATGCAATCAATTTAAAAATAAAATACATTTTATATATTATTTATAGATTTTTATTATGTTTTAATAATTTTTTTTTATTATTTGTGGAAAAAATCCCAAAAGGGATGCCACTTTCGGGTAAGACCCAAGGAGGCAGGGGTATCCATTCCGCAAAAAATGCCCAGGACTCGGACCTGGCCTACCACCTTTGACATACTCAAGGAGCAAACAAACACACAAAACCAAATTAAAAAAAGTAAATAACAACAAAAATAATAAAATAAAATAAAAGACATGCTCCTTGAGTGTGTCAAAACCAAAAGCACAACCAAACATGCACAATAAGATAAAAGAAACCACAACACAAACCACATAGAAAAACACAAGAACCACATAACAAAACACAAACAAGACAAAAACAACAACACACTACAAAGACATAACCCAAAAAAACATGAAAAATAAACACAACCAAAACCTAAAAAATAAAATAAAAATAAAAATAAAAACAACCAACAACAGACAATAAACAAAAATAAAAAACATAGAAAACACTCACACATAAAAAAAATGAAATAACACAAACAAAGAGAAACCCAAGAACAAGAACGAAAAAAAACACAAGAACAATAACAAAAAAAAAAAAAAAAAAAAAAAAAACAACATAAACACAAGAACAACAAAAAACAACACAAAGAACACAAAAACAAAACAAAACAAAACAACCCACCCACCTTAAAAAACTAAACAAAGAAGACAAAAGAAAAAAAATGAACAAAACAATGACCTATCTAGACCAGAATACTATTAATGCAAGAATCAATAGAGGAAACAAAATAAATAATAGAATGAGCTAGGGAACTAAAAAAACTAAATGAACCAAAGAGAAACAAAAAAAAAACAAGAAGAAACTAGGTACCTTCAGAACTGGAGCCATCCAAAGAAATGATAGAAAGAAGAGCTTCCCTAATTTGAAAAGCCCACCATATAGGAGGGTGGCCATAATAGTAAGATCACCTTTGTCCAAAGCCCAATTAGCTAAAGCATTAGCACTCTTGTTTTGATCTCTGACTACGTGATTGTAATCAAATTTCAAAAATCCCATCTGGATTAACTGAATCTTCTCAATAATTCTTTTTATTCTTCAATCCACCTTATGATTCTTAGAAGGAGTCTTCAAGAGATTAATCATAATTTGAGAGTCAGACTCAACTAACACCTTTTCCCATCCAAACTTAGTAGCCTCCTAAAGGCCTCTAAGGATACCATACCCCTCAGCAAGGTTATTGGAAAGAATACCCAAATTCTCAGCAAAAGGAGCCATCTGAAAGTCTACCAATTCCTCCCACACTGGCTTTTCCAGGGTTCCCTCTAGAGGCTCCATCAATATTGACTTTTCCAAAATCCTTAGGAGGAGGTTGCCAATTTCTAGTCCTATCCATCTTACTAATACTCACATTCCCTTTAAGTTGGTTGCCCTTAGAAGGTTTAATCTTCAATATTTGCATCACTTGATCCCATCTTTGGTGGGAGTTTTGGGGGTGATTAAGGAGTTGATGGACTGATTCAACTAAGTTGGCTATGGTCTTTTGCCAAATATAGTGAATATCCTTCCTATCTTGATTAAAAATTTGACTGTTCCTTTCATTCCAAATATTCCAAAGAAGAATGGTAGAACCCATCCAAAATAACTACCTAATAAAATGATCAACACCCTCTTGATTAGGCCAATCCCTCCAAAGCTATTCAAAAGTGAAAAAATTGGACTACTGTAATCCAAGTAAAGTTGCCATTCTCCTCCATAGCTCAGAGGCTAAAGTACACTCAATAAAAATATGGTTGATATTTTCTACATTCTTTTCACACATTTCACATCTAAAAGGGCCATGAAAACCATGCTTCATAAGTTGCTCACCAGTAAGAACCCTACGATGCAATAAAATCCAAAACTAATTTATAGTGGAAAACACCCCTTTTAGGGTGCCACTTTCAACAGGTTGGGCATAGGAGGAATGGAGCCTTGTCGGAATCTACCAACACATAGGACATTCCTAACTATACCATATATCTGCAGGATGGAGAGAAGGGGAATGGAACCTAGGTCGGCCTCTACCAGCACCCAAGGATTTACCACTGCACCACAATAAGCAGATAAAACTAATTTATAGTGGAAAACACCCCTTTTGAGGTGCCACTTTCAACAAGTTGGGCATAGGAGGAATGGAGCCTTGTCGGCCTCTACCAACACATAGGACATTCCTAACTATACCATATATCTGTAGGATGGAGACAAGGGGAATGAAACCTGGGTCGACCTCTACCAGCACCCAGGGCATTTACCACTACACAACAACAAGAAGATTATTATGTTTTAATAATTATTAAACATTTAATACTTTTATTATTTTTTAAATATTATTATATTCTTAGTCATAATTCAATTTCTTAAATTTATTATAGGAGATTCAAACATCTACTAATATTGATAAATATCAAATCACCATTAAATTTTTTTATTTTTTATTTTTAATATATTTTTAATTATCTTTAAATTTTATTTTTTATGTTTATAATTATCATTTTTTTTAATTCAATAAAAACAAAATACTTTATAATAAAAATAAGTTGGAAATATCATAGCCCGGGGCGCAAGGCCACCCATACGACCAATACCAAAAACAATCCCTAAAAGGTTGAAAAAAAACATAACTAAGCATAAAAAAATAAACTAGAGTAAAAAACCCTAAATTGTAAAACTGTAACTCTAGGCACCAAGTAGACTTATTGTAACATCATTGTGTGTTTGTTTAAATCCAATGCCTCAAAGGTGTTGGAGCTGATGTTGGAACTGTTGGGTTGAGTCAGATAGGTGAAACATTTTTTCGAGTAAATTGTCTCCATCTTCTTTCCCTTATCGAGGACTACGAGAACATCGAAACCGCATAGAAAAAAAGGGGTCTTTAGAATTTGCTTCCTCCATAGAAATTGCCAATTTCATTGATGATGGCTCTACATCCAACGACATTGTAGTTGTTGGATGAATCGAGAACATAGTTTCCCAATTGAACACTGATTATATGAAGTTACTTCTCTAGAGTGACATCTTCTTCTATAGATCCTCTTCATGGGTTGTGGGAGCACCTTGCGCTATCTAGGGAAGAGTGTACTAAAGGACTGACCATTTGGGTAGATTGTGAAGCAATCAGTATTGCAACCCTTGGGGTATGAATTTGTCGAGACTGAGAAGTCTCATTGTTGGCAGTTTTAATTGGGGGACTAGCTTTTTTATTTTCATACCCTTTCTCTATCAGCTTTGAGACATGTGCCAACTTGGACTGTGTACCTTTAGAAACCGCCAAACATGCATTTTTAAGTCCTCCCATCATTGTCCAACCATTCTCCTAAGGTTGAGAAGTGGGAGCACTTGGTGTGGTCGGGCTCTGCTTGTTCCTATTATGCGGCATCATAGGACAATCTCTGATTTTGTGTGCTGAGGACTAGCATCGAAAACATGTGTTAGGTAAATTAATGTAGAGGACTTACTGGCTTGTTCCTGTTATGCGGCATCATGGGACAATCTCTGATTTTGTGTGCTGAGGACTAGCACCGAAAACATGTGTTGGGCAAATTAATGTAGACGACCCTTTGGGATAGCACAGTATCACCAACTTGTATGTCAATAGTCTCCTTAAAATCTCTAGAAATATCAATCTCATGCAAACACGTTTTTGTGAGTGTTCATAGAAAAATTTGTTTGCCTTCACAAAAATAACATGTCCTAAATAAATTGCTATGAGACTTAGAAAAACCACAAAATAAAGAAAATCCTGAAAATTCCACTACACAGAAACTTTGATAAATCTTTCCTTCAAGAAGAAAAAAAAATATCGAAAATAAAATAAACACAAAGCTCTCATGCTCATAAATCACGTGGGATGTTTCAAACGAATTGCTGTCGACGTGACAAAAAGCCAGGAGAAAATGGATTCTCAAGATAGGACTGGCCTAATCTCCATCGCTACGTACTTGTGTCTGCAAGTCTGACGCTACCTTCAGTAATTATCTGTAACGCTTTGGAGTCCCCCCTCCCTTTATTTCAGGTTTGCCATCATAAATTGTGCTTGATCCTTCATCCACATGAGCACGGGTATCTTAAATCTTCGCCTTAGCGTGGAATGGGTCCAAGGGCCATGCTCATAAAAGGATGTTTTTTAAAGCAATAATTCATTTGATAAAAATAATTATTAAAAAAAATTAAAATTAAAATATAATCTAATTTTCATATATACAAACATATATCATAAACCATAGTAGAATCCTACCAATCAACTTAGATAAACTCTGAATCATTTCCACCCACTATTCCTTATTTACAATGAGACTGTAACACACTATAAACGGAATTGAACTAAATCAAGTCTATAAACCCGACAATCTCAACATCCATCATCCATGATACAATGTTCCCTTGATTAAGTTGTTCTTTTACATGACATGGCCTAAACTGGGTTTGATGAAGTAAGGGTTAAGGAGGCTTGAGCTGACGTGGTCTCCATGGTTTCTTTTCATTGGCTCTAATGGCTTCCATTTCTTTAAATTTTGAAACCAAACGCTGTTATTTTCATCTATACAATAATTCAAGAAAAAAAAATTCAATTTTTAAATATAAAATCTCAAATAATGTTTTTTCAAAACGTTTTTGACAAGATGTATTTTTTTTAATTCGTTTAATAAGACTAGACTTCCATTTAATCATATTTTTCAAACAAGTTTATGATAAGGATGCTTTTTCATTTATGCAATAATTGAGAGTGCTCATGGCCCCACTTCCATCCTCGCCATCGGCACCGCTATTCCTCCAAATGGGTGGTTGATAGATAATATGACCTGTTATTTATTTTTTATATTATAATAATATGTTTATGATGTAATATATATTTAAGATTGTTTTAAGTATTATATAATCAATTTAAAAATAAAATATAATTATTTTTATTATTTATAAATTTTTATTAAAATTTAATTATTATTAAATATTTAAATTTTTTATTATTTTTTAATTTAACTACACTTTTAGTCAGCATTCAATTTCTAAAATTTATTATAAGAGATTCAAACAAAACTCGAATCATCATTCAAATTTTTTTTAAATTTTCATATATTTCTAATTATTATTAATTTTTTATTATTTTTATAAATTTTCAGGTTTATAATTATTATTTAATTTTTTTAATTTATAATAAAAATTTGATAATTATTTTAACATTAATTTTTTTTTGGTAAGTTGGAATTATATTACAAACGGGTTTTGAAAGGATCCCAAAAACCTTCTTACAACAGGTCAAAAGACCAAACCGAGGGTTAAAACCCAAATGACACATCCCACCCAGTGGGAGACTCATTACAAGGATGAAGATAAAATCCCGTCTAGCGGGAAACATCCGAAGACCACCACAAAGGAAATCCCGCCCAATGGGAAAAACCGGCAGTCAAAAAGGGAAAATCCCGCCTAGCGGGGACCCTAGCAAATTTAAAAACCTTCCCAGCAGGGAAAACAACAAAAAAAATTACAATCCCGCCTCATGGGGAAAAACCGCACAATCTGGAAATCTTGCCATGTGGGGAAAACAAGCATGTTTAGGAATCCCGCCAAACAGGAAAGGCACACAAACCCTAAACCAACATGTTTGAGAAATCCCGCCTAGCGGGAAAACCAAGAAATTGGAAGATCCCGCCTGCGAGAAAACCACCAAACCAACCCTAAACCGGGTGTGAAGGGTCCCGCCTGATGGGGAAAACAAAAAATAGCAAGCAAGGGAAGGTCCCGCCCCGCGGAAACCCAACAACGAACGGAAATCCCGCCTTGTAGGAAAAAACGAAGAAGCATGCCCGTAATCCCGCCTTCGAGAGAAACCGAGAAGAGAAGGCGAACTCGCCTAGCGAGAAAAACCAAGCAAGACGCCCAAGACCTGCAGACAAACCCACGACCCCCCATCGGGGAAAACTAGCACGCCCTGAACCTGCAGAAAATCCCGCGAACTCGTGGATCCCACCCAGCGGGAAAACCAACAACATGCCCAGAAGAACACAACCCCTGCCTAACAGGAACCCCGATCTAGGATGCAAGCTGCAGAGGAGAGATATGGAAGATGTCCTGTGAGCGTCCATGACTGAGAAGGATTTTGATGGGTAGAAAATGTAGACACCAAAACAACACCAATCCGATTATGTGACTGCAAACACTGATCGCTTTGACAAACACAGCCCCCAGGGCAGCCCTCAGAGGTCAAACAGTGGTCTTAACCACTTTCATAGCAGTTTTGTAAGGTCAAGGAGCAATTTGGCACACTTGGGCACTTTGCCCGATATTCGTCTCACCCGGAGACGAATTCAAAATAGAATCCGTCCCACCCCAGGATTTATTCGAATCCGTCCCCGGGTGGGACGAATTCTAAGCTTAACGGGCAAAAGGGCAAATGGTGCCAAGTGGCAGCCCGAACGGTCGGTTAAGGGCTCCTACCTTGCACGCATGTGTAAGTGGACAGAGGGGCCGTTAGAGGACTGTTACAAGAAGCATTTATCAAAGTTCAAGTCAGTGAAGGACTCCCCTCCCTCATGGGAAGACAAGACCGCCACATGGCGCCCATGGTCAACACTTGGCTTTTGTGCTTCCCTCCCAAAAGAGACCCCTTGGGTCTATAAAAGGTGGGAATTTTCTCACCCAAAAGATGCAGGTAGAAGGAGTGTTGAAGCAACGAAGTGCTGCCGAATCGAAGACTCATTTGCATCCCCCTTTGTTCACCTTCCTACATCCATCAATCTCTTTTGCAAGGGAGGTTGTTGGGTGGCCTTTGGAAGCTCGAACCTTACTCAAATCCGACGCATGGACATCCGAACCCACCAATTCGCCGACCCCCAATCCTAAAAGGTTTTGGGCCCATCCTTGGTGGATTGGCTCCAAAATCGAGGGCCAACGGTGGGAGGCCCACTTGGGCACCCCCGCACCCCCAAGTTCTAATTTTAGTTTTTGAGCACTTTAGATTAATTTTTAGATTGCATTCTGTGTTACTAGGTCTGATTAGTCTATAATTGCAATTTTGTAGCTTTTGGTCAGAGTTTAGGGTGTTTTGTATTGCTTTATCGTTTCGCTAACTTGCAGGTGTCAAGGTTAAATTCCCGAGGGAGGAGGCCAAATTGGGAAAATCCGACCATCTGGGTCGTCCCAAAATGGCCCCAATTACCTAACCCCCTATTTGCAGGAGTTTTGCAGGTCCCGGGATCCGACATTGGAGCAGCAGCAGGTCGATTTCTCCTATTCAGAAGAATTCGTCCCACCCGGGGACGAATTACGATCGAATTCGTCCCGCCCGGGACGAATTCCGGTTTAAGGTGAATTGGCCAGCTGCCTCGGTGGCGATGGCCTTCGGTGATCTGTTCTTACCTTCCGTCAGATTTTGAAGCAATTTGGATTCACTGTTTTCATGGTTTCGGGCAAATATTCGTATGCATATTTTGTTAGTTTTAGAGAGAGAATGATTTTCATTTGCAACGGGTGCTACTAACGTCTTGATCATTTCTTTGTTTGCAGGAGAAGCAACAGAGGCGAAGAACCCATCAACATCAGCGACGACATCATCTTAGCCCGCCCAGTGCAATCGTGGGCACGCGGAAGGAGGAACCATTCAACGATTGTAATCAAACCTTATTTGCGCTCCTAGCCCCTGAAAAGGGAGGAGGCATTATTGTAACAGAGATCGAAAGAAATTAATGAAAGGGCTATTTTTCTTTATCTGATTGCGTCTCTTACAACATGTCTCTTTTCGTTTCATGCAATGTACATTCCTAGGACTTAAGCGTGATTAATTTTGAATGCAATTGCACTTGAATGATTTCCTTTGACCGGAATCTCGTGCTTTCAGTGGCGATCACGGTGGGACCCTGTTCCCTGGTTTTGAAATCACAGAAACTGATCAAAGTTTTGTGTTTGTGCTTGACAGGTACACTTTTTTTTTTTGCAGATTGCTATTCGTCTTTGACAGGGACGAATCCTTTTCTGCAATTCGTCTGACCCTGAGATGAATTCAAATTCGTCTCTAGGTGGGACGAATTTTGTTCTGCAATTCGTCTCCCAGAGGGACGAATTCCTGTCTACGGATTTTCAGAGCAGAAATTCAGAGATAACAGGAGCAGGCAGAGAAGAGGTAGGGATTTTCATGATCTCTGTTATAATTTTCTGTTTCTGTTTCTGTTTCTGCTTCGTTAATTGTTTTCATTTAATCTTGCATTGCATTAGGAAAAGTCATGTATGCTAGTTTCATTTTATTGGATAAAACGAATCCCACACACATCACGAGACAACTTTAAACCAAGGAGCTGGTCTTAAGACCCCAGCCCTTGATCAAGACCATTGGTGGATTTAATCACCGCCTTGGCTTGATTTGCATCCATTTCCCGATTGTCAACTGTTGTTAGGCGTAAATCCTGACGAAGACAGACCGAGCGTAGCTGGGGTGATTCCCATGCGTGCGAGGATAAGTTTTCTATGGTAGGTGTCATTAACAGGACAATCCCCCTTTCGTACCGCCTATGTACCACGTACCTTCTGCTCTCACGTACCTATAGTCTCCCTCTCGTAAGGGCGGGTATATAGAGAGGTTGGTATATCGGCCTGGTTGGTATATTGAAGGGGCGACCTTTTGGAGTTATAAGAGCCTACATGATGCATTTAAACGTTCTACAAAATCTACAAAAACAAAACAAAACATCAAAATGCACTAAACCAGTCTAGGGCACACCAAGAATCCTTAAAAGAGATAATCACGGCTTTGTGAATGTGTGTGCTTAATTCTGCTTAGTGTAGACAAAAAAAAATCATAAACAAAAAGATAAAAATTTACGCATTTTGTCACTTGTTCCAAAAAGCTCCAAGGATTCCTGTAATCGCTTGGTCACTCCAAAATGCCCCAAAGGTGTCCATGAACCCTTTGGTCAACCCAAAATCACCCCAAATGTGCCCACAAGTGATGCAGGACCATCCAACAAAATATGGGAAATCTTGTATTTTTCCCTAAATTTTAGTGCATCTTGCCGGGGCCATAACTTCTCAACCGTAGCTCCGATTGACTTGAAATTTTACAGGGAGTTAGTTTTCGGGGCCAAATTCCATCATCTAGTGCCCCGAAATTAGGTTTTAAAATTGGACACGCAATTCTATGCACTTTTTGAGCTGTTCGGATGTCAATATCTCCTAATGTATTTAGAGATAGGACTTGAAACTTCATTTTTGTCTTATCTACTATAAGAGGGATGCGCACACCAATTTTGGGCCCCATCTGACTCATTTTCAATTTTAGGGCTTTTTAGAGAGACATCGTCATGGTGCTCACCCGTAGCCAAGCCCAATCACGGGCGGATGCTATGGGGAATATCCAAGGAGGAACAAGTCACCTCCATTACAATCCCAAGGATTTGGTCATACCACCTTGGCGACCTAACACACAATGCAGTCCCCTCCACACCTTAAAGGAAAGAGACTACAGGGACACCTCTTCGAGGAGCACTCCTGTTCAACATAGCACTCATCACACACCCTTCCATGAGGGGTACAGTCATAGGAGAGCTCCCTTAGATGATCGCTATGAGCGGTCACCGCGCGATGAAGCGCTAGGTCAACATAGGGTTCGACGGGAGGAACCACATCATTACACTACCCCTCCTTCACCCCCTCTAGTTGCCAGAACTACAAAGACAAATCCAGAGCACAAGGCTCTTTGGGCAGGGCGAGATAGCTCCGTCCATTCCTTTTTCACTTATGAAAGAGAGCACGAGGAAGACCTCTACCTTCCTCGAGAGCAATATACAGTGCGAGAGCAATATGCCTCCACACCTGCTATCTATCAGGAACACTCACTGAGGCCAAAGCCTCGAGGGAATGCTGCTACCCCTAACAGAGGGATGTGTCCTATAGAGATCTTGGATCACTACGACCAAGATTTTTATCTAAGAGAGGCGTCTAGGCCTTCTAGACATGAGGCGGTGGGACCAACTATCGTAGAATCTACCGAATATATCACACATCTCAAGCAACTCACGCAACTTGAGCTCGAACGACTACCGTTAGAGGAACCGTACCATATTAACGAAGAGCACCTTCAACGCCAGAAGGATGAGCTGTTCCAACACACTATGCAAGAAAGGACTCCAACCCCTCACATGCATAAGACAAAATATTTTGAGTGGCACAACCCATGGGGGGAAGATAGGTCATCGCGACCTCATCAAAAGCTACCCCCAACACCTCCTAGACAGGAGCGGGAAGCTACTCTCTCGATTCCCGAAGCACCACCCCCGACGCCTCCTAGACATGAATGGGAGGCCGCTCCTATAACCAATGACGGGTGCCTTCCTCAGACATCCACCCAGGCCTATGAGCCACCCTTAGAAATTCATCAAGAAGCCTCTGAGGAATTCGAGCATGAAGAAGAGTGGGATGAACTGCCCTACCAAGGCATGGGGGGTGCCATCTGGCCACCCCTCCATAAGCCCCAAGTTCCTCAACAAGAACCAACCAAAGAGGAGGAGTTCAAATCTCCCGATACATGCAAAGCACTAGAGCACTTAGAATTGGTAGAGGCCAAGATTTTAGAGCTCCCAAGGCCCAACTTACATAAGGCTCCTTTCGAAGAGGATCAACCTTTAACCATAGGGCTACCTGATGATGCAGTCCTCCATGTCTCAGAATCTCCAGATTCTGATGAGCTATACACATTGTCCGAAGGTGAGGATGAAACAGACACAGCCCACAGCAATCACATGCGACAACATCGGCATCCCATAAAATTTGAAGAAGCATGTCAACAGATAAACATAATACTAGGGCATGAGTGGCGCGTTAACCCACCACAGTGGGACCAAGCATTACATCCACAACTTTGGGCACACAAAGAGCAACTTCCACCAAGAGACATCATAGCAACATCAGTGCCGTGGGCGGACCCTGTCCTCATCTCCGTGCATAGGGATGATCCATTCATGCCCATACCTCTAGAGCCAGATCCAGAGTGCAAAGATCATCATGCTGGGGGTACCTCTATCCCTTGAAGTACCATAATCCAAACCAAAAAGCTCCAAGGATTATCACAATCTCTTGGTCACCCAAAAAGCTCCAAGGATTATCGTAATCTCTTGGTCACCCAAAAAAAGCTCCAAGGATTATCGCAATCTCTTGGTCAACCAAAAAGCTCCAAGGATTATCGCAATCTCTTGGTCACCCAAAAAGCTCCAAGGATTATCGCAATCTCTTGGTCACCAAAAAGCTCCAAGGATTATCGCAATCTCTTGGTCAATCCAAAAAGCTCCAAGGATTATCGCAATCTCTTGGTCACCCAAAAAGCTCCAAGGATTATCGCAATCTCTTGGTCACCAAAAACCTCCAAGGATTATCGCAATCTCTTGGTCAACCCAAAAATCTCCAAGGATTATCGCAATCTCTTGGTCAACCCAAAAAGCTCCAAGGATTATCGCAATCTCTTGGTCACCCAAAAAGCTCCAAGGATTATCGCAATCTCTTGGTCACCAAAAAAGCTCCAAGGATTATCGCAATCTCTTGGTCAATCCAAAAAGCTCCAAGGATTATCGCAATCTCTTGGTCACCCAAAAAGCTCCAAGGATTATCGCAATCTCTTGGTCACCAAAAAGTTCCAAGGATTATCGCAATCTCTTGGTCAACCCAAAAAGCTCCAAGGATTATCGCAATCTCTTGGTCACTCCAAAAGCTCCAAGGATTATCACAATCTCTTGGTCAACCCAAAAAGCTCCAAAGATTATCGCAATCTCTTGGTCAACCCAAAAAGCTCCAAGGATTATCGCAATCTCTTGGTCAATACAAAAAGCTCCAAGGATTATCGCAGTCTCTTGGTCAAAAAAATCAAGAAATTAAAAAAAAAATAGAAATCATCAAAAACAACAAACATTTGCATCTCAATTCTAGGCATACTCAAATTCATTAAAAAAAATTAATATTCTCGCACCTCATCTTCACCTTCACCAAAAACAATCCATCAAAAATACAAAAATATATAGCTGCATTAAGCATTGCATCCTTACATTGCATATTTGTGGTCATATAGGTCAAAGGCACCATAGGCTGTAATTGCTCTAATAGACCATCTTGTTCCACACTGTTTCATTTCACAAAATCAACAAAAACACCATGCATAAATCTTACCACACTACAGTCAGTGGTCTGGGAATGTACTAGGAGTTTCAGTAATTCAGTCATTATTTTCCTCTTTAGCCATGTAGTGTAACAAGTCGAACGGATTTTACAAAGGTAGAGTCATACTTGAAATACACCTTGTTACGTAACATCCCAACACAAATTAAAACACTAAAATTCCCAAAATCGTGTGAACGAAAGATGAAACCTGCAAAATAACTAGGTCACCACAAGCGAAACGGTTATCTTGCTCATCCCCCTGTGCGAATGACCCCTAGAATGCGGAGAGTTGGCAAAAGGACAAGCTTCCTCCCTACCCAATTTCCTAAGAATCCCAAAAGTTCTCAATAGCTGCAAAAGACAAAAATTTGCAAAATGTCAAAACTCAAAAATTTGACAAAATATAGTGCACACATCAAAAGGCACAAACAACAGTGATTTTCGTCACTCCATATCCCCAATCCCTTGCTCAAAAGAAAAATCAATAAAAATAAACAGTGATCTTATCACTACAAAAGAGCAAGTATCCCAATACAATTGAAAAAAAAGAAGGGAGTTGACCTTGAATCCTCGGAACTCTCAGCATTCTGTAGGTCATAAGGCAAGCTTCAATACCAACTCGGTAACAGAAGTAAACCTCCCGCATGACGATATATCTGTCACATTAACTTGTGTACAGATCAATGTTTGCATGTGGATGAGCTAGCTTATGGCAGCCTGGATTACAACGCAGATTAATCTTAGTACATACAACAAAGGAATTCGTGGAGCTAATTAGGTGATCCTCAGTACAGGTTCGGTTGAAAGCCCATCTGGCACTGGCGGTATCCTAACAAATACCACTAAATGAACTCAATTGCACACATAGGGATGTGAAATAGCTCGGTCAAAAACAAGTTTGATTCATACCTTGTTCAAAAGTCTTGTAAGATAAAGTACAGTCGTGGATAGTGAGTTAAAACTATCTGAATCTCAGAAAATCTTACACTCATCCCGAAAACCATCTGCCCTACTTATCATTCTTATGATACCATCAAAAAATACAAAAACAGCAAAGAAAAACCAGATAAATAAAAATAGCATTCATCCATTTTGCATATCACATAGGCATCTAAAACAATTCAATTCATCTGCATCCATCAAACAAATAAACATGCATAACAAAAATCAATCACATCATCACATGTACAAATCCAAAAATAAAACCGGATATATATATATATATATATATCGTCAAAAAAAAAGATGCCCGCAGGCTACAAAAATAGGTCCTTAGACCCCGCAATCATATCCAAAACCCAACCTAAGACGTCGGCCACCATGATCACGCGAGATCGGTGCGACGGGAACTACCCCCCGTGGTGTGGGTCCTATGGGACCTTGCAGGGCGACTACTGCTAGCCTCTGCATCATGCCTACTACCACCCCCCTCATCCAACCGCCTGCGGAGAGATGATGCTCGATCGCTCGCCGGACTATCCCTCGTCCGTCGAGAAGATCTGCTGATAGAAGGCTCAGGGAGCCGCCCGCCAAGGCGGATGACCTCCCTCTCCAAGTCTATCCGGTATAGACACCACTCTGCCTCCCGCCGATGATAGATAGACAAGGCATCATCGCGCTGTGCCAAAACGCTATCCCGCTCTGCCAACTGAACCCGTAGAAGATCCCTCTCTAGATCCCACATCCGTAGTAGCTCTGTAAGCCGTGCAACCTCATCGCCTACATCCGACCCCACCCCCTCCATATCTGTCGGACGCATAGGACTCCCGGGGACAGTAGCCTACCCAGGCTCCAACTGCTCCTCCACATCCTGCATGTCCGGCTGCTCCGGAACACCCAAGTCCACATCCGCCATGTCTGCATCATCCAACGGCCCTCCCCAATCACCCCCTATCGCCTCAGCATCCTCCACTGCCGCCTCCGCACCTCCCAGAGGACCCTCACCTCTCCAGCACCGCAAAACCCACCACGAGTCATACTCAGTGGTAGTACCTACGTCATCCACATCCAACACCTCAATAACAGCATCCGACTCCTCGCCCAGTGGCACGAGGACAGGTGGCTCCAGATCCCTCTCGTCTCCCCGACGTCGATAGCCTACGGGTTCACCAGGCAACCCCTGGCGCACCCCAAACTGTCGTGTAACCCGGCGGTACGGAAAGAACTCATGCTCCGTCCCGTGTCGCCCAGTCAACCATCGCTCCCTCTGTACCCGTCGGAGCCACTCTCCAGCCTCAGGCCAGCTTGGACAGTCCCGATAGGGACGCCAAAACACCTCCCCTGGAGTGAGCCGTGAAAAGGCATCAATGTAGTGCTCAATCGCACCTGCCCATCGCCGACTTCGCCCTGCTCCGCGGACCGTCGCCACAAAGTCGCATAACCAATCTCATCATCCTCCATCGCCACCCGAGTCGTCCACGGTAACCCGATAGGCCTCTCAACAGCTATGTGCTGCCAACCCCAGCACTGCAACAAAAAGCTACAACTGACACCCTTCCACTGTCGACAGCGGACCCCGTACAGCTCTCCGTAAAGCTGCGCCAACAAAGTCTGTCCCCATCTCAGGATCAACGGTGCCTCTACCGAGCACTCTGCCAACTGCCACACCAAATCCAGCAGGTTCCACGGGAACCTCGCGCTCGACGAATCAGGGAGAAGAATGTTAGAAATGAGGCCCATCAGGAATGCGTGCCTCACTCCTAACACCCCCCTCTCCTTCCACCAGCCAACCAAAATCCCGCCAGCCTGGCAATCCACCTCGTCTGTCTCCACTGGGTCTGCTACACCCAGCTCCCCCCCATGCCCAAAACATCTCGTGAGTATAGCAGTCCGCTGATCGAACGGAGATGTCCTAATAGGCAGACCATCTATCGAAATCCGAAGCAACCGATAGACGTCCTCAAGAGTCACAGTCATCTCCCCGTCGGGAGATGGAAAGTATTGGTCCTCGGATCCCAAAGCTTGATCGGGGCCGTCGGATAGGCCTCGATCCGAAACCACGAGCTCCAGCCGAGCCACTCGCTTGAGCCCAAGGGCATCAAGCCATTCCCAGTCGTCATCAGTCAAGGCCAACCGCGCCTCAGTAAAGGCAGCGGGTACACGGTACCGGCTCCTAACAACCTGCAAAAAAAAAAAAAAAAAAAAATAAATAATAAATAAATAATAATAAATAAAATAAAAATAAAATTTTCAATTCTAAGGTTTCTAACCTTAGTTGTTAAACAAAAAACATTACAAAAAAATTCTTAAAGTTTTGAAAAGCGCAACACAAAAACAATGCATTCAGTTAAAGCAAAATAAGCCCTAGGGTCACTTACAGGACTCGCCTCGGCTCCGCCACTCGAACCAGTTTGTGCACTCATGATGGCAGAGAGAATTCCAATAGCGCTTCGCTTCGCAGAATTACTTCCTCCTCCCAGAGCTCCAAAATCGCAAGAAAAAAATGACACAAATGAGCCCAAAATCAAGTTTTGGCCCTTAAATAGGCCTTTTGCATTGGAATTCGTCCTTGACTGGGACGAGCGCTCTGATTAGCGCTCGTCCCACCCAGGGACGAATTCTCCAGCTGGAATTCGTCCCACCCAGGGACGAATTCAGGCCAGCACAAAAAAAAAATTAAGAAAAATGACTAAAAATGCACTAAAAAGACAATAAAACTGCCTGACGGATTGCAAATGCAACTGACAACATGGGCATACAAAATCGACATCGGGGTCACAAATTATCAATATCCTACTCCCTAAGAAGGCTACCATAGCCGGACCGCTCCAAGGGAAGACAGATTTTGAAAATTTAATCCCCAAAATAATGTCACAAAAACAACAAAAACAAGTACAAAATTTAACAAAAACACAACAAAAGCATTGCCAGGCATAAGTGCTCATGCACTTAACCTCTAGGCAAAGAAAATCGATGTCGAGGTCCAAATTATCGCTCTCCTAGTTCCCCAAGAAGGCTATCATAGCCGGACCGCTCCACGGGAAATAGGTTTTCGACGATTTCACCTCATTATGACGTCACCAAAAGGGCTAACACCCACCAAAAATAGGTCCATATGTTGGAAAAATTGCACACGCTTAACGGTAAACCCTCTAAAGGCAAACCTTGCACAAGTCATCTTGGGTCAAGCGACTCGTCACTTCTCTCACGAAGGTCATTCCCTCATCGATTCGTCGCTTGAGGGGGTAGTCACACTTAGTCACCAACCAACAATCACACACCCAATTAAGGAAAATGACATGCATTCAAAGAATCATTGACAAAGACAATCACGCTCCTGCTTGGGGCAGTAAACAAGCAACAATCAAATCAATCAAACACTTGGCATTTCGTGAATCATGAACACAAGGTTCCCCCTGAGGATAAAAACGCCCTTCACTTGTTCATGATCGATCAATGTCTAAGTTCAAGATTTCGTGAATCATGAACACAAGGTTCCCCCGAGGATAAAAACGCCCTTCACTTGTTCATGATCGATCGATGTCTGAGTTCAAGTCACACCTCACCAAAACAAGTTAATACTTGAAATCAAATTCCTTAGCTCGTCAGAAGCAAGGATTCAAGAATGCATGCCCTTTCCATACTTGGGGCATCAAAAGTTGGTTAGGTTACCAAGAAACCCTAATCATTAGTGCTTTGGTTATCTATTTTTGCTCAAGATCGCGTCACCCGCAGCGCTTCCCAAAAAGGGGCATCCGTAGACACCAAAACAGCACCAATCCGATTATGTGATCGCAAACACTGATCGCTTTGACAAACACAGCCCCCAGGGCAGCCCTCAGAGGTCAAACAGTGGTCTTAACCACTTTCATAGCAGTTTTGTAAGGTCAAGGAGCAATTTGGCACACTTGGGCACTTTGCCCAGTATTCGTCTCACCCAGAGACGAATTCAAAATAGAATCCGTCCCACCCCAGGACTGACTTCGAATCCGTCCCTGGGTGGGACGAATTCTAAGCTTAACGGGCAAAAGGGCAAATGGTGCCAAGTGGCAGCCCAGAACAGTCAGTTAAGGGCTCCTACCTTGCACGCATGTGTAAGTGGACAGAGGGGCCGTTAGAGGACTGTTACAAGAAGCATTTATCAAAGTTCAAGTCAGGGAAGGACTCCCCTCCCTCATGGGAAGACAAGACCGCCACATGGCGCCCATGGTCAACACTTGGCTTTTGTGCTTCCCTCCCAAAAGAGACCCCTTGGGTCTATAAAAGGTGGGAATTTTCTCACCCAAAATATGGAGGTGGAAGGAGTGTTCAAGCAACGAAGTGCTGCCGAATCGAAGACTCATTTGCATCCCCCTTTGTTCACCTTCCTACATCCATCAATCTCTTTTGCAAGGGAGGTTGTTGGGTGGCCTTTGGAAGCTCGAACCTCACTCAAATCCGACGCATGGACATCTGAACCCACCAATTCGCCGACCCCCCAATCCTAAAAGGTTTTGGGCCCATCCTTGGTGGATTGGCTCCAAAATCGAGGGCCAACGGTGGGAGGCCCACTTGGGCACCCCCGCACCCCCAAGTTCTAATTTCAGTTTTTGAGCACTTTAGATTAATTTTTAGATTGCATTACGTGTTACTAGGTCCGATTAGTCTATAATTGCAATTTTGTAGCTTTTGGTCGGAGTTTAGGGTGTTTTGTATTGCTTTATCGTTTCGCTAACTTGCAGGTGTCAAGGTTAAATTCCCGAGGGAGGAGGCCAAATTGGGAAAATCCGACCATCTGGGTCGTCCCAAAATGGCCCCAATTACCTAACCCCCTGTTTGCGAGGCATTTTTCGAGTCCCGGGATCTGACATTGGAGCAGCAGCAGGTCGATTTCTCCTATTCAGAAGAATTCGTCCCACCCAGGGACGAATTACAGTCAGAATTCGTCCTGCCCAGGGACGAATTCCAGTTTAAGGAGAAGCAACAGAGGCGAAGAACCCATCAACATCAGCGGCGGCATCATCTTAGCCCGCCCAATGCAATCGTGGGCACGCGGAAGGAGGAACCATTCAACGATTGTAATCAAACCTTATTTGCGCTCCTAGCCCCTGAAAAGGGAGGAGGCATTATTGTAATAGAGATCGAAAGAAATTAATGAAAGGGCTATTTTTCTTTATCTGATTGCGTCTCTTACAACATGTCTCTTTTCGTTTCATGCAATGTACATTCCTAGGACTTAAGCGTGATTAATTTTGAATGCAATTGCACTTGAATGGTGTTTCTTTTGACCGAAATCTCGTGCTTTCAAAACCATCAGGCACAAAACCATATATAGATCTATAAAATATCCATAAATTGATATAAACCATGTATAGAGCTCAAAAATCATGCAATCTAAGAAATGTCCAAGCTCTAAACACTTTCACATGCAAAATTTATGCCCTTCTAAAGGATTTTGTTGATTTGGTACTCAAATCAACAAATATCAAATGGAAAATCTTACAATATATTTTTGAGAAATAGTTGCTCTAATGTATCAACATTATATTGGTTATAGCATATATGAATCTATATTTTAAACTTAGTCTACTATAATTTGTGCTTTGACTTCGTATATGTATGAAAAATATATTAAATAGATCCAAAGCCAACAAGAGTCAAAACTAATACCTTTCTCAATGAAATGGATAACCTAACCTATGTGTCATTTGCATAGTTTGAAACCAAAGGAGAATGATATTACTTATTTACCCTTCTTCAAGCATAAAGAAGACTGAAATATGGTAGTGTTGAGGTTTGACATTAGAACTAGCCATCCATAAGCCAACAAACCAATAAATGAGCCACCAAAACTATTGTATAGGAGAATATACAAAGACACTTTTAGCCATATCCATTTCTTAACACTCATTTATTTTAAAAAATATCAATTCAAGGTTTTAGATTGCTAGCATCTAGGCAACAAGAAAACATACATATAATTATGTCTATTTTATCATAGGTGATGAAAAGAGATGAAAATGCCTTATTTAAATATATTTTGAAGAGAATTTCCAAATATATAGATATTTAAATCCACAATGTCCCTTGAACTAGGTGACCAAGCTAAAACCATGTCACTCCATTTTTTGGCACATAAGATCTCTAACATATTCAAAATTAGTTATAAGAATATGGGGGCTAAGATTGATTCTTCTCCCTCTTGAACTAAAGGTGCTTACCTTGGTAATAATATTAACCATACTGATGTGTTAAATATGATCTAGATCATGTTGTCAAGTGATGTTAGGCTACACAAAAAAGCACTGACAAATGATGTATGTAGTTAGAGCCAAACTAATGGGACAAAATATTCAAATTTAAATATTCAAAATTTTAAATGATAACAAAATAATTTGACTTGAATGCCTTTTTAATCATTGGTGCAAATAATTCTCCTTTTTGTAGATGAGTGAAGCTATTTCATGTCATGTTCAAATTTATAATATTTTATAAACTATTCTAAAACATTTATTCACCATTATCATATGTTGAAAAGAAGATAATGCAATTATAAAATAACAATAAATTATATTATGAAATTAAGGGAGGCAACAAAAATAAGTATAAGGTATGTGCTCATGTGTCCCCCAATATATCACATTTTATTCATACTTATGATACAAATGGATCCTCATTGAGGGGTGCTTATAGTGATACCCATTGAGAGGTTAATGTTAGGTTGATGTAAACTTAACCTTGAGGTTAATATTATGATAAAATAATAATAAATTACCCTTTTAAGTGAAGGATATCCATATAGGTGTATGAACCACTACCACTAAGGGTGAAATATAAAAGGGTCCTATAAATAATAAATACCCATAGAATAACATAATCGCATGTTATAGATAGCATAAATGGAATTCATAAGCACCTCATCACACATTTGAACTTGGCCTAAATAATATTAAGTTACACATATTTCAACAAAGGGGATTCATATACTTATATTAACATGTTTAGAGGCTTACATAAATGACAAATGCATATAGGATTACAGAAAAAAATGCCTCTAGTCTTATATAATCACATGCCCATAGGATTACATAGAAGAATACCCATAGACTTACATAGAATGATTTTGGTAGGATTACATTAATATGCTCATAAACGTATATTAATATGACTAAAGGATTCTATAGCAATTTCTTATAGGAATACATCAAGAGCACCTATAGGTACTTCAACATTGTTAAATTTTTCTTAATAAGGTTAGATTATAAATATTTTAATAGCACCCATTAACTTGATTTGAGGGGCAAAGAGAGAAGATATTAGAGATGATTTATCTTTCCCTAAAATGAATGCTTGTATCAGACATGTGATATTACTATCTTCACTTTGTGAAAGGTACATGAACTAAGTACTCCTCTCTTGAATAAGCCATAACTCCACCTCCTAGATCAAAATTTTGAGCTTCCCATGAGAAGACCTTCAACATGCACTATGGTGACCATAATTTATCCTCCAATATTAAGAGAAGGAAATCGAATGATAAAGCAATAGGGAAGTCTATGAATAATCAACACTAATAGTTGTTAAATTTTAATGCCAAATACTTAATGCAAAATTACCACAAGATCTAAAGTAAATATTTTATATAAAATATAATATAATGGTAATATTATGAACATATAAAACTCATAAATCACTTCTGCAACTAATAATAAAAATACCATTAATAAATGCTCACAAAAATAGTATTTTATATAAAATGGATATCTCTAATGCTCCAAAATTCTACACACTCTTTCCATCTACATTATGTCACTCTCTCAATACTCACATCAAAATTCCTCTACATTCACACCACAATCTCACATACACATATAATGGAATGTGACTCTTCATATGGAGTACTCTTGATCTTAACTCTTTATAAGGCTCTTCACTTCCTATTCTATGGAATCATGTGCACATGGACTATTATGCACATTTACATTATTAAATACTTTGCACACTTTAATAATACTTGTGCATTTATTACATTACATAAAGTAAATAATCACACTCTAATATAAGACACTCTCCTAAACTAAATATGTACCTTAGGTGGTACATTAGCATGTACCAAATAATGTAATATTATTCAACACCCCCATGTATTACATTATTTGGTTATTGAAGACATTAGTCTTCAATATGGTCTTCAATGTGGATCTTCCTCTTTTAGATCACTTTGTACTCCATGCCTCCTTGATTAGGTTCTTTCTCCTCTTGCTTATCTTCATCATTGATGTTAGTATTTATATCTTAAAGGTATATCACATTGTCATTAGAATCTTGCAAAAATAATTTCTCTTTGCCTTTGTTATTTATATCACAAACCTTATTTAGTATAGAATATTCTAAGTAATAAATTATAGCATCATGGTAAGACCCTAAATTAGATGAACTTGAAGCATCAATATTGGATGAAGAATGAAATATCTTTTCCAAAAATTATTCATCCACTTTTGGTTTCTTCTTAAGGGATTCAATCAACTCCTTCTGGTTCAAGTTATCTTTGTAATGTTTGAGTGTAAGTAATGCCATGTATATTATACTATAAATATTCAAAGAAATCATAAAACTATATTTGTCATTGTCAATTTCTTTAAACACGATTGCATGCATATAGTATTCAAGTATTTCAAAATTATTTTCTAATGCTTCTTTGTAATTTTCTTTTAAAATTTTTAATCAAACTCTTAATCCTCTAGAAATTATTCTATATTGAAGAAGCTACTCATGATTTTGTGAGTTCTTGGAATGGTGGTCATATTTATATTAGAGACCTTGAATTTTTTATTGATGTTTGCTTCATGGCCAAAGTTATATATCTCCCTACTGATGGAAAATATATTCTATGAAACAAGCACACCATGGTGAATGAGCTGGAACTCTTACCTAATAAAGGTAAATATCTATTGATTTTTGATAGAGGAGTTAAAATAATGAAGCTCACTAGATCATGTGATCATGTCATGATTCCTATCCTCCAGTATTTCACAATTGACAAAGTTGACATAACGCTCCACAAATTCCACCTAGCGTTCCCAAATCAATTCAAAGAAAAAATAATATGAACATCCCAAACTATCTATTAAGGTCTCTTGAACTTTCTATCACTAATTTTAGAATTGGTAAATCCACCTCTTCCATCCATAAGGGCTTGCATCTCATTCTTTACAAGCATGCCTTGGCTGCCTACACCAAGAATGCCCTAATCACCACCTTTTATGTTTCACCTTGTCCCTCCCCCAAAACTTATTTACCCATACATGCTCTCCCTAGCCCCCCTCCAAGTCTCATTCAACATATCTCTACCATTTCCATATACTCTCTTAGCCTCACTCAACCTACCCATGACCCTCCCAACAAGCCTACCCCTACCCCCTAGTTCTTCGATTAGCCCCAACTAGTCCACCTCTATTAAGCCGACTAATAGTAGTAGCCATGACACACCCATTTATGATGTGCCCAGTGATGGAGATGACCCTAATTTTTCCTCTTCCATATCTTTGAATCCCAAGGATGAGTTTGGAAAATTCAATCTCAAACTGAGGTCCATCAAATATTCCTCGTCCAGGTTCCTTCTAAACCCTAGTTCACCCTTTTTCTATGCTTCACCTTGCCTGAAGAAACTAAATATTGGGTCCTCGTTCTTAGTGAAATATTGTAAGTTTTTGATAGATCCTTATGGTAAGGAATTCCACCCTAAGGAGATATCAAAGGATGAGCTCAGTTGATATCTCTATTTTTGTGCTTTATAGAGTGATGCTCAACCACATTACCAGATCGATAGCCTCCCTGAACACATCCACCAGCTCCTACAACTAGGAAGTAAAGGATCTCAAAAAATCTCATGTTCACCTTAATACCATATTCAAGGATATGGATGATTCTTCCATCACCAATCATGGGAAATGATTTACAAGTCTACATTGATGGGTATCCCCTCGGGATTGTCCTATTTTATAGTTTTGGTTTTGATAGGATCATCCTATTGGGGTATCCCTATTTGATGTTATTTTATTTTGCAACATCGGACCCACATGGGCTACCCTCTATTTTAGTCTACAAGCCTTCTAGGCTATTGTTTTTCTATGGTTGTAACAAGGTTTTGGGGCCCCTTTCAAAACCCACCCCTAATGAAAGTTTTCTTGCTGACAAAAAAAAAATCTTGATCCTAAGTTTTATAACATTTCTCTCTTCCTCTCTAATAATTTTATCTATATCATTGTTTAATGTATTCTTTGGAGTAGACACCCTTGTAACTCCCTAGTCTCAAAAAATGAAAGACAAATTTCATAAGATTTTTCAATATCTAAACCTTTGAGGTTGACTACCTTATATCTCCCTAGTTTTGAATATATTGTCCTTCTTGATAAAACTTTTTCAACTTCTAAATTTTAAGTTTTGAGGATATGAATAAGTACCAACTTTCAATTCTTCATTTCTTGTATTATACATTGTATTTCCTAATGTTTTGATAATGATCAAACAATAGTTTTGACAAAGGTTTCAATTCTCAAGTATTAAGTTATAATTCCTTTTATCTCCCAAATATCAATAATATGGTATCTAAATTTCACAAACCTATGTTGGTGTCGAATTCCTTATAACTCCAAAATCAGAAATTGAGAAAACTAGTAAAAGTATATTTGCAAATTTTATATTCCTAATTTGATGTAGGAAACCTTATTTCTCCAAAATTCAAAATATTTGGAAAATACTAAAATGCTTCACAAATTTCAATAACTCAATTACAAAACTTTATCAAATCTTTTCAAAACTTGAAATTGATTTTCAAAATTTTCCAAAATAATTTCAAGGCTTCTCAGAACTTTCCAAAAACTAATATTGTAACAATAACTAAATTAATACAATAACTAAATTAATACAATAAAAATAACTAATATTGTAAGGTTTCAAATTTCACTTCTATGCCTTATTTATACAATAACTAAATTAATATTATAAGCAAGTGGATTAATTCACTTTTACCTTGGAAAATAATATTATTTCCCAACCTTAATATTCCTAACTTGGGAAAATAATAAAAATAATTTTTTTACCTCCAATATCTATGTGTGAAATATTCAATCAAGGGCATTTTACCTTCCCTTGAATGGTGCTCTACACAAAATCTATTGTACTTATGGTGCTTCACTCCACTCTATCATACTGAATCCTTATTTTTCAATGCTCGGCTCAATGGCTATATTTAAAAAACTTACGTTTGTCTTAATGACTTATCCACCATGAATTTAAGGTGGTATGGAGATATTTCAATAACCTTGTAGTGGTTGGAACTCCCCATTGTGAAGTGACACTTATCACTTTGTCTCTTCACTTCCTTTTAGTGTAATTTCCAAGTGGCATTAGCTATTGAAAATTCTTCTTTGTACTCCTAAAATGCTTGCTACAATGGATGGTGCTTTGGATGACCTTCTAATGCTTGGTTTATGTTTGAATTGCTCCTTATTGCTTGTTCTATTACTATTAACAAAACTTAGATGATTGGATTTCTATGTCCCTTATAGCTCTTAGTCTTTATTCTAAAAATATGTTTTTTTTCTACTTTCATACATATCTCTAAGCTTGGAAATGTACGTTGGTTTTTTGATGTTCTTGCTTCCTCCAATGGTTTTTCTCAATTGATTCTCTACTTAGGTGCTCCAACTTCTTCTTAAAAGCTCTTCATTCTCGCTCTAGGTGGCTCTTCTTTTTCATTATAGTGGTTCTTCCTTCAATACGATGGTGCCTTCACTTGTGCTTGGTGATTCTACAAATACTTTGGTGACTTTTTGATGGGGGGCCAAAAATTGCACACTCAGTACTCAAAAATTTTCATTCAATATTTTCATTTTATTTTAGAGTTTACAGCAACAGACCACAGGCTTTACCTTCACTATGCAATCTCTGGCTCTCCATGCTCTCTCATTATATTCGTTGGGTTTTTATAGAGGCCCCGACCCTCTGTAGTTCTGGAATAACAATTACAAAACCATGGCCATAGCCATTAATCTCCCACATCTGGAAGAAATCCACTACCTTCGTAGTCCTCTCTCGACACTCTGTTGAAACACCACCGCTTTGAACAATCACTGTAGCCTTACTATTTAGAGTTCTGTCTACAGATCAACAGCGTCGTAGCCTTCTATCTCAAATCTATAGATCGTGCTTCCATCTCCACGGATCCATGTAAACTACCTCACGTTCGGTGCATCTGTCTACACCTTCTGGTATCCAGAGCTCTTCTTGGAAGACACACACAGCCAAGCAGGATCAGAATGGACCTCGGCCCTTGAATCTGATCTACCCTGCCTAGGGCTAGACTCTGACCCTTGTGCATGACTCTGCTTTCCCTTTTTATAATTTTTTGGTGCGATGATCTACTTTCCATCTGGTGGCCCTTCATTTCATCTCCCGAAACCTTTCATTTCATCTTCCCATGTCGTTGTCTTGGTATTCAAAACATCTACCTTTCTGACTCTTCATCTTTGGCTTTCCCTTCGAGCATGAAAATATGACAGGTCACGATATCACGACACCTTTTGATCTATGGCCCCTTCTCTATCCTTGCATCATGAAAATATGACATGTCGTGATATCACGACAATTCTGCTATTTCGCTCCACCTTCCTACTTTCGGGTCGCGAAATCGTGACATCTTTGTCTTCCGTATGCTCTTTCTGCTTTCGGGTCACGAAATCGTGACATGTCACGAGATCATGACATATTTCCTCTCCTGCTCATCCTTTTCTCTTTCGGTCGCGATATCGTGACATGTCACGATATCGCGAAATTTTTCTTCCTCGCCTCCTTTCTCTTCTTTGGGTCACAAAAATGTGACATGTCGTGAAATCATGACATCTTCTCCTCTAGCTCCTTCTTCGCCTCCTGGTCGCGAAAATGTGACATGTCACGAAATCATGACATTTTCCTCCGTCGGCTCCTTCTTCGCCTTCTGGTCACGAAAATATGGCATGTCACAAAATCGTGACATCTTCCTCCCTTGGCTTCTCCTTTGCCTTCTAGTCGTGAAAATTTGACATGTCGCAAAATCGTGACATCTTCCTCCATTGGCTTCTTCTTCACCTTCTGGTCGTGAAACTGCGACCTATCACGAAATCATGACATTTTCCTCCGTTGGCTCCTTCTTCGCCTTCTGGTCGTGAAAATGCGACATGTCGCAAAATCGTGACATCTTCCTCCCTTGGCTTCTCCTTCACCTTCTGGTCACAAAAATGCAACATGTCACAAAATCGTGACATCTTCCTCCCTTGGCTTCTTCTTCGCCTTCTGCTCATGAAACTGCGACCTATCACGAAATCATGACATTTTTTTCTCCTGGATTTCTCTCTCCTTGGAAGGTCGTAAAAATGTGACATGTCACGAAATTGCGACATCTTCCTCTTTCACTCTTCATCCTACCTTCGGGTCATGAAATCATGACATCTTAGCTTTCGGCTTTCTCTTTCTTCCTCAGGTCACAAAACTGTGACATGTCATGAAATCGTGACATCTTTGCCTTCCATACTCTCCTTCTGCTTTTGGGTCGCGAAACTGCAACATGTCACAAAATCATGACATCTTTGCTTGCAGCCTCCTCTTGCCTATTTGGGTCATGAAATCATGACATCCTTGGCACCCTTGCTTCTCCTATGAAACTTGTCGTGATATCGCGATAGTTGGCCCTACTGGCTTCTTTCTCCATTTTGTGTCACGATATCGTGACACATTTTTTGTCGTGATATCGTGATAGCTTCTCCTTGCTGACTCCTCTGCTCCACTTGTGTCATGATATCGTGACACATTTGCTATCATGATATCACGACAGCTTCTCCTCGCTGGCCTCATTCTTCACTTGCATCACGATATCACAACACATCTTTTATCATGATATCGTGACAATTTTCTCTGCTGGTTCCTCTCTCCACTTTGTGTCATGATATTGCAACACTTTTTCTATCACGATATCGTGACATATTTTTCTCCTTGCCTTCTTCTTCTTCTATCGGGATTTCATGACATGTCATGAAATCGTGATGTCTTCCCTCCTTAGCCAATTTTTTGAAAATGGCTCTACTTCCACTGGATGCTCCTGCATCAGATGTCACTGGATGCTCCTGCATTAGACACCCAGGGTTGATGGAGAAGTGACCTTCACTTCTGCATTGTTTTGTCGCACAGGGACTCAACTCTTTCTGATCAACCCACTCTCTCTGTCTTCTCACCATTCTTCCATAGGTCCTGGTGCAAACTGCCTCACGTTCGGTGCATCTGCTTGCACACTCAAGAACTTCTTGCTCTGATACCACTTGATGGGGGGCCAAAAATTGCACACTCAGTACTCAAAATTTTTTGTTCAATATTTTCATTTTATTTTATAGTTTATAGCAATAGCCCGTAGGCTTTACATTCACTATGCAATCTTTGGCTCTCCATGCTCTCTCATTACATTCACTGGGTTTTTATAGAGGCCCCGACCCTCTATAGTTCTGGAATAACAATTACAAAACCATGGCCACATATCCCCACCATTGCCTCCGTAGTCCTCTCTCGACACTCTATCAAAACACCATCGCTCTAAACAATCATCGTAGCCTTACTATTCAAAGTTCTATCTATAGATCAACAACATTGTAGCCTTCTATCTCAAATCTATAGATCATGCTTCCATCTCCATGGATCCGTGTAAACTGCCTCATGTTCGGTGATCTGTCTACACCTTCTGGTATCCGAAGCTCTTCTTGGAAGACACACACAGCCAAGTAGGATCAGAATGGACCTCGGCCCTCGAATCTGATCTACCCTACCTGGGGCCGAACTCTAACCCTTGTGCACGACTCTACTTTCCCTTTTTATAATTTTTTGGTGCAATGATCTACTTTCCATTTGGTGGCCCTTTGTTTCATCTCCTAAAACATTTCATTTTGTCTTCTCGTGCCGCTTCATTGTCCTGGTATTCAAAACGTTTGCATTTCTGACTCTTCATCTTTGGCTTTCCCTTCGGGCACAAAAATATGATAGGTCATGATATCATGACACCTTTCGATCTATGGCCCCTTCTCTGTCCTTACACCGCAAAAATATGACATGTCACGATATTGCGATAGTTCCTCTCTTTCGCTCCACCTTCCTGCTTTCGGGTCATGAAATCATGACATCTTTGTCTTTCATACACTCTTTCTTCTTTCAAGTCATGAAATCATGACATGTCACAAAATTGCAACATCTTTCCTCTCATACTCATCCTTTTCTCTTTCGGTTGCGATATCGCGACATGTCGTGATATCGCAACATTTTTCTTCCTTACCTCCTTTCTCTTTTTCGAGTCGTGAAAATGTGACATGTCATGAAATCGTGAAATCTTCTCCTCTGGCTCTTTCTTCACCTCCTGGTCACAAAAATGCGACATGTCATGAAATCGTGACATTTTCCTCCGTTGGCTCCTTCTTCGCCTTTTGGTCACGAAAATGTGACATGTCACGAAATCACGACATCTTCCTCCCTTGGCTTCTCCTTTGCCTTCTAGTCGTGAAAATGTGACATGTCACGAAATCGCAACATCTTCCTCCCTTGGATTCTTCTTCGCCTTCTGGTCGTGAAATTGCATCCTATCATGAAATCGTGACATTTTCCTCCATCGGCTCCTTCTTCGCCTTCTGGTCGTGAAAATGCAACATGTCATGAAATCGTGACATCTTCCTCCCTTGGCTTCTCCTTTGCCTTCTGGTCATGAAAATGCGACATGTCGTGAAATCATGACATCTTCCTCCCTTGGCTTCTTCTCTAGTCGTGAAACTATGACCTGTCACGAAATCATGACATTTCTTTCTCTTGGCTTTCTCTCTCCTTAGTGGGTCGTGAAATCGTGACATGTCATAAAATCATGACATCTTCCTCTTCCGCTCTTCATCCTGCCTTCGGGTCATGAAATTGTGACATCTTAGCTTTTGGATTTCTCTTTCTTCCTTAGGTCATGAAACCACGACATGTCACGAAATCATGACATCTTTGCCTTCCATACTCTCCTTCTGCTTTTGGGTCATGAAATCATGACATGTCACAAAATCATGACATCTTTGCTTGCAGCCTCCTCTTGCCTGTTTGGGTCATGAAATCATGACATCCTTGGCACCCTTGCTTCTCCTATGAAACCTGTTGCGATATCGCGACAGTTGGCCCTGTTGGCTTCTTTCTCCATTTTGTGTCGCGATATCGTGACACATTTTCTATTGCGATATCGTGATAGCTTTTCCTCGTTGACTCCTCTGATCCACTTGTGTCACGATATCGCAACACATTTTTTGTCGCGATATCGCGATAGCTTCTCCTCGCTGGCTTTGTTCTTCGCTTGCGTCGCAATATCGTGACACATCTTCTGTCATGATATCGCGATAGTTTTCTCCACTGGCTCCTCTCTCCACTTTGTGTCACGATATCGTGACACTTTTTCTGTCGTGATATCATGACATATTTTTCTCCTTGCCTTCTTCTTCTTCTTCTGTCATGATTTCGTGACATGTCACGAAATCATGACGTCTTCCCTCCTTAGCCAATTTTTTGAAAATGGCTCTGCTTCCACTAGATGCTCCTGCATCAGATGTCACTGGATGCTCCTGCATCACTTTTATTCACCAATATTTTTTGTAATTCTTAGTGCTCCTCTTGGTGTCTTTAAACAACTCAAATATACCTTATATTTGTTTACTATTCGATATTCTTATATTTAATAGAACTTATAAAAAATAAGTACTCATTTTTAATATAAAAACAACATATGTTGCTTCTTATTATCACTCCCTTTCAAGTAACCTTTAACTCCAATATTTATTTTTATGTTTTACAGATTCTAGGAGGATAACAATGCCTCATTCCATGGTTTGGAGACACTTAGACTATATTTTGATTCCTTTAATGGTTCTTTCAAAAATGATATAATAAGCTAGTTTTAATGCTTGAAAAATAACCTTGTATAGCGTCAATGTTATGAACCTCTTTCATATCCTTTTGCAGTTGATCTCCTCGGTGATTTGATTCACATTTTTACACTCCTAAATTACAAATTTTTTAGGTTCCTTAATTTTAATTTTTGCCCTAAAAACATCAAATTTGTAGCTCTAATTACTTTCCAAACTCTCTGCATTTTAGTCTTTAACTTGCTACCTTAAAAAAATATTTTTTACAACTCCAGATGTTGCCTTCTCACTGTCCAAATTCTATGCAATTTGTAGCTTCAATTTCTACCAAATATTCCTTTTCTTTGCTTTCTATTGAGTGTTAATTTTACCCAATTGTGACATTACACTCTCCCTGAGGGTTTGGATCCCAAGACCCTCTCTTGCAAAGAAGTTAAAAAAACAACTTCTCTATGGTCTCCACTATATTAGCATTTGCATATGTGTATTAGTAATATCAATAAAATATATCAATTCAATGCTAGGAATGAGATTTCATCAATGAATATTATATTTCATGTAAAAAAGGTTACATTTATAGTTCTTTGGAAGAACTAGATAATAGCACATTATAGTTACAAAAGACTGTTCTCGTGGGAGTTCTAACTTAATCTAGATGACTCATTCACAATTTTAATAAACTCTAATTGATTTTTCTATATGTCCTCAAAGCTAAACTAACCACTAACTTAGAAAAAGCTAATCTAAAGATTAACTTAATACTTAGATATTTAGGACAATGTTGAATATTCCAACAAGGAACACCTTAGTGATTGCAAGTAACTATAAACAAGGGGCATGTGTTGGTTTATTTTACCATGCTACTTTAATGATTGTTCATGAAACCAAATAAAATTAAATATGAATTGGCCCTCATATGACCATGATGTAGCCTTAATTCCTTTTATCTTGAATGATTTTAAGGTAGATTTTAATCTTCCTTTGGATTAAGTAGATTTTAAACAAGTTTTTATTTTGCATTAAATCTTACTTTAAGTATGAAATAGAAGATTAAATATATCTATAAAAGTGAATTTAAACTGATCAAAATATCCATTAAATTTAGTTTTTATCATGAAGATAAAGAAAGTCTTTGATGTAATTGATAAATTATTTCTCTTTGATGAAATTAGCTTTCATAAAAAAATAAAAAATTATGGCTTGAAAATAATAGCCTCAAAATATCATAATGAACTATTCCTATTAAATGAAAATAATTTTTATTAAGAAATAATTTCATGCTTTAAAACCAAGACCTTTTATGTAATGGGAAATTACCTCTCTTCAATGAAATCAGAATTTTCATGAAGAAAAGTATCTTTATTGCTCCAAAAATGATAGCTCATTAAATGCCACAAAATTAACCCCCTTTCAATGAAATTGAAATTTTCATGAAAGAAAGGTCATCTCATGTTTATGAATGAAAACAGAAAGCATAAAAATCTGATTTACCTCCAAAACTTGAAAAATAAAAATTTTTGAAATTATAAAAACCCTTAAAAACAACAAATTTTAAAAATAATTATAAAATTGAAATGACATCAGAATGAGTTCGAATCTATTTCTTATGAAATATTGAAGTTCATTCTATGCAACCATGTTTTTAATTTTGTCATTTTATTTTTTTTATGATTTTTATTTTAATACTTGAAGTTTTAAAAAAAATGCAAAATAAAATTTTATAA
Organism: Wollemia nobilis; assembly: GCA_028583015.1. Lineage (NCBI taxonomy): Eukaryota > Viridiplantae > Streptophyta > Pinopsida > Araucariales > Araucariaceae > Wollemia > Wollemia nobilis. The sequence continues at coordinate 387,770 of JAQPPZ010011830.1, forward strand.
AATAGAAAATAAAGTCTAAAAATAAATTTAAATGTTGAAAATAGAAACATGCAAAGCATTTCTAGTTTGATGGTCCCTCATCCTACAAAACCGAATATGTGAGAAACTCATACATGCAACCTAGCCTATTCGACCTGCATTTGCACAACCAAAATAAACTAAGTGCTAGCTCCTAGGGTTCAGAAATAAATTTCAGATTTTGACATTCACATGAAGTAACAAAAAAAATGCATAAACTTCATCTATAAATCTGGAATCTAAAAGGATAAAGATAAACAATAAAATTTGAGCATGCAAAAAAAAATCTCCTTCTTTCTTGCTAACAAGGCCTCAAATTTCTGAATTTTTTTAACAAAGTAATTTTTGCAATGCTTGGCCTTGCCAAAAATTCTAGCCCCTGTACTCACTTTTTTATCTAGATATTTAACATTTTTTTGATTTTGATGTTTGTTTCCTTTCCTTCTTGGGCTTTCGAACAATCTTCTATTTTCCCATGAGGCTCTTCATTTCATTGCCATCAATGAATTTTCCTTTTCCTCCTTTGTTTGGCTACGTCTTTCTCTTATTTCTCTTTACCTTATTTTGTAACACTTTATCCCAATATTCTTTTTATTACAATGGTATCCATATATCATTATACAATATAATATCAAAAGGATATGGGCATCAAAGCATTATAATATTAGGTCCCTTATCTTTACACTATTTTGATTTAATTTTATATCACCTTCCATCCATGTGGAAGCCCTTGGATTTAATCCCCTTTAATGTAGCTTTATTTTACCTGCGGTCACACCTGTGCATATCCAATTTGCATTAACCATGAACAAAAAATTTCTTCAAGGAATTTTGAATGCGAGTGTTATATTGGGGAGGATTTTTGTTTGTTATGCATAATTGGGCATCTTCCTATAACCTAAAACAATGTGCCTAAAATATCCATCATAATAATACAATACCCCATCTACAAGATCACTCATATTCTACCATGTTGTATGCTACGTAAACTATCACCGTGTGTTCTGAGTTGTTGTGGGTTGGGTTTCTCTCTGTATCACATCACGTGACATGTAGGTAGCTCCACGTCAACTCTGGCACCTCCAAACTCTAAGTTACGAGTTTTCCTTTAACCCATTGTTGTTGTTTATGGAACTAGTTCTTCACCATCTATGTCAAGATTCTATCCATCATCGAGTGCTACCTCATTGGATGCCACACTATTAGCTGACAAAACCTACAAATTATAGTCCTCACTACCATTTTCATTCCTCATTTTGTCTATGGTCATTGACATCTATGTTGCATTTTCTCCTTGTGCCGATACGGCTCATTTCCATTTTGAGCAATGAAGCTCTCCCCTGTTGGTGTTTATGTATCAACTCGTAGCATCTCAAATTCACACTGGGTGTTTGATGTTGATGTTGTGGCACTCCAAACTTTCCATATCCTCCATACAATGCAACCTTAAAAAAATTATGACATTGTTACTGTTGATATTATGCGCATTATCGATATTTTGTTTGGAGTCCCGTAACGTTTTTACCCTATATGGATTTTGCAACACAACCAAATGTTATAGACATATTTTCTTGGAGGTCACACTACCATTTATTGTGCATTTTGTATTTATCAATTCTAAATAAAAACAATAAAAATTGACTTGACAGTAAAAATATCGTCGATAATAAAAACTTATCGATAAGAAAAAGTTATCAACAAGAAATTGAAGACAAAATTCATCGACAAGAAATTGATGACAAAAGCCATTGACAATGCAATATTGTCGACAACAACTAACGATAACTACAAATTCAAAATAAACCAAGCATTAGACACTTAAAACCAACATGCAAACACCCAAATGCCAAAACAAAAATGTGGGTCCCCAATTTTTGGGGCTAGTTGTGGAGCAGCTGTGAGACAAGAAAAGTCTCCCCAAGATCGAAGAATGCTCCACAAGATCAATCACATACAAAGAAGAAAAACCCACAACACCAATATTAAGTGGTAAAACCCTACTTCCAATGAAGAAGGGAAACATCCACTATGAAGCTCACTATATTACTCAATGATTCAACAATACAAGAATGCTTCAATGTTATGCAATAATATGCATCAACATGATATATCAAGATGTAGTAGACAACACCCCTATTTAAAGAGAAGTTTTTCTACTACAACCCTAAAATTACCCTAATATTATCACAATCTTATCTTGAGATGTGTTACAAATCTTATCACAATCTTATCTTGAGATGTGTGACAAGTGGCATCTATCAAATATTAAAAAGTGATTGGTTATTTTTTAATATTTTCTAGAAAAGGGGAAATAATTTTTTCCCACAAATTAAATATTCCTAACACTCCTATTTTATTTATTAATTGGGTGGGAATATTTTTATATAAAATAGAATTATTTTCTAATTCAAATATTATTCTTTAGATTTTATATTTTAGTCTAAGAATAATTTACACAATGTTGCATTACATATTCCAACTCTCCCCCTTAATGCAATATTAGGAAAAGGAATTATGAAAAAAATAAACATTCCCCCATAAAGATACAAATGAGGATGAGAATCAAATGAGTAATATAGTTACAATGAGCTTCTATGACCGAGAATGGTCTACAATAAGGCACCAATACAAAATGGGCCAAAATGAGACTGCAAGCCCCCAATGGAGTAGCTTCAGATACAAGCAGCTTACAAAGCGATCCATCAACCACAAGTGGTTGTAAATGACAAGAAGAAAACATCACAAGGGTGTCTTCAATAAGCCTACAAAACCCCAAATGGAAGTATCTACAAGCTACAAGCATCTCAACATAAGATTAGTTAGATACATCATCATAAATATATTCACCACAACATATATGAATATCCAAAGATGATATCAAAACTGATCTAACAAATAGTGAACTATAAGTCATCACAAAAAGATGCCAAGCCATACTTATAGTCACGTGCTATATAGTTGATAAAAAAATATCATGTACAAAGTTACATAAAGCAAACAAGGAGTACCATGATAATGCAAACTCTAAAGTACCATGTACAAAAGTAGCACAAGGCTAACAAAAAAGTACCATGTACAAGATTTGCATAAGGTATATGAAAATAATAAAGTGTGCACACCAGTTGCATAAATCCAACCATAAAATATCATGTACAAAAGTAGCATAAATGCTAACAAGAAAGTACCATGATAAACCAATTGCATAATGCCAACTACATAAAAATATTTACAAAGTTGCACAAGGCAACAAGAAAGTACCATGTAAAAGAGTCACATAAAGAAATTGCATCATATACCATACAAAGTAACATGTACAAAAGTTGCACAAGGCAAACACGAAAGTACCATGTTCAAAAGAGATGTAAAAATCAATTATACCACCAAAGATCAACTCATATATAGCACAAAATACCTCATAAGGATGAATTTTTCATCACACAAGTGTAACTACACTTCATTCACCCTTGAGGACAACTTCATCAAACCAAGTGAGTCCCTCATCTTACAAAACTGCTCCTTGGGAAGAGGTTTGGTGAAAAAATTAGCATAATTAGAAGATGATGGGCAATACTCCAACTGAATAGTCCCATCCAATACCTTATCTCTCATAAAGTGGGCTTGGATTTCAACATGCTTTGTCCTTTGATGCATTACAAGATTTTTAGCCAAGGCAATAGCTGATTGATTATCGAGGAGCAAACATGAATGACCAAATTGCTCAAAGCCAATTTCCTTCATGAGGGTATGAAGCCAAACCGCTTCCTGTGCAGCTATTGTTGTAGCCTTATGCTTCGCTTTCGTTGTAGAAATAGCAATTGTATCTTGATTCTTGGAAGACCAAGATATAGTTGCAGACCCAATACTAAAAACATATATTATGGTAGACTTTATGTCTATTCTATCCTCTCTAAAATTAGAATCAGCATAGCCATAAAGAGCAAAGGAAGGAAGCCTAGAATTCTTGAGTGCCAAATATCTAGTATCTGAAAGGTACTTCAAAATCTTCTTGGTAGCTTGTAAGCACTCAATATAAGGTTTCTGCATGAACCTAGCCATCAAACCAACTACAAAAATAATATCTGGCCTTGTGATGGTAACATAAAGAAGACTACCAATGAGCTACCTATACAATGTAGCATCAACCAACTGGGATTTTGTACTTACTTCCAACTTAACCCCTGTAGAAATAGTAATGGAAGTAGGATTTCCATTCTCCAAATAAAACCTCTTAAGAAGATCTTCAATATACTTGGATTGACTCAAAAAGGTACAATCCTCATGCTGATAAACTTGCATGCCAAGATAGTAGTGTAGAAGATCAAGTTCAGTCATTTCATACTATGATTTTATTTGGAGATGAAATAAAAAATGGCCTCATTCTCATTTCTAGTCATAACAAGGTCATCAACAAATAGAGCAATTAAAATTACCAAGTTATCCTTCCAAAGCACATAGAGATTTGTATCTGAATAGCATTTGTCAAAACCAAGAGACAAGAAGTAACCTAAAATCTTCATGTACATGCTCTAGGTGATTGCTTCAGATTGTACAAGGTTTTCTTTAGTTTACACACAAGTGTTTCCTTACCTTGTACAACAAATACTTGTGGTTGACTTATGTAGATATCCACATCCAAATCACCATTTAGAAAGGCATTTTTCACATCAAGCTAAAAAATCTGCCAACCTTGAGCAGTAGCAATAGCAATGAGAAGCCGAGTGGTGGGCATTTTGGCAATTGGTGCAAAGGTTTCATCATAGTCAATGCCATGTTTTTGAGAATAACCCTTAACAACCAATCTAGCCTTATACATTTCTATCTCTCCAGTAGAATTGTACTTGATTCTATAGACCCACTTGTTCCCAATAACATTTATCTTATTAGGATAAGGCACTAGATCCCAAGTTTTATTCTTTAGAAGAGAATCCATATCAACCTTCATGGCATCAACCCAACAAGAGTGTTGTGAAGCTTCTTGGTAAGAAGTAGGCTCATGATCATTCTCTATCTTAGCTAGAAGAGACATGTTAAGTGTCATACTTCTATTTATCCTTTGGCTAACTGAATTTTGTTCTTTAGAACCCCTAGAATGATCCAACAACTTGGTCCTTTTGACACAAGGCCCACACTTTTCTAACTCAAGAAGGTCTTCATTGATTTTGACATCTCTTGAAATAAATACAATGCATGAAGAAGGTGAGTATAACCTGTAGCCTCCATGTTCTACATCATAGCCAACAAAGATGTATTTTTGAGACTTTTTATCCAATTTCTTCCTCTTTTCTGAAGGAATATATGAAAATGCATCACATCCAAACACTCTTAAGTGTGATAAATTTGGATTCTTACCATTCCAAACCTCATAAGGAGTCTTCCTATCAACTGATTTTGAATGACACCTGTTAAGAATGTAGATTTTTGTACTAGCTTCTTCACCCCAAATAAATTGAGGTAAGTGGTCACCAAGCATGTATCTTACCATCTCCATTATTGTCCTATTTTTCCTCTTTGCAACACCATTTTGTTAAGGAGTGTATGGACAAGTAAACTGCATTTTGACCCCATGAGAAGAACAAAACTCATTGAAATCATTGCTATTGTACTCCCCTCCATTTTCACTTCTAATCATTTTGATCTTTGCTCCCTTTTGATTTTCTACCAAAGCTTTGAACTCCTTGAATGTCTCAAAACAATTTTATTTATTCTTAAGTAGATACCCAAAGATCGTTCTTGAATAATCATCTATAAAGGTAAAAATAGAGGATGCACCACTAAGTGATCTAACATGTAATGGACCCATAATATCTGTATGAATGAGTTGAAGAATTTGTGTGGCCCTTGTTGACTTGTCCTTTGCAAAATTTTATTTGCTCATCTTGCCTAAGATGCATGTTTCACACAAACTATGAATAGGTGAAATGTTAGGCAAGCCTTTAACCAAATTTTTGGACTTCATAATTTTAATATTTTGATAGTTTGTATGTCCTAACATTAAGTGCCAAAGCTTGCTACTAGGAGAAACATTAGTTGCTAAACACACTTTAGGAGGAGCATCACCTAACACATAAATATTATTCTTCACATAACCTGTAATGATTGGTAGCATGACTTTCCTAATGCTCCATGAAGTTGCATTGAACTCAATAGTGTGACCACTTCTAGAAACTTGCAAAAATAAAATTAAATTTCTCCTAAGGTTAGGCACATATAGGAAATTATCAAGTAATTTCCCTTCAATTACAACATTGCCAACACCTTCTACTTGAAGTCTAGTATTATCACCAATGACAACTGAATCTGAAGAGTGCTTATGAAAGTCCACAAACTTATCCTTTTCAAAACACATATGGTTAGTGCATCCAAAATCTAACACCCATTCATTAGAAGTAGATGATTCAATGGAGTAGAGGGCACAAACAAAGGCATTTTTATTAGAATTTTGCTTTACATTGTTGTTCTTTTCTTTACCTTGCCAAACCATTTCTTAGGTCCTTATCCCTTAGCATTTCTTGCTCTTCCTTTTCTGCAATCTTCTTCTTATTGAAACAATTTTGTTCCTTGTGGCCTTTATTTCTACAAAAGTTGCAATTGAAATCAACTCTAGGCTTGTTGGGTTGGAAATTTTGATTTTTCCTTCCCTTGTATTTCTTCTTGAAGGAAGCCTTAGTGGCACTCAAGGCAACATTCTTCTCCTTGACAACTTGACCATTCACTTTGTCTCTATTAAGATACTCTTCATGTTGAATCAATAATTGTGAAAGAGTGTTGAGAGGAATGCCATCCTCTTCTTGCTCTAGCCTAGTCTCAATAATGATGATAAAATTCTTGAACTTTCTTGAAAAGTTCCTCAAAATGATAAAACTTAAGAGCTTCTCACTTATCCAATCACAATTACAAGCCAATAGTTGAGTTCTCATGTCTTTCATCTTTGAGAGGAAGATCAAGGCACTTTCTTATTCACCTTGCATAGTGCTAAGAATTTTGGACAATAAAGTGAATTTCCTTGATGTGTTGGACCCTAGATGGATTTGTTTTAGAAAATCCCATGCATCTTTAGCATTCTCACAATGGCTTACAGTGAGCAATATATCATCACTCACACTATTGATAATCATGGAAATTGCAAGGTGACTCTTGTTGTTTTATGTCTCAAGTGCCCTTGCTTGGGTTGGGATTGCTTCATCTCCATTCACAATGGGTCATAACTTTCTTGCTTGAAATTCAGCCCTCATCCTTGGTTCCCAAATTCAAAAATTTGATCCATCAAGGATGTTCTTAGGTGTGAAGGATATTCCATGATCAACCATTCTAGAAAGTGAACATAATCAAAACATAAGATGCATTGACAAAGGAAATAAATGATGCAATAAGAAATTATATAAACATACTTGCATATATAAAAAAAAAAACATAACTTTCAAGTAATATACTTTTCAATCATCAAATATAATCATCATGAAAGATAAACATCATGAAATATAAACATCATGAAAGATAATCAAAATTAAGCATCATCAAGAGATATAAGAATCATCATGAAAGATAATCAACATCATCATGAACTACTATAACCATATTGCAATAAAAAACTATAACCATATTACAATTAAATAAATAAAATAAACAAAGATCAACTTGTAATAATAAGGTAACTAACCATAACAATAATCTTGTAACAAAATAAACTAACTTGGATTGAACCATAAAACTTTTGTTAAATGTTATATAGTCAATAAGTTGGTAAGTTATTATTTAAGGTTTTGTTATAGCCTAATGAATTGCCAATTCATCTCACCCAAGGTCAACCAAGCTACCCAAAAGGGTACGGGTATGAGGACCCAAAAAGGACTTGCTACAGATAGAGCGGATTCTTTTAGATTCAATAGGTGTTTAACAAATATAAACTGTGTTATAAGATTAAGTAAATTTTAATCAAATACTAAAGTAGTGGTTAGTAAGTTGATTCATTTTTAACCTTCTTGATTAATATGAAAATTAGTAAATTGCAAGTTAGTTGGTTAGTAGATTGTTTAGTAGCAAGTTAGTAAGTTAGTAGTTAGATTAGTTGAGATGCAAAATAGAGAAAACACAAATACACTCTCTCTCTCTCTCTCTTTCTCTCTCTTACTTTCATTATGAGAGATGCAAGTTACATTTATTTACATTATGCTTCAAGAAAATGCTTGAGAGAGATTATGAGAAATTAATAAAAATAGGGGGAAGAGAGTGAAAAAGTTGATCCAAAATTGCCTTGTATACTCTATAACATACTTGGATAACCTTGCAAAACAAGCAAACTCACAAACAACCATTGTTAATGTGAGAAAAAAATGACTATAAGGTCTAAATTATTTGACAATTTGACTAAAATTTGCCAAAAATTGCATTTAAGGATTCTAGTTGCATTATACAATAATAAAAAATGCATTTCAATTTATGCAAAAAAAAAAAAGACTATTAGGTCTTAAAATAAAATTAATGACTATTTTTTATTAAAAAATAGAATAATAAATGACTTTTTTTTTATTAAATGACTTTTTTTATTAAAAATAGAATAATAAAAAAATGACTGTTTTTTTAATTAAATGATAGTTTTTTTATTAAAAAATAGAATAAAAAAAATATGACTGTTTTTTTTATAAATGATTGTTTTTTTTATTAAAAATAGATTAATTATAAAAAAAATCAGACTGTACAACAAAATGGGTGGGGGGCCATTTGGCCGCCAAATAAAAAAAAAATTACCTCAGATTTATTTTTCACCAAAATAGGGCAAATAATATATGGAAATAGGGTTTTTGGGCCTTTAAGACGCAACCATGGGGTCCGTTGGGCTCCAAAATCCTTCTAGAAAAAGCTCAATGCCAAAAATTTATATATTTAAAATAAAAAAAACCATTTGCAAAAGATCTAATGACTAGATTAAAAAAAAATGCAATAAATCTATAAACCCTAATGGCAAATTTGCAAAATAATTTTACCCAAATATCAAATGCATAAAATACCCAAATATCAAATGCATGTATTAAAACAAAAAAAAATATACCTTAATGGGTTTTTCACCTCAAAGGATTGAAGACATTTGATGGAGATCCCAACCGCTCTGATATCAAATGTGAGACAAGCAAAGTCTCCCCAAGATCGAAGAATGTTCCACAAGATCAATCACACACAAAAGAGGAAAACCCACAACACCAATATTAAGTGGTAAAACCCTACTTCAAATGAAGAAGAGAAACATCCACTATGAAGCTCACTATATTACTCAATAATTCAACAATACAAGAATGCTTCAATCTTATAAAATAATATGTATCAACATGATATATCAATATGTAGTAGACAACACCCCTATTTAAAGATAAGCTTTTCTACTACAACCCTAAAATTGCCCTAATCTTATCACAATATTATCTTGAGATGTGTGACAAGTGGCATCTATCAAATATTAAAAAGTGATTGGTTACTTTTTAATATTTTCTAGAAAAGGGGAAATAAATTTTTTCCACAAATTAAATATTCCTAGCACCCTTATTTTATTTATTAATTGGGTGGAAATATTTTTACATAAAATAGAATTATTTTCTAATTCAAATATTATTCTTTAGACTTTATATTTTAGTTTAAGAATAATTTACACAATGTTGCATTACATATTCCAAA
>JAQPPZ010011831.1:0-40762 GCA_028583015.1 Wollemia nobilis
TCAATTTTATTCCTTCAAACCCACCATCCCCATGGGAATATTATGTTCTTCTAAGGTGCACATCAAAACATGACAAGACTAGGTTCTTTATAAAGTAGACTTCTTTTCTACATAAATTTTCTATATAGGAAAGCTTAAAGACCTAAAACCATTCTCTGATACCAACTATAACAACCCTAAAATCTACCTCAAAAACTTTTCTTTTCAAATTCCAAAAGCAAGTTCAAATAACCTGGATTAATTTCCTATAAGCTTATTCTCTCGCTTTCAGGTTTTAGATGCTGCAGCAACCCTCAAGTGGATAAGAGTGTCCTACTTCCATGTTTATTCTAGGGTTCACCTTATTCACTACCCTCATAGATTAAAGGATACCTTTGTGTGATCACCCCAAATTTCCTTACTTTGCTTTGAAGGACATCTTGACCATGACACAAGGGTTAATCCTATCTTATTCATTTCATAAAAGGGATGTCAAATCCCTGACTAGTGTCTATCATTCTATACTAGTAATGAGGTGTAAGTTTCTTGTAATTTAACATATTTAATTAAGATATTGAACTATTGTGCACCATTAAACTAATTTATGGATAATTTAATAAACATGACTACCCATTTATGTTGTACCTTCTTGTTGGTTTTCCATTAATTAATCAAGGATTACAAGTACTACTATATCAAATGACATCTTCCATAGGAATTCATCGATGGTCCTTCAGGTCCCTATGACTATTATTTGTGTGATATCTCCTCTTCACATGGGTATCTCTCTCTCTTTTGGAGAATCCATCATAAGTATTTAGCTATAGTGGAATTCTAAGCTCACTTTCTCTTCAAGAATACTTTAGTGTTCCCTTGCAGTGACCACTATAACCCTAAGGGATTCTCCCATCACATCACCCTTAGTTACAGTCCAAACCTTAGGTATTGGTTTATTTTAAATATTTATTATTTTGCTAAGTTATTTCTAAAAATAATTCTCCAACCCCACCATGATGAAATGATGTAACAATATTATCCTTTATATCATAAATTAACCATTATTGTCTATACAATTATGAAAAAATAAAAGATATATTCAATATTCATCAAAACATTCTCTATTAAGTGTTTATCATTAATGTGGAATAATCACAACCTATTTCTTCTTCATTCATAGCCTTAAAGTAAAATATATAAATAACAAATTCCACAAAAGACAAATAGACACATCATTTATCCTAGGAACCCTTTACAAGAGTAAATCCAACCTAAAAAATAGTCCATTTTTATTTGTATTGCTTGTCATTTAGCCATTTAAAAAAAGGGATCCATTGTCCTTTTTTTCTTTTTCCTTCTATGATTTTGACTAAAAGTATATGAGTCTCCATAATTCCTATGTTTTGTATTTATTACAAGTCATTGTAAATCTACCTCTTTAACAAAATGAAGGAATCCCATATTTTTTTTTTTTTTTATTGGTGGTGGCCACAAGGGGTAAACAGACTATGACCACGAGGGAACCATTACATAACATATCCGCAACATGTGAGGTGAGAGATTTGAACCTGGGCCTCTCAGAAACTAGAGAGGTTTAACTACCCACTTGCTCTCCAACTCCTCTACATGGGCGGATGAAGGAATCCCATATTTCCCTCGTATTAATATCTATAATTTCTCTAGAGTCCTTCCTTAGACATTTATTTACAAAATATAGTATAAGGAACCCACAAAAGTTCCTTTATATTCACTGGATTTATATCAAAGCCTTATGCTTCAAGATAACCCAGATGATATATATATATATATATATTGCTCTTTGGTAGAATATCAACATTGTGAATATTTCAAACTCCTTTTTATGCAAAATTTTATTACCAATATTCATAATACAAATTTTCTAAAGCAATAGATGTTATTTAATAATTTAAAACCATTAAGTTTCCCTAAAGAATATGTCCAAAAATATACATGAATATCTTTACTAAATTAAGAAGCATTTCCAATATTTTTTCCAAACAATAAAAATTAATTCCAGGATTAGTTCACATAGTAAGACCATCTATAATTCATTAATTAAATTTAATTTCAATATAGCCTAAATAGTATTCCTTTGATCTAGAAACATCCTAAACAACTAATTCCATCTATAATAAAGATATTTCTATTAATAAGCATTTATTTTACTTTGATAATTTCTCTCTTATCTTTAATATAAGGAACACTAATTTGAAATCCATAGCTTCCAACCAAAATCGAGCAATTGACTTTTCTTTTTAAATACTTACCCTATACCATAGCCTATAGGGAATTTAGAGAATTCACTCATTGGTATTCAACCAACAACTAATGGTCATAGTCTCCTATGCATGGATTACATGTTATGTCATTGGACTCATATCCTTCCACGAATGCCACTTTTGGGTGTTCACTTCATTATAAATTAATCATTATCATTACTTATATTGCACTTTTTATAACAACATGTGCCAAGGTGATGGTTCTCAAGTAGGTTCTACACATGCACATTACTAACATTATCAGTACAAGACTTGTTTCTAGGGACATCTACATAAGTTGATATTTGAATAAACACAATGGTCCCGGGTGAATTTTAATATTACATGTGCCTTAAAGCACCATTTCTAGGATTTCAAATCTCAATTTTAATATTCTAGATTACCTAAGATGTATCACTTTCCTATTTAGGTGATGCTTCATAGCCTAGTTGTGCACTATGGGTGCATAAACACCATGATGAGCACTTAGGAAAGAATGTTCCTAATAACTTGATCCATTCCAAAGGCTTTCCAAAGGTGATATAGCCTAGAATAGGGGTATAGTCCTACTAGTTTAACTAAGTCACACAACCACAAATGGGTGTGCTCCACGTAGACATACGTTCATTTCTTGCAAGGATGTTATGGTAAAGTGGTTACATCTAGCCCCTTCATTACCTATATTGTAGTAAATGTATATTATTCCTTTGCTATTACAATTTCATACTTATCATAATACACAATCCTAAGTATTCTCATAATAAATTGATCTAAAATTTAAGAACCTTCAGTATTCTATTGATCTAAGAGATTCTACACCAAACTTATCACAAAGAGGGTACCTTATATATTTTAAGGCACTTGTTTGATGTTGTGTTTGAATACTCACTAGTGAATGATTTCTTCTATTGATTTTGTCCTCTAAGTCTCCTAACTATATCTCTGATTCGTGTGCTCTCTTCCTAAAAACTGCTATTACTTTTTAAACCATAAATGAGTTGAATCCCCTTACTTTCTTCCATAAGGTTTCAAAGAACACCCTCAAGATATTTTTCAATAGAAACCTACTTCAAAACTACCCAAACCTACCGAGATACATTTTATTTTAACTTTATAATATTTGTATTTTTGTTTAATATATATCCTTCTTTTACTATTTATTTCAATGCTTTAGTATAATAACAATAATGTTAATAAAAAAATACTAAGAATTATACTTGGGTTTTCATAAAATGATATTAATTATTTGTAAATCGTGTTATTAATACCGCTTAATACTACCTATCATGTAAGTGCAATAATAAGATAACAATTTGCAAAGACATTGACAAATTTCTCAATGAAAAAATATTATTCCAATCATTTTGACTCTTATAGATGATAGAAATGAAGTAGATATAAGGTGGACTAGGTTGGTATGGTTTCAAGATGCAATCCAATGTAATATCAAGTTTCATGCATAAGATACATCTCAAATATTGATTTCTTTGTGGGATGAGTTAGATAGGCCCCATTAGGCTATAATTTTAAACTATTAATGCATGTTATGGGCATCTTAGTAGGTATTTTCCTTCATGGGGTGAACTAGATTCATCCCACTAGGTATACCATTTTGAACTCTTGATGTTATAGCCTATCAAAAGGGGTATTGATAATCCCCTTGACCTTCAAATTCAAGCCAAATATCCACTATTCTATGTTAATATAATATAATATATACTAAAAAAGATAAGTAAATGTAGAAAGTAAATTTTGAATGGTGAGGATGCAAGAGATTAAAAGTAAAAAATATCCAATGACCATAGCAAGGATAATGTGTTGATCAGACATCTAAATTAGGAAAATTGAAAACAACAATCTTGATCTATCATAGATACAATTCCAAAATAAAAAATACTAATAAGAAAATGCAAGGCAAAATCACTCATGCATGCAAATGAAAATTATTTCGATAAAATAAGACACAATATTATGTGAAGGCTACACATAAATTTTTTATTAATCAAAAGATGAAAGATACAATTAAAGAGGATAGCTTTAGAATTTTCTCAAATAGATAAAATATGATATACATTAAGCCCTATGATATTATTCATAGCAAGGTATTTATCATTTTCACTTTGTGTAAAATAAAATTGCATGTATAAATTACAACAATAATAAAAAATATCAATGTTGGATTAGATTCACTTGCGTATGCTACTTATAATGCTTATTTGTTGAAACTCTTGATAAATTTGGGGATGGAGGACTATAGTTCAACAAAATACCCACTTATCTGAATCCTCTAAGTGTGTTCTAGATCGATGATAATGGTACAAATCTCATGACTGGTGGTCCCCTTCATGTCGGGTCAACAATAATGTAGTGTAATAGGTTTGGTGGAAGTAGCCCATGTGGTTTGAACCCTATGCTTGCAAGTTACTAAAAATTGTGTGGTTGTGACCAACTCTACTATGTAACCAAAAAAAACAAATTACCCACTTATGTCATCAATTCGTTGATATTGTTGATACATTTAAGGTTGAGGAGTTATAGTTTGATAAATTGCTACTTTGAAGTAGGAATTAGTCTTCCTTTCTATAATTTCACCTCAAAATTACCAAAGCTATTGATTCCCTCCTTGTTTATCTTAGGGTATCATGTCTTCCTTTTTTATGACCATTTTCAAGATTCTTGTGGTGTGTCAAAGGTAGTGCCATGTATGATAGCAATATTTTTTTTGAGGAAATTTATATCAAGTAATGGAGATTCACATATGCTAATACTATGAACAAACTCATAAAACTTAGAGAAGAATAAATATAACTTACACTTTATCCAAACTCAATCAGAAACAGTAAAAATAGTCATAAATGATAGGTAAAATTCACTTCAACACCACATACTTAACTAGAAATACAAAATAATTGTTGGATCTCATGTATAAATATACCTTCAAACAAATGCAAATATGCCAAAAAATATCAAACCAATATACTTCTAGTTAATAAAACATCATATAGATTACCATAAAATGATTCACATGAGTCCATGTGTCGATATAATAGAATACAACATAAAATGTATGTCCATTAATATCACACCTTTAAACAAATAAATTTATACCTAGTTTAAATAAGCACCTTTAATTAATCTTACTTATAATATTCTAAAGATCCTTTATATGTTTATTTTTAGAATAAGAATATTTATTTGTCATGATTATTTTAGGCAAGTATGATAGATCCCAATGCATAATATATGTTTGAAATTAGTTATATGGGATTGAAATATGGGGACCTATATTACATCATGCTCACATGATCACATAGTGGTATTATAACAATTTGATAATTATGTAAGTGTTGGTTGACAAGATTTGAACCTATATTTTTTCCTTGAAATTTGAGGGATATAACCAATTGAACTAATGCTTTTTAATAGTGCATAAAGTATTATATTTATTTATTTATACTAATTTTAGTTTTATCCACTTTTTTTCTAAATTCAAACATTCACTAAAAATATTATTAACTACCCATGTTTCCAAAATCAATAAATTTATAAGATAAACTGTAAAAGAAAATAATTTTATTGATGTTCTACATTTCATAAACAAATTCTAATGGTCAATGAAAATAATATTTCAAGTAACAAAGTAAATATAAAATTTGTCTTGTTTGTGAAAATGGTTCTTGCTTAAATATCTTACATTCTCCTATGAAATGTAAAAATATATATGAATATTTATACACATTGTCATATGAAATGTAAAATTACATATGCATATTTATACACATTGTCATATGAAATGTAAAATTATGTATGATTATTTATGTTTTTTTTAGACATATAAATTAATAAAATTATTTATTTATGTTTTTAAAAATTGTGATCAATTTTATCATTGATTTGTTTTAATGATTTTCAAAATTTATCCTTATACTTTTAAAGCTTATACATGAAATTAAACTTAGTAACATAGAGATTACTAATTCCAAAAGTAGTAAGATGATTTCTTTTTGATTCCTTGGTCTCACTCCTATGAAATTCCTCACCCATGCAAACATCAATTTTGGGAATGTGTATGTGGGACTGGCCCTCTTACTTTTGAGTCGGTTAGTGTTATGATGCAAGTCTAGTGGTATAGTGCATGATTAGAATTTTTTTCTACTTAAACCTGCATATCTAGACAATGTAAAATAACTTTTTTTAGTAATAGATGATGTAAATACTCTTTATTTAAGAAATATCATGTATTGAATATGTATGTTGTAATGATTGGTTTTGGATACTTTCTATTTTGCATTATACTATTATGCAAGTTAAATCTATTATTTTTAAGCAAGTGAACTATCTTAAATAATAAGAAGGTCCTTATCAATATTAAACATTAAATTAATTTTTATAACTTAGAGATGACAAACTATGAAAGTAGGAAGATGGTTTCTATTTGAGTTCATGATTAATTAGATAATGTATTATAACATCTATTTGAGTTCTTGATTAATTATGTAATGTATTATAACTTCTATTTGAGTTCTTGATTAATTAGATAATGTAATATAATATCTTTAGGAATAGATGATGTTAAACTTTTTTATTTGAAAAAAACCACATACTAAATGTTTATGTTGTAATGTTTGATTGTAGATACTATAACTTTTGTAATATAATATCATGCAAGTTAAATCTATAATGTATAATTATACTAACTATACTGAATAAAAGAAATATCGTTCTCAATCTTAAACATAAAATTATACTGGATGACTTAGAAATTACTAACTCTAAAAGTAGAAAGATGATTTATATTTAAGTTCTTGATTCACTAGATAATTTTTATTAAACTCTTTTAGTAATAGATGATGTGAAACCTCTTTATTTAATAATTACCATATATTGAATGTCGTTGTAATATTAGGTCGTGGGTGTGGTCAATTTTATCTTATAATATTATACAAGTTAAATTTATTATGTTTAGGTAAATTAATATATTAAACTATGAAAATATGGTTATCATTTCAAATCTTAATTCAATGGATAATGTCTTAATCACCTTCGTTTATAATAGATTATGTGTAATATTTTATTTTAACAAATACCACAGGGAAATATTTAAGTTGTAATGCTTAGTTATAGATATAGATTTTATATTATAATATTATGCAAATAAATCTTATTTTATTTAATTAAGATAATAGTCAATATTATTATATTATAGCTAAATTGTTAATATTATAAATTATATATTATAATATGAGATAATTTTTGCATATATATTTTAACAAAATTGAACTTGGTCTTTAATTTGAATGTCAATGTATTTAAACATATGATATCATGATTTTTTTTTATGTTTGTATTTTATTAAGGTAACTATGAATTATCAAGATGATATTATTGGACGTTTTGTTGTATGGAAGAACATATGTAGATGTAGATATAACATTTTATTGGGAAGTGGAAAATATGTCAAAGAAAGTGTTCTATAATTTTGAACATATACTCATTTTTGTTAGAGTTAAACCTTTGTATAGTATGATTTATTTTAATATAAAATTATTATTATTTATTTTTCTTTAAATTAATTAAATTTGAAATTTTTAATAATACAATGACAACCAAAGTTTTTATGTAATTTTTAATCTTTTAATTAATTTTTTAATTGATATTGTATTAAAACTATATTATAAATTTAAATAATTATTTTTAATTTAAGTAATAGTAAAACAAGTTTAATTGAATGAAATATTATTTTATCTTTTTTATATAGGTTTTTAAAATAAATTCATGTTACAAGAATATTTTTTATTATTTATTTATTTTTAAAAAATTGATAGAAAAAAGCTCCACTCATATCACATCATCATCATAGAGTGGTTGTAAAACAAGCTAATTATTTAAGCATATATCTAAAGAATCTATCCCACTCAACAAGAATAATTATTTATTTATAAAAATATTTGTTTACAATATATAAAAATAGATATGTATTATTTTGGTTGATAATAGAAGGGGTTTCAAAAGGGTCCTTAAACCTATTACAAGTAGGGTTTTGAAAGGCACCCCCAAACCTTAGATCTAGCAATAAAACATCAAGAAAGACTAAAGCAAACCTGAAAATCCAATGAAACAACCTCTTAGCAAATAAGCCCCAAATTTTTATCAAGTAAATACAAGATATTATCTCATGGTCAAACCACCATATGTTGTGAATCTAAAGCAATGGAGAAAAATAGTAGAATAATGAAAATACTATGATTAAAAATAAATTTACAAATAAAAACTATCCAAAAGCATTTTTCGCCTAACAAGAAAGGAGAACAAAGGAATCTTGTCATCACAATCAACAAATCTATCCAACAAAAAATATAATACATAATAGGAGAACCCCTCATGAGAATAGTCGGTTTAAGAAAACAACACTAGAAATACCGGCCAACAAAATCCACAACATAAAAACCATCTAGAATATTTGCACAATAAATTCCATGAAACCCATAAATTCTGCTGGAGCCAAGCAAAAATGTTTCAAGAACAACTACTTTCAGGTACAAGAAAAAAGAGATAGCAACATTCCGCATCATACCTGAGAGGGAGAAGGGTAAGATCCCTAAAAAATAAGCCTTAGAACACTGGGATCAAACACACCACTACTGCTGGAATTGGAGAAAGAGATCTCTGCTAACCGTCAAAGCTAGAAAACCCACTATAGACATGGGACCAAAATACGAAATCCAACTCAACATAACAACCCACTTTTGCCCCAACTAGTTTGGGTTGGTATTTGACCCTGTCTCCCTAAAACATCCAGATACAACAAGAAATTACGAAACCCAGAAGAAAGTGACACAAATCAACCATGAACCCACTACTCGTAGAGAACCCTAGCAATAGAGCCATCCAAGAACCATCCAACCAGAGAAGCCAAGCCATCAGAGTCGAAGCCATCCAAGGGAACATCGTTATATTTCTATAGCCAAACACCATACCAAGCTCACCCCAATGGGTTTGGGTTGGTAGATGGCCCTTTCCTCTCCCTGGAAATCCAGAAAAAACATGAAACTATTGAACCCAAAAGAAATGTTGCACAGTTCAACCAAGTCTTTGAAACTAGCAAACAACCTACGAAAGGCAGCCACCCAACACACCCACCAACCAGAGCAAGAGCCATCCAAGGGATCAACAACCAAAAATTTTCACTGTATTATAAAAGCCTAGAATCACCCCTACAGGTTTGAGTCAGCATTTGGCCTTATGTCCTATATAAGAATGATAATGCCTAACCCATAAGAGAGCAGAACATACCAGTAAGACCCCCAACAAGTAAAACACCCTCATCACGAACCGCAACAGAGAAACTAAGCATGTCTAACAACCAGATCGAGAATGGAAGAAAGAAGGCCTCCCACTTAAAAGGTTTAAGAAGATCAAAGTTGAAGCGGAAGTGAAACCCTGAAAAAAAAGTCCTCACACCCAGATCCTCTCTACCACAATGAGGCTCAAGTCCTCTTGCCACTCTGAGATTCAGAAATCAATTGTATTTTTTATAAGCAATTGAATATTTTATAACCTTAAGTTCAATAAAAAAGTTTCCAAAAATCAAACCACAGCTTAATAAACTTATCCAAATTAGAAAGTCGACTGTCTGCCTGTTGGGTGACGGGAATAGGTTGATAAATATCTGTTGGATAGCTGCTTCAAATTGACAACACTTAATGGTATTAACGATAATAACTAATGTTTTTCGTTTAAAAATTTAAAGGTTATTTTATGCGTCAATTGTTAAACAATAATTGTTCATTGGTGCAGACTCTTAAAAAATACACAAAAGCGCCAAACAACCGTCAATCCCAGAAGATTATTATCAAGATAATATTAATGGCGTAAAGATCTTCATTTTATCTTCCGTGTTGATGAAGACAACAGCGATTCGCTATGGATAAAGGTCGATGAACCACCACGAATCGCCATCACGACGTCGCGTTTCGGCACATCAAATCATACGGCATCGTCGTTTACGTAGGCATTTTGAAAAGGCATGAAAATATCCTTTACCGCTGGTTTGGAACTTCCGTGGCTGCTCTCGAAAGTGTCGTCTTTCCTTGGAACATAATAACTATAGACATAGTGATAATGTGCTGGCGTATTCATTTGTCAACCCAACAATTTCGAGGGCTTGCCGTCCGCATCTTGAACGGCTGGTCTGCTTCGACTGGCTGCATCTACAATCCTTGGTTTCTCGACGATTGGTGCGAGGCATCCGTGTGATCGACTTCCGCTGTATAAAAAGGTTATGAGATCTGACGCCTTCATCAATGGACCTGACCATGGACCTGACCGGCGGTAGAATGGAGCGAATCATGAGTACTCGGATACTAATTACTTTCCTTGTGTTGGGTAATTTTTTGTGTTGGGTAAGATTTCTCATTCCTTTTGTGTTACAGTTCAGACAATATTCGAAGTGGCTAAAACAGAAGGAAGGACATGATCGAGAATACGAAGTCAAGAGAGACCCAGTAAAGTCTTTGTATTGCAACGACATTTTCGACTACACAAATAACTCTTCCAGCGGCGATCCTGGCCAATACGTTATTTCGATGCTCATGAAATTTGAAGAATATGTGACAGTAAGTTTAAGAACAGTTTTTTTCCACTCACTTCTCAACATGCAAGGATATAATATTTTGATGATCAAATCAAAGAAGCATAAAGCTTATCTTACACGTATAAAAAACATATAAATTAATTTATATAGTATAGAAGATATTTCACAATATGAATTTAATTTATTTTATTATATGAATGTAATTTAGGTTTAATTGGAGTAAGATTTAATCATATAAGTATTTTATAATGTAATTTATATGTTTTAATTTAGATTTAATTATACAATTCAACTATATCAATAACCATTGAGTCAAATTTGCTGTTATTTTATTTTACTCCAATTTAGATGATCTAATTTAAATGTAGACAATGCATGAGTTGAATGAATCCTTTCATATTATTTCAATATTTTTTAATTAATGTTTTCCTAAAACAAAATATATAATTATTGGTTTTTATTTAAGTTTAAATATTTTAAATGGAACTTATAATTTTAAAGTTTAAAAACTAAAACAATAGTAAAATTTTAATACTCTTTCTTAAAATATTTTTAACTAAGAGAGGATTTGGCTAAAATATTAATTAAACCTGAAACTCTCAATAGATTAAGATAACGTTGATTGAACATTATAGATATAAATCAAACAATATGAGAATCATATGTGGTGTATGACTTAGCAGATACATGCCTGATTAGAATTGCAGTTTCAACTTCTATGTCTAGACCAGAGGAGACATGTTTAACAAAATCTTACATACTGGGAGGACTAAAGTGCGGGTCAAATTATTCGCCGGTTGAAATGAGAGGGTAGAGTTTCTTTTATCTTCACTGCGTATGAAAGACTTCTCGCTCCACCAAGGTAGGTAGATTGTATGGATACATATAAGAAGAATTTCCATCCCATATCTTGTGCGCAAAATTTTTATCCCATATCTTGTTGAGTGGGATGAAATTTATCCCAGAACACATATTTGTCTCTATTATTGCAATACACAAGAGACGGGGTCGTCTTTCCACAATTCACTTCTGCGCGAAATCTCACCGACCCGCAACACGCTGATTTTGTCTCTGAGAACCCTGCACTCCTTAATCATTTATCGTCATTGTATTTAATTTCACCCACATTAATTTCAGGCAACCAGGGAAAATGATGACCAAGGAGGTTTTAGATCGTCGGTTCTTACCATAATCTTCTTTATTTTCAATTACGTCCTCAAATTAATCATAAGTATTGAGTAGAATGACGGTCATTCCCGGGATTCTTTTATTCAATTCACCCACAAGCATATGTAGCTGACGGTTGCATATGGCCATTTTGTTTGCGCCATCTAGACAACTTCCGTTGACCGCTTTTCTAAAGGCAGGGTACATCCTACAACGGAAATCTCGAGGACAAGGAAATTTCTTGCCCCTTCGTTGTAAAGCATCTGTTGCATAACAGAATTCAAATGCAACTTCATTACTAAGAATATTGTGTTGGATAGTTGAATGCTCAATATCAAAAATAATATGAAGTATTAAAAAAAGAAAATAAGTTGAAAAAATAGAAAAGTGGTTTTAATAGTAAAATAAAAAAGGCAAATTTAAAGATATAAATAAATAAATTTAAAATAGAAAAGTATAATTTATTAGTTATTAAAAGTAATTTTAATGAGTTTATATATTCATTTTTTTAACATTTATGAATTTTTATTTGGATGGATCATCCAACTTACACATTGTTCATAGTTGGATTAAATTGTATAGAAAGGAGTAAGATGGCAATAAATCTTTAATGATTTTAATAATATTATATGAAATTGAATGTAAATAAATTTGTCATAGTGATTATTGATATAGTTGAGAAATGTAGCTATGTTCAAATTGAACATATGAAATATATTCTAAAATACTTGTATGTTATATGAATGAATTTATATTAATTTTATAGTTATGAGATAATCTTTATGCTTCTCCAATGTTAAATATTTGATAATTGGTATTAAAGCTTGTGTTGAAGCTAGAAGCCCCAAGTACTTATGGAGTAGCTTAGGGGAATGTTGGATCAATGATTAGAAGTAATCTTACATCCAAATCATAGGTTAGTTCAAAGAAAAGCCAAAAGTTTACTAGGAGAGCAACCTCAACACATAGAGATCCTAGATTTCATAGTTAGTCCATACCTTTAATAGGATAGAAATCCAAAGTGATCAAATTCAAGAAGGTATGGAGAACCAAATACAAAATTGAAAGATAAAGAGTAGCAATAAGTGTATTCCTAAAAAGGGGAGGATGCTTAACTATTGGAAGAGTTATATGTAGTAGAAACAGTGTCCTACACAAGAAAGAAAAAAATATATGAAGATTTGGTGTGAAAACAACAAAGAAAATCTTGTAAACAATGATCTACTCTATTACACCTGGAAATTGCAATGACAAGTTATCCATTTAGTATGGTAGGATGAGAAGGTTATTATAAGGACACTTCTACTTGAGTCATGAGATCACAACTATGTTGAAGAATAAAAGAAGTCAATAATTGTACCCAATAATCAAAAAAAATATTTGGCAAAAGATATGTGAATGTGTATGTGCAATAGTGTTTCAAGAGTATTCCAAGATATGCTAACATATCTAGGAAACAATGAAGATATAACTATTTTTCAAGAAATTGATAGTTTTATTCAATAAAGTGAAAATTGGAACATTAAGTATTAAGGGAGAAAATGTTGGAAAAAATAAGCCAATGTAAAAAAGCATATATGTGTTTTTCTAGAAAGAAAAATAAAATAAGCTGCAAAAATTTAAAAAAACAATTATAATATAGAAAAATATATGGTAAAAAAAATATCAATACAAAGATTAGAAAAAAAATCTAAAGAAAAGAAAGTACAACCTATTATTTAAGAAAAATTATTTATAATAAGTCTACATATATTAGAATTGATCCTTCCATTCTCATTTGCGAATCACTCAACCAATGCATTGTCCACATTTAGATTAAATCATATAAAGTGGAGTGAGATAACAACAAAGACTTTTAAAATATAATATATAATATTGTATGAAATTAAATAACAGTAAATTTGACTCAATAATTATTAATATAATTAACCACTGTAATTGAATCTAAATTAATTATATAAATTATATTATAAAATATAAACATTTTTAAAATTTTACCTTAATTAAACCTGAAACTAAACAATATAAATTATACTTATATTGTGAAATATCTTATATACTATATAAAATGAATTTATATGTTTTTTTAAAGGTGTAAGATAAACCTTTAAGCTTCCTTGCATGTTAAGGAATGAGTGGGAAAAACGGTTCTTAAACTGTCACATATTATTTTTATTTTTTGAGTATCGGAATAACATATTGGCTAATATCGCCAATTGAAGAGTTATTTATGTAGTCGAAAATGTCGTTGCTTCCTATTGAAATGCAATTCAAAGACTTTGCTAGCTCGCTCTTGACTTCCTGTTCTCGATCGTCCGTCCTTCTGTTTTAGCAACTTGGAATATTGTCTGAAATCCAACATTTGCTCACTCATCTTAATAATATTCTGCAAAGTGCAAACACACAAGGAATCATAAATCTTACCCAACACGAAAACTTTTAGGAAAAACGATATGCATGTAAAATTTGTGCAGCTAGATCTGTACACAACTGGCTAAACATGGGCAAGTGCAGTTATTAAAATGAATTAAAGATTTAAAGTTTTAATAATAATTTTTATATTTCTCTAATTTTCTAAATTTTTAATTTTAAAGCAATTTTTTTTAATAATTAGGTCAAAGAGTATCTCCCAAACAAAGAAAAGAGAAGAGAAAAACCGCAGTCTTCCGTGGAGTCAAGCAATCCACTACCACCGGAAGCAAAATTGACGCCGTAATAAAAGTTTGCATGTGGTTGAAGATATGGAGGGGGATAGAGAGGGAGTTCTAAGAAGTTAGCTGCAATCACATTTTTCATACATTATGTATTTATTAGGAAAAACTAAACCTATATTCTTCAAGTAACTAGGTATCTACGTTCCGAAACCAACCTAAGACATCAAAAGCGGTGCGGCCGTTTGAAAAGCGACCTTTTGGGCAAGGGAAATGGCTACGGGAAAGTTTGCGCGAAGAGTGCTGTTGGGAACGTAATTATTGGTGCCTGCATCTGCCAACGAGTCCCCAAAAACGAACATATAAGGTACTTTACGCGGTGGTTTTTGAGCGCCAGTCGTCGGAAACCAAAAAAAATAAAATAAAAGCGATCATCCAACAGATCATCAAAGTAATTAGCATCCGAGTATTGATGATGCGCTCCATTCTGCCGCTGGTCAGGTCCATTGATCATTGATTATGTCTGTGGTTATTATGTTCCAAAGAAAGACGACACTTTCGAGAGCAGCCACAGAAGTTCAAAACCAGCAGTAAAGGATATTCATCTTCTGATTAATGAAAAATTTATGTGTAACCTTCACATAAGATTGTGTCTTATTTTATCGAACTACTTTTTGTATGCATGTGTGAATGATTTTGCCTTCATTTATTTTATTTTTTTGAAGTTGGGGTTTGTATCTAAGATAAATCTAGATTGTTGTTTTCAATTTTCCTAATTTAGATGACTAATCAATATATTATCCTTGCTATGGTTATTGGTTATTTTTACTTTTAATCTCTTGCACCTTCATCATTCAAAGTATACTTTTTAC
This sequence comes from Wollemia nobilis, assembly GCA_028583015.1. Lineage (NCBI taxonomy): Eukaryota > Viridiplantae > Streptophyta > Pinopsida > Araucariales > Araucariaceae > Wollemia > Wollemia nobilis. Next base: position 15,539 of record JAQPPZ010011831.1, read on the forward strand.
AATTTTTTTAGTTCATATTAGATTATTTAACATAGAATAGTGAAGAGTTGGCTTGAGGATTAACAACCCTCTTTTAATAGGATGTTGATTATGAAGCATATGTATAGAAAATGATGGAATGATCATTCCATTTTATGACATCAAGAGTTCAAAATAACATGCTTAGTGGGGTGAATCTAAGTCGTCTTATGAAGGAAATTACTTACTAAGATACCCACAACATGCATTAATAGTTTAAAATGATAGCCTAATGGGACCTATATAATTCATTTCAAGAAGAAAACAATATCTAAGATGCATCTCGTGCATGAAACTTGAGATTACATTGGATTACATCTTGATACCACACCAACCTAGTCAATGTTAGATCTACTTTGTTTCATATTGAATTTGATCAAAACCTTAAAATATTTTATTCTCCATGTCAACATCTACTAGAATCTATCTTTCATTCAAAAATTACCTCTTCTTCTAGTCTAGATCTATATTTTTTCTATTATCAAGGTCTAAAAAATCTAAACCAACATTTAATAGATCAAGTAGATAGAAACTCCCCTACAACAAAGAATTTAGAACTAAGATATTCTAAGTCTAATTACTAAATCTATGATTTATTGTAAATATATTTCATTCAACATTAAAGATTTATCTTCAAAACAAAGTCCAAGGCTTAGCAATCATCGTATTTGACATCAACAACCAAGTTTGTTGTATCCATTAATCATATTTTTTATGTAACTATGACATCATCACATTGTCCAAGCTTTCTAATATTAAGTATTCTCTTCATTGATTCATTGGCTTAGACACTAATTTGTTAAAACAATATCCATCAATTTTCTTCTCCTATTCTATGTACCAATTTAGCTCATTAGTACAAGAAATATTAAAGGATTTGTTTTATCCTACAAAATCTACCAAAGTAAAAAAATATACCATGGATCACTAACCTAAGCAACCTAGTTCTAAAATTTTATTTTGTTATAATCCATGAAATTCATAAAAAATATTATAGATTTGAGTAAATGGAAACTCCATTGAAGAATTGAACTCCAAACAATATTCTAAGTACTAAAGTCTCAATTTTCTAGGATTATTTTATAATTCCTTTCTATTTTTTTTCAAGTGAATTTTTAGTTAATTTTTTGGTTGATCCAGTAGGTTTGTAATTTTCTTACTAGCTAAGAGTGATGTTATCCACCCCCATCAACTAATTCCTTGTGTCAATAATGTTATATACCTAGAAATAAGAATATGAGGATATGATATTAGATTGTGTATGGTATTATGGATAGTTGGCATGGGTCACACATAACCCAATGTTGATTAAAATATAATATTATGTTATAATAATGAGTGGAATAAAGATTTAGAAAAATAAGTATATAAAGAAGGAATATTATCATTATAATAAAGCATTCATATCAAGCATTCTCTTATAATAGTTTTGGTTTATGGAGAAAATCTAGAGTAATTACTTCACAAATATTATTTGTGTTTCCCTACCTAAAGGGTATTATATATATATATATATGTGTCTCATTACATGGATTGTTATTGTGGATGATTATTTGTCGATGGATGATTTGTTATTTTAAAATATGGTAAATAATTTATTTTAAAGATAAATAAGATTCATAACAAGTAGTATCTGATAAATGATTTTGGAAAAGTGAAAATTGTATTTTTTGTGAATTGTCAAATTTGGTCAATGTTACAATAAAAATCGTAGAAATTAACAAATATGCAAGAAATTAAATTATAGTAGTGTTTGAACAATATATAATGGAAATACAAAAATTTTACTAATAAAGAGAAATTTATATCACAAGCCTTTTTGAGAGGGAAACCTTCCTAGAAGCAAAGCTCCACTACAAAATATGAAAAAGACTTAATACATTCTATATATTCCCTTGACATTATATATACTCATATTTAACCTCCCCCTAAAGGATCGATCCACATACAAGTGAAAAACAAAGCTAATAAATTATTTTTACAATAAAAATAATGGTTACATCATTAGAATCTATTTCTTACAATAATCAACTATTACATCATAGCATCCTATATGCACTATGCACCCAAGGTGTTGCATACACCCTCACAATATGATTATATAATAGTTTTAAGATAGGATACTAACATACCCTTCATATTTAAGAAGCTTTTTCCTCAATGTTTGAGATGAGAAAACTATTATTGGAGCTAATAGAGTGACTTTCATGTTGCATATTTTGGCTACAATTATTGCCATTGTACTAAACATTATTAATGATATTTTTGTAGAGTGTGTACATCTATTGATCGATGTTATTTTGTGCTCCAAGATAACCAACCCTTGTTCATCCAATTTGGGTAGTTTTAATTGAACCTATACATAGTTTCCAAGGACCTTCTTTAAGAGTTTATATTAAAAAAGATTTATTATGGAAGAGAGTGATAATTTGATCTTATAGGCCATGAGGCCAATCTACTATAGCACTTGATATGGTCCATATAATTTGGCTAGAGCTTATGATGTCCTTCGAGTTCCAAATATGATTGCTTGTATAACTATAAGCATAGGAAAATAAAATATCCTCATTTAAAAATGTGTTCTAAGCAATTTTGATTAGCCTATTGTAATATATAGTTTTGATCCATCATCAAATTATCCTTGAGTTTTTTAAGTAGCATATGTTCACAAAGAGTGGAATATATAGCTTAAACTTTGGAACTACCTAGAATATATATTGAAGGATATGTGGGATAGTATACATAAACCACCTCATATGGTGTCATCTTGGTAGTGGTGTGATAAGAAGTATTGTACAACCATAATATCAATAGAATATGTTTGACCAATTGATTAGGATGCTTGGATGTGGAGCCATGAAGGTCCATTTTTTTAGCACTTATTAATAAAGTTTTATTATCCATCTATTTAAATATGGTAGGCCAAACTCATTTTGAGTTTTATTCTTTGTAATTTAAATCGTTTCTACCTAAAATGACTAGTCAAGATGGAATCATGAAAAAATAATGGATTATGACATGTTGTGTAGATAAAAAATAGAATTCAAAAATATTTAGGTAACCATTGAGGCCTTGTAGGGATGGGCTGGGAACAAAAATGAGTGTACTTTGAGATATTCTCCACCACCACAAGAATGAATATTTTACCTTCAAACTGTGGAATCCCTTCAATAAAATCCATGGAAATACATATGCAAATAGTTGTCATATTAGGAAGAGTTTGAAATATAACTGGAGTGCATATAGTTTTCCATTTTATACACTAACAAGTATCACATTATTCCATAAATTTATAAATCTCTCTTGTTATTATTGTCTAGAAGAAAGTGCATTTATCCCTCATAACATTATAGGAACCATAATAGACCTCAATTAGGGAAGCATGCATTTATTACAAGATAGAATTATAGAATGGTAAATCTATAAGAATAATAAGTCATCCTTAGTATCTCAAATATGTTCAATCCCATATATATCCTTGCCAATAACTAGGATCATTTTAAATTTTTCAAATTAAATATTGCAATGTAGAGTGTTGAGTTACCTCTTCTTCAAATTGCTTGTTCCATTGATGGAATGGAGTTGAAATTGTCAAGTTCTATCTCATACATTAAATTTGTCAATCCAAGTTAAATGATTTAAAGAATAGTAAATCCCATATAGATTATTCCATAATAATTAATATTTGACTTGATTCTATTTTCTTAGTTTTGTTTGTAGGAAATGAAAAAATTATAGAAAACAAAATGAAATAAAATGAAGTATTAAAAGTGCAATTATAGTGTAGACTATTTCTATGTGTTGTGCGTCCACTTGCAATCTAATAATGAATTTATTATTTTAACCAATTGATTTATTTTATAATTTAAAATGATATAATTTAATTTATCTTATAATCTAAGACTAATTCTACTCACTAACTAATTCTACCCTATTTCAAAATAAAGAGAGTAAGGGACTGACTATTTAGAGTGGGCCTTGCCTCCTAGAATACTTTGTAATTCTCTTCTTCACATCAATAACTAACATTTTATTCTATGAATATAACACTATTTAATTCATTAATGCAGGAAAGTAAAAAGAAAGTTTACAAATATAAATAAATTATTCAAAGATACAAAATACCATTGTTGGAATCATGGAAGAAAATACTCCTTTATTGATAAAATTTAATTCTTCATGCATATAGACTGTGTGGACATACTTCTTCGAATATCGAGCCTTCAAAATAGCAATGTGTAAACTGTAGACAAATAGACCATTAGACATTTTCAAATGTTTCTACATTGTATTTTATAATATCACTCGGATAGACCATTAGACATTTTCAAAGGTTTCTACATTGTATTTTATAATATCACTTGGATATTTTACAATAAAATTCTCTTATTCCATTTGTTATAGTTCAAATGCTTGAATATTTGAATTCTAATCTTTTATAACAAAGATATGCTATAATTAAGATATAATAACAACTACCCTTAGACTTATGACAATAAAAGTTATCCAAGTGGTATAGTTTACAAGTATATATAACGAATATCCTAAATTTGAATAGCTTACTGACAAGATAGGACAACTATTTATCCTGTTCTCAAGAAAAATATAAATTAAGGTTTTGTTTAAATATCAACAACTTAACAACTTTAAAAAAATATATTTTGAATGATACATTACAAATCATGCAACAAGGATTAAATCATATGCCAAATATTAATGCCATCACATTAAATAATATAGATTATGTTCTATTGCAAATATTAATGCCATCATCGAATATAGAATTTTAATGCATCAAATAACTTATTCGATCAACATTCTTTCTATAGACCTTTTCAATAGATAGTTTTTGTAACACCTTTCTGTATGTGTTTTTCATAATACCTTTCTTTAGATGTACTCTATAACACCTTTTCATAACGCACTTCCACGTATATTCTAGGTGCACTTTCACACAACTAGCTTGTCCATACTTACATCTACATTATGTTATATTGCAACATCTCTTGTAAAATCTTGCAACGTTTATCTACCAAAAACATATAAGTTAGGTAAAATATAAGCATATATCACTTTAATATTTTATAAGTCAAATTCACTTATGAATCATGCAAATAAGATATAATTATCATCAAAACACATTTATTTACATATATTTGGAGATAAAATATAGATTAAACTTTGCATAAAATGTATGTGATTTAGTTCTCATCATTACCCCTAAACTGAAGGGGATGCATGTCCTCATGCATACAAGTTTAAATTTCATAGCATAACAGGTAAATCATTACAGATAAAATGCAACAATTTATATAACTAGAATATTGCATATATAAACATTGTAAATGTTACATCAATAATTCTATAAATATATCAAATAAAAAACTACAATTTTTTATAGAGAAAGTACTACAAATTATATATGTAAAATACTGTAAACATAATAGATGAAATATATCAAATATAATAGGGAAAATACTACAAATATAACGAGTAAAATATTGTAAATATCAAATACTATCATCATAATCAATAAACTACTACAATAATATATATATATATATATATGCAAGTTTATCAGCAATTTAGAATAATTTTGTTAACATCCAAGATTGTTTAGATTTTAGCCAGGATGAAGCTTGGATTGGATTTGGTGGTTTTACTGCCAACATCCTCTCACACTTCACTTTCTTTACCTACACCTTGGCTTTCTTAGTATCAGGTAGAGGTTCAAAACCATGGTATTTACATGCACGACCTTTGCAAGCCCTTCATCCTTTGATTCATGCAACACATCCTACTTTTCTGTTGATGGAAATGGTTTCACAGTTTCAATGATGTTTTTAATCACGACGTCGACTTCACAAGGCATCCCAATATCAAGATACATTCCTACTTTGATAGGCATTCCTATATCAATATATAGTTCTGGTATTTTGGGGACACATATATGCCTTTGATGCTATTGGGAGAGAAACTCAAAAATGGAATTGAGTTGTTCTCATCAAGCACCCTGGTAAACTAAAAATGTTTAGAAAATTTCACTATTTTCTTCATATTTTTCTTGGAAATGGAGCTCTTGTTAGGGTATGCACTCAAATTCACTATTTGAATGACTGGATAAACTTTTTTTACTATCTTATCCACAAAAAAATATTTGAGGATGTAAATATGAAGAGTGAGAGCTTGTTTCACTAAGGTTTCATGTTTTAAAAACTTTTTTTTGAGCCTATCAAATTTGATGTGTAGTAGGGTCTATTGTATCTGAATTTTGGTAAGAGTTTCAGTGGAAATATCTACGATAGGTAGGTTTTATTTATGACTAGAAATCTCTCCCTTCCCTTGGTCTTCTAGATTATACTTTTTATACCTAGTTTTTTTGTAGGTGTAGAAGATTTAGATAGATTGGTATGGGTAGGAAATTTACACACTAGAGACTCTTCCTCCTCATGACTCTTAAATTTCAATTTTTTATCATATGCACTATCATCAACAAACTCTAACTCACTCAGCTTGAATTGGATGGACAGATTGGCCTCATCAACCACTAAGTACTAGGAAATTTTTTCTTTAGATACTTTAAGTAGGACCATTAATTTTATCAATTTGTTATGGGTAATTAGATGAAGTTTAGGCTCATCGTTGGATTTCCTATGTTAGACCCTAGTAACAATAAATTTTACATATTTATATAGAAAGTATGACAAATTGATAATTTAGTCTTCGTGTTTAGGATATTTGAGGTTCAACATCATTTATAGATGATAACCCCCACAATTAGAAAAGCATCCCTTCTAGCGTGAAAAACTTTATTAAAATACTAATAGCCTCCTACCATTTCAAAGGGATTTAAGACATGGTTACAACCTTGATCCATCCATCCCTGTCTCTGGTAAGTATATATTTATCTCCTAATCTATTAATAATTTGACTTACTTCTTTATAGGCAGATTTATAATATTATTTTCCAACCTTAGGGAGGCTTAAGACTTTATAAATTAGAATGGGAGTAATCTCAATTTTAACCTTACCCACATGGGTAACCATGGTCGTGAGATCACAGTTCAAAATAAACTACTTCACCATATCTTAATCATGTCCTTGAATCTTGGTTATGACCTTCCACAAATATGCTTCTTGAAATTATTTATTGATGAAGTCGCTAGGATTTTGGGTGTTGATAGACAAGGGTTCACTGCATTTATGAAATTTAGATCTCAACATGGTATTGGGTAGGTTTTAGAAGACATGAAGGTAGGGGTATAATTAACAAAGGGTAGGGTTTTAGAAAATAGGAAGGTAGGATGGTTCTGATTTTAATCTTTTTTTGTATGATAAAAACCTATAGAAAATTTTCCAGATAGATACATGCATAGGTTATTAAAAATAATTATAACGAAAAATATATTTTAACCTCATGCAACACATATTTCTATGTTGTGATAAAAAAATTTGAAAAAAGAAAGACTACCCAATGTTTGAAGGGTCGAACTAGTAGATCATTGAAGCTACAAATATCAATATATCGAGCAATGTTTTGGTATTTTCTACCTCCAAATTTGGGGTCTAAAACCCTTTCAAGAGACTTTCAAATATCTTTACCTGAGAAATTAACATTTGATTGGGGGTAGAATTAATGGGATATTTTAAATGACCTCTAGAGTTGAAACTTTCTTTAATCTGGCCCCTTGTAACATGGCCTAGAGACATCAAAATTTTCATCCCATGATACAACGATATATCCTCTCTAGACTTAGAATGATCTGGATCTAACCCTTACCCATAATCAATAAAAGGTTCAATGTAAAAGGCCAAGAATTCAAATGGATTCCTTGATAGGGAAATTTTAGCATCACTAGTAGACATCTCCATAGAGTCTATCAAAGTTATAGCCTTTGTATTATCACCATACTTCTTAGGGACATGATCATATAGATTCAAACTAGCTTTACATTTATGAGGATCTTCCACACATGGAAAAATCCCCTTTCGAGTAGTTGAGACCACTCTTTTTTCTATGGACAACATGTAAACTCATGACCATAATTATTATAATCAAAAGAAAATAAAGATTTATTTTTATACTAAATGGGTAGAGTCTTGAATCTAGCATCCAAAAGTAATTCAATAGACTTAGAAAGGTTTGTATATAAATCTATAACAACACGCATGAGAGCAAATATCATCCTATATTTAGCTTTGGTTGTCATATCATCATGACAAATTCTCCAAAAAAATTAACAATCCCCCTCAAAACAACTTCATGCCAAAAGTGGAATGGAAGACCTAGAAATCTAACCCAAATAGGTATAGTATTTATCTAATGAGAATAATTAGTCAATGGTTGTATTTTATTTTAGTATATGGCAAATAATTTATGCTAAATAGAATAAATGTTCATAAAAAATAATTCATTGGAATTCAAATGATTCATCAAGTTTTGAATTTGGTGGTTTCTTTAACAATGTTATGTTGACATCAACATGATTCATGTGATTAGAAAATAAAGTTTTTTTTGCTAAGATTAGAATTTGGTGATTCACTAACTTTTTATTGATCTTGATTAATTTAGTAATTTGTTGACTACAAATTTGTTTTGGGACATTACTCCAAGCATCGTAGGTTAGTCTATCCAGGATGTAGGATCATCTTGCATGCCATCTCCATTCCTATTTTTCTTATCACCATTAATACCAATATCATAAACTAGTCAATGGCCATTTTGAAAAGCAGGTTAGAAATTCTTCAAAAAATATGCTTTATTACTTAATATTACATGGATGTATTATTCCATACATCAAACACCTTTAAAATAACTCCTAATATATTGGATCGAGTAGAATACACAATCTTATAAAACCCTTTCAATGTATGGATATATTTGGATACTATAAGATATGTTGCATTGTCTATCAAAATCTAATATTAATGCCATATGTATATAGTTTTATTTTATTTTATATTTTAATTAAAATACCTTATAGTCTAATTTATATCTAATATGCTTTTACATTATTTTCTTTAGTACTTATTTTAATTTCTAAAATTTAATAAAAATAAATATTAAGTATTAATATTTTTATAAAACAAATATACTAAAATAATTTTAATTAAATTATTTCATTATTTATCTAATTACGTTTGATTCCAAAACAAAGTATATAAACCTAGATATAATATATAATCAATTTTAAGGTTTAAAAACTAAAACTATAGTAAAAATTTAATACTATTTATTAAAATATTTTTAATATGGAGAGGCTTTGGCTAGATAATTATAACATTGATTGAACATTATAGATATTTATTATGAGAATTTTATATGGAATATGACTTAGCTGATACATACCTTATTTAGAATTGTAGTTTCAACTTCAATGTCTAGACCAAAGGAGACATTCTGAACATAACCTTACAACAAGGATCAAAGTGCAGGTCAAATTATTCATTGGTATAAATGAGAGGGTAGCGTTTCTTTTATCTTCAATTCTTTAGAAATTCTTATCGCTCTAGTAAGGTAAAAAAATTGTATGGATACATATAAGAAGAATTCACATCTCATATCTTACGTGTAAAAATTTTATATATGTGTTGTATGGAATAAAATTTATCCTAGAACACGTATTTGTCTCTATTATAGCAATACTCAAGATACTGATATGTCTATCCACAATTATCTTCTACATAAAATATAATAGTGTTCAAAAAGATTTGTTTGAATCTAAAAAAAAAAATTGTAAGTTCAGGATTACATTCAGAAGGAAAAAGTTATTATTTATATAACCCCTAGTAGCATATATAATTTTAGTAATATTGCTTTGGCTAAGAGGTAATTTTAGGTAACAAAATTCAAAGATACAACTTGAGGGTGAGAATGTTCAAATTTTTGAATATTTGAAGATCACCATGGATAAATGTATTTTACATTCATATTTTTATGCTATTGAGTGGCAACACTCTTAAAGTTATGTCTTAGGATATCACTATTATTATGGATCTATGTGGAGTCAAAAAGGCATTAAGTGTGGTAGTGTTTGTTAGAAAAATCATAATGAATATGGATTTTATAGTGGTGTAGGAGCATTAAGGAACAATACGACCAATCATTTGAAATACCAGAGTAGAGAAACAAAAGCATTGAGCCAATAAAGTAATTATAAATATACAAGTGGTAGAAGGGTAGCTTGGCATCATTACAAACCATAATAAATCAATATTTTACTTGGATGGAAGGATTATCAAGATTTGTATTAGTTGATAATATTGCTTAGCAAATCATATTATGTAGTTTATTCTTATATTTTGAAGATAAAACTTTTGTAAGGGGGATGAAATGTTAGGTACCTAAGGATAGGAATATGGGGATACATTACTGTAATGTGTATAGATATTATGGATGATTGACATGGGCCAAAAATAACCCAAGGTTGATTATATTATACTATTATTTTATAATAATAAGTGCGATAAGAGTTTAAGAAGAGGGGTATATAAAGAGAATATATTAACATTGTAAAAAATTATTAATACCGAGTATTCTCTTATCATAAACCTGGATCAAAAAATATATTTGGAGTAGTTCCTTGTTTAAGGATTATTGGTGTTGCCCTACCATAAGGGTATTATCTATCTCTATCTTATTATGTGAGTTATTACTATGACTAATTTTTTTTTATTAGGAGGAAGGGATTTTGAAAGGGATACCAAACATTTTACAACAAGGAGTAAAAAATATTCCAACCCAAGAGAAGAGAACCATAAACCAAAAATAAGAGAAACAAATTTAGACCAAGAAAGATAAAGAAGCCCAAAAAAGGAGAAGTGAAGATCCCAAGGAGAGATAACAATATCCAAAGGCCAAGCACCCAAATGAGATGAATCTCAAGGAGATTTAGGACCCACTTGACTGACCTAGATTCACCAACATCAAAAAGAAAAATAAATAGACCCACTAAAAATTCAAACTACAACGGTCAACTTCTTGCCCAAAAGTTGTGATAAAAAATTTTGAAAAAAGGAAGTCTACCCAAAGTTTGAATTATCAAAATAGTATATCATTGAAGCTACAAATATCAGTATATCAAGCAATTTTTTAGCATCTGCTACCACCAAAATTGGTAACTAAATCCTTTTCAAGAGACTTTCAAATATCTTTACCTGAGAAATTAGCCTTTGATTGTGTGTAGAATTAATGGAAGATTTTCCATGGCCTCTAGAGTTGAAACATCCTTTCACCTGGTCCCTTATAACTGGTTCTAGAGACATTAAACTTTTCATCCCAAGAGACAATAATATATCCTCTATAGATTTAGAATAATTTGGATCTAACTCTTAGTCGTCATCCATAAGAGGATCAATATCAAAGGCCAAGCATTCAAATGGATTCCTTGATAGAGAGTTTTTAGCATCACTAGTAGGCATCTCCATAGAGTCTATCAAAGGTATAGCCTTGGTATTATCACCACACGGATCTAATTATATAGAGTTAAACTAGATTTACACATGGAAGAACCCCATTTGGAGTAGTTATACCGTAGGGTTATGTATAAGGGGTTGGACTGAAAATGTACTTGTAAAAAAATGGTGAATCCTAATCAAAATAAAGGTGTATCATGGTGAATCCTAAGCAAATTAAATAAATCGTCTTCACACCAAAATTTAGGGTATTTGAAGCCCTAAAAAGTAATATTATATTTGGGGCTAATTTTGACCTATTAAATCACCTTATAACTTCATAAAAGCACCACCATTGGATCAGGCTCACAAAGAGCTTTCCAACTAGTACAAATATACCTATGTTTGGATATATCTTGGGGTGAATTAACCCTAAGAAAAAATTGGTCCTAAAAATTTTAGGCAAATGGGCCAACATCGAGGGTCGTAATATTCACCAATTTCTAATTTTGAAAATCCTAATATTCGTCCAATTTGTGAATATTCACTAGTGTGCATAAACCTGAGTTAAGGCCACTATTTTTTCTATGGACATCATGCTAGCTCATGACTATAATTGTTACAATAAAAACAAAAAAATATCTATTATCATACTCAATGGGTTGAATCCTGAATCTAGCATCCAAAAGCAATTCAATAGACTTAGAAATATTTGCATCTATATCTACAACAACATGCATAAGATCAAATATTATCTTAGATTTAGCTTTGACTGTCGTATTGATCATGACTAAATCTCCCAATATTTTAGCAATCCCCCTAAAAAAACTTTATGTTAGAAGGGGAAGGGAAGGCCTAGCAGCCTAACCGAAATAGGTGTAGTATTTATCTAATGAGAATAATTAGTAGATGGTTTTATTTTTATTTTAGTATATGGTGAATGGTTTATGCCAATGAGAATAAAGGGTCATAATGAACAATTCATTGAAATTCTAGTGATTCATCAATTTTTCAAATTTGTTGGTTTCTTTAACAATGTCATGTTGACAGAACATGATCCATGTGATTAGAAAATAATATTTTTTTCTAATATTAGAATTTGGTGATTCCCTAACTTTCTAGTGATTTTGATAAATTTAGTAATTTGTTGAATACAAATATTTTTTGGGATATTACCCCAAGCATCATAGGGTAGTCTATCCAAGATATAGATCATCTTGCATGCTATCTCCACTCTTATTTTTATTATCATTATTAATGCCAACATCATAAACTATTCAATGACCATCATGTAAAACAGGTTAGAAATTCTTACAAAATTAATGCATTGTTACTTTATAATACATGGACATATTATTCCATACATTAAACACCATTAAACTAACTCCCAATTTATTGGATCAAGTAGAATACAAAATTTTATAAAACCCCTTCAATGTATGGATCTATTTGAATACTATAAAATATATTGCATTATCTAACAAAAACTATTATTAATAACATATGTATATAATTTTATTTTATTTTATGTTTTAATTAAAATACCTTATAATCTAATTTTCTTTTAATATGTTTTTTTTCATTAATTTCTTTACTACTTGTTTTACTTTCTAAAATTTAATAAATATAAACATTTTTTTTTTTTATAATATTAAGAGAAAAACTAACGAATTGACCAACAAGAGAACCAAGGTGGTTCTACATTAGAAAATCAAACTCAGGTCAATAATTTCTCCAAACATCTGGGCAGCCTCCTCAGCATAGTCTAAAGCCATCTTCATCCAAATCCAAAGCTCAAAAAAACCCATAGAAAGAACGAGCCATCTTAATAAATATAAACATTAAGTATTAATAATTTTTTGAAACAAATATTTTAAAATTAATTTTAATCTAATTACTTCATTATTTATGTAATTAACTGTGATTTCAAAACAAAGTATATAAACTTGGATATAATATATAATCACGTTTAAAAACTAAAACTATAGTAAAATTTTAATACTATTGAGAGGCTTTGGTTAGATAAGGATAATATGATCAAAAATTATAGATATTTATTATGAGAATTATAGGTGGTGTATGACTTAGCTGATACATGCCTTATTTAGGATTGCAGTTGCAACTTCAATGTCTAGACCAGAGCAGACATTTTTAACACAATCTTACGTACTGCGAGGACCAAAGTGCAGGTCAAATTATTCGCTGGTAGAAACGAGGGGTAGAGTTTCTCTTATCTTCACTGCTTTAGAAAGTGTTGTCGCTCCACTAAGGTAGACAGATTGTATGGATACATATAAGAAGAATTCCCATCCCATATCTTGCGCGCAAAAATTTTATATACGTGTTGTGTGGGATGATATTTATCCCAGAACACAAATTTGTCTCTATTATGGCAATACTCCGTCTGTCCACAATTCCCTTCTGCGCGAAATCTCCCTGACCCGCAACACGCTGACTTTCTCTCTGAGAACCCTGCACTCCTCAATCATTTATATTCATCGTTATATTTAATTTCACCCACATTAATTTCAGGCAACCAGAGAAAATGATGACTAGGGAGGTTTTTAGATAGTCGGTTCTTACCATAATGTTCTCCATTTTCAATTACGTCCTTAAAGTAATAATAAGTCTTGAGTACAATGATGGTCATTCCCGGAATTTTTTTATTCAAGTCACCCACAAGCGTATGTAGGTGACTGTTGTAACCCTTGGCCATTCTGTTTGCCGCATCTACACAACTTCCGTTGTTCGCTTGTCTATAGACAGGGATACATCCTACAACGGAAATTTCGAGGGCAAGAAAATTTCTTGCCCCTTCATTGTAAAGCACCTGTTACATGACAGAATTCAAATACAATTTCGTTACTAAGAATATTGTATTAGAAAGTTGAATGCTTAATATAAAAAAAAACACGGGAAAAAATAGAAAAGTGATTTTCATTTCAAAAAGTTAAATGTAAAGATAAAATGATAAATTTAAGGATAAAAGTATGATTTATTAGTTATTAAAAGTTATTTTTATTGAGTTTATATATTTATGAATTAATATGAAATTATATTTATTTTTATTTGGATGGATCATCTAACTTATAAATTTTTCATGTAGAGTGAGATTGCAACAAAACCTTAATTATTTATAAAATATTATATGAAATTGATTGGAAGTAAGTCTATCTTACTGATTATTGATATAGTTGAGCAATATAGCTGCATGGAAATTGAACATATGGAACATATTCTAAAATATCTTCCAAATTGAACATATGATACATATTTTAAAGTATCTTCTATGTTGTATGAATGAATTTATTTTCTTCTTTCCGCTCGAACCTACTAGTTGTGAGATAATTTTTATGTTTCCACAATCTTAAATATAAAAGCAATTTGATTATCAAAGTATTTGATCTTGATAATTGGTATGTGTTGAATCTAGAAGAGCGGAGCACTCATGGAGTGACTTAGGGGAATGTTGGATCAACGAGTAGAAGTAATCTTACATCTAAATCATAGGTTGGTTCAAGGAAAAGTTAAAAGATTATTAGTAGAACAACCTCAACACAGAAATTCCTAATGCATCCATACCTTTAATAGGATAGAGAGTTAAAATAATCAAATTAATTAAGGTTGGGAGAACCAAAAGCAGCATTGAAAGACAAAGAGTAGCAAAAAATGTAACCCTAGAAAGAGAGAGGATGATTAACTATTGGATTAGTTATGTGTGTTAGAAGCAACCATCTACACACGAAAGAAAAAATATGAATATTTGGTGTGGAAATAACAAAGAAAATTTGTAAGAATCAATCTACTCTATTACACCTAGTAATTACAATGACTAGTTATACATGTAATATGATTGGATGAGAAGGTTATCATAAGGACACTTCTACTTGAATCATGAGATCACAACTATGTTGAAGAATATAAGAAGTCAATAATTAGATGAGTAATCAAACAAATTATTTGGCCAAAAAAATTGTATGTTCAAAGATATATGAATGTGTACCCACAATAATGTTCTAAAATATGTTAACATGTTTGGGAAGCAATGAAGGTATAACTATTGTTCAAGAAATCAATAATTTTATTCAAGAAATTGAAGATTTAAACATTAAGTGTTAAGAGTGAAAATATTGAAAATAATAATACCAATATAAAAAAACATATAAAATTATTTTTTTAAGAAAAATATAAAAATAAATCTAAAGATAAAAAATTACAGATAAATCTATATTTTCATATATTTAACATAATTGATCCTTCCATTCTCATTTGTGTGAATCATTTAACTTCTGTATTATCTACATTTAAATTTTATCATATAAAATAAAGTAAGATGATAAGATAATATATAATATTATATAAAATTAAAATAACAACAAATTTGACTTAATAATTATTAATATAATTGAATCTAAATTAAATATACAAATTATATTGTAAATGATTGATATGAATAAATTTTAGCTCAAGAATATGAATTATATTTATATTGTGAAATATGCTATATAAATGAATTTATATGTTTTTATAGGTGTAAGATAACCTTTATGCTTCCGCGATTTGATTATCAAAGTATTCTATCCTTGCATGTTAAGGAATGAGTGGAAAAAACTGTTTTTAAACTTACTGTCACATATTCTTTAAATTTCGTGAGCATCGAACTAACATATTGGACAGGATCTTCGACAGGATAGCCACTTGAATAGTTATATATGTAGTTGAAAATGTCGTTGCCTCCTATTGAAATGCAATACAAAGAGTTTGCTAGGTCGCGTTTGACTTCGTCTTCTCGATCATGTCCTTCCTTCTGTTTGACCCTCTTGGAATAATTTCTGAAATGCAACATTTGCTGGCTCATATCAATAAATATTCTGCAAAGTGCAAACACACAAGGAATGAGAAATCTTACCCAACACACGAAAACTTTTAGGAAAAGCGATATGCATATAAAATTTGATCTGTACACAACTGGCTAAACATGGGCAAGTGCAGTCTTTAAAATGAATTAAAGTTTTAAATTTTTAATTATAATTTTTATATTTCTCTATTCAAACGATTCAAATTTTAAATTTTAATGTTAATTTTTTATTTTTTTTAATTAAAACTAACAATTAAGAGGTTAAGTTTGCTATAGACTACTTTCCAGAAGAATTAGGCTAAAGTGGAACTTTTTTTCAAAGAAAAGAGGGGAGAAAAACCGCTGTGTCGTCTGTGGAGTCCAGCAGTCCGCAACCACCGGAAGCAAAATTGACGCCGCAAGATAAGTCTGCATGTGGTTGAAGATATGGAGGGGGATAGAGAGGGAGCTCTAAGAACTCAGCTGCAATCACATTTTTCATATATTATGTATTTGTTAGGGAAAACTAAACCTATATTCTGCCAAGTAACTAGATATCTATGTTATGTTCTGAAACCAACCTATGAAATCAAAAGCGGTGCGGCCGTTTGAGAAGCGACCAGTTGGGCATGGGAAATAGTCGATGCCATATGGTGGAAAGTTTGCTTGAAGTTTGCTGTTGGGAACGTAATTATTGGTGCCTGCGTCTGCCAACGAGTCCCCAAACACGAACATATAAGGTACTTTATGAGCTCCAGTCGTCGAAGGAAACCAAAAAAAAATACAAGTGATCATCCAGCCGATCATCAAAGTATTTAGCATCCGATTATTCATGATGCGCTCCATTCTGCCGCTGGTCAGGTCCATTGATGAAGGCCTCAGACCTCATAACCTTTTTATACAGCGGAAGTGGATGACAAAAATGCCTTGCACCAATCGTCAAGAAACCTAAGGATTGCAGATGCAGCCAGTCGAAGTAAGGATGGCAGAAACCAAGAAACCAAGGAAGGATATTATGTTCCAAGGAAATTCCAAGGAAAGACGACACTTTCGAGAGCAGCCACAGAAGTTCCAAACCAGCGGTAAAGGATATTCTCATGCCTTTTCAAAATGGCTACGTAAACGAGGATGGCGTATGATTTGATGTGCCAAAACGCGACGTCGTGATGGCGATTTGTGGTGGTTCATCGACCGTTATCAAACATATATTTGTTAGGAAATCTCCGTTACATTTATTCTTCTTATTTATATACACGGAAGATAAAAATAATATCTTTACGCCATTAATATTATTTTATTAATAATCTTTTGGGATTCACGGTTGTTTGGCGCTTTTGTGTTTTTGTTTTTTCAAAAGGCTGTGCTGCTACTAAATTTTAAGGTATTTAGGACGGCACGAATGAACAATTAGTTTTTAACAATTGACGTATACAATAACTTATTTTTTGTGAGGTAATTTTTACATAAGGGTTTACAGTATAGATGCATGTATAGGAAAGGGAAGAAGCATGTTACTCTTATGAAAATAAGTAAATTTTAAAAAGAGTTTTATAATATAGGTGTAGTACAAGTTTTTTTTTTTTTTTTTTTTGGGTAAAGTGTTGTGTATATTGTGGAGTGGTTTATGGGTGTTAATGAGAGTTATGTTGGATCTTTTCTTGGTTCCTTTGTCTTAAGAGATTGTTTGTAGATATAGTTAAAGAAAATATAACTTGTTTAGAGGTTCAAATTTTCATTTTATTTTCTTTGCAACAACCAAGAATTCAAAGCAACAATCATACCAAGCAAACGTTAATGGTTGCCTTCCCTAGGCAGTTCTTTGTCCTAAACTAGTGATAGATCAAGCCTTGGTGGTTGATAACTTTCTCTACAAAAGCAAGAATGATCTAATTTGTAAGTTTTTCGGCATAAGATCATCTTTAGAATTTAAGTCCTCTTGTATTCATAATAATTGGGAGCCCCTTGGAATACCTCAATCTCTCTTATTAGCAATGGCTATTATATGTGAGTTTTTCTTCTTAAGCAGATAGAGACAAAGTCTTTGAGTCAAGGAGGAGAGCATATGGTGTTGCGAGCCTTTTTGTTCAACTGTGGAAGCTAAGATTTGATCCTCGGATGAAGACTTCTATGGTGATTGTTTGGATTCGTCTTTATGCCCTACCCATGGAATACTAGTGTGAGCCAATTTTTGAAAAATTAAGCAACTTCTTAGGGTGTTATTAGAAGTTGCCAGGGACACTATGAGGGGTGACTCTACTATTTATGCCTAGATCTATGTGGAGATAGATCTCAACTAACCTCTCTCAACCAAAATAGAAATTAACATGGCAGACTTATCCTAGATCAAACAAGTAGACTATGTCGTAATCCCATTTAGACGGAGGATCTCCCATAAACACCACCTTTTAGGACTTATCCTGGAAAGTCAACCTTGACATATTTTTTGTTTTTGAAGAGGCCTTTCTTTGTTGCTCTTTTCGGATGGAGATTCTTAATTGCACCAACTTTGATCACTTTTTTATTCTTCTGGAATGGAAGTTGGGTCACAATACCCCCTAATACCTTTTTATTTTAATAATTACTGGCTAGAAAAGAAGGATATGAAGGAAAAAACCCTTCTTGGTGGGAGGAGGGTCATCCTTCCTATGGGAGAGCTATGTATATTTTTTCCAAACAAATCCAACATGTCAATATTATATAACAATCTATAAAAGAAGTACCAAATTTTATTTTCAATCCCAAAAGGCTCCTTTTTTGGCAATGATGGAGGAGTTGGCCACCTGCTTCAGGACTTGAGGAATCATAGAGAACCTAAAATATGAAGATGAACTAGTTAGAAAATAATTAGAGTCTATAGACAATTAGGAAGAAATTTATTGGAAACAAGAGTGAGAACTACTTGGCTATAAGAGGGGGATCGAAACACAAGCTTCTTTCATCACTTTGCATGGGCAAGTAGATAAAAAAAATTATGACTTACCTTCATGACTCCAATGGATAGGTGATATACACCATTCTATGTATCGAGCATGCAATAAATAATTTCTTTTAAAATCATTTTACTACTCTTGCTATCCCTAATATTGCAACACAACAACATATATTTAACTCTATCCCCCATATTATTTTAGCTAAGCAAAAACAAATCCTTTTTAGTTTGGTGGATAAATATGAGGTAAGGAACATAGTTTTTAGCATAAAATCAAGAAAATCTTGAGGGTACTATGGCTTCCCAATTGAGTTCTTTAAGCCTTTCTCGGATGTCACAGGAGATAATTTAACCAAGGCTATTAAAGAATCTTGTTTAAACAAAACTATGCTTTAGGCTCTAAATGATACTTTCCTTGATTTGATTCCTAAAGTGGGATAAGTTTCCAATCTTGAAGACTTTTGCTCGATTTCTCTCTGCAATGTGACCTACAAGATAATCAATAAGTTAATGGTTGAAAGGCTTAAGAAGATTATGTATAGCATAATATTCTAAGAACAAGGAGAATTTATGGAGGGGTATCACAATTTGGATGGATTTATTCCATCCTAAGAGGCTTTCCAGTCAATGTAGCATTCGATTCAAAGAGGTATGTTTATTAAGCTAGATATATTGAAGGTTTATGATAGATCCCCCTAGCAGTTTTTTAATCAAGTGCTTGAGAAATTTGGTTTCTCTCATGAGTAGAGAGAGTGGATCATGAGTTTTGTCTCAATAGTTTCCTTCTTAGTCCTCATCAACAACTCTCCCTTGACCCCCTTTCCTTGCTTCTAGGGGTATTTGTCAAGGATATCCTATTTCCCCATTTTTTTTATTGTTCTAGTAGAAGGATTGGGTAGATTCCTTCAAAGAAATAAGCAACAAGATCTTTTGGAAGGTGTGCAACTAGATGAGAAGATATTAACATATCTTCAATTTTTGGATGATATGTGTCTCTTTAGGGAGGCTAGAAAGCTCAAATCCATATTAAAAATCTACATGGATGCTACTGGTTAGTAGGTTAATGCAACCAAAACCAAGGTTGTTTTCTTCAATATGGATAGAAGAATCTAAGATCAAATTCTATCCATTTTGAGCTTTGCCTAAAGTACCCTTCTACTTAATTACCTAGGCATTTCCCATTCTTTTAAGAGCCTAAGGGAAGCTAATTGAAAAGCTTTAATGGATATAATCATAATTAAACTTAATCAATGGATTTAGTACTAGCTTACCTTCAAAGGAAAAATGGCTCTCATTCAAATGATCCAATCCATATTTGTTTATAAATTCTACATCGAGCTCTTGTTAGTCGGGATAAAAGATGTGATCTTCACTTATTGAACACAACTAATATTTCATGTTGTATTTTATTATATTGACACATGAAATCATGAGACTCTCTTTTATGGTAATCTATATGATGTTTTATTAACTAATAATATTTTCGTTTGATATTTTTTTTTTAATATGTGCATTTGTCTAAAAGGTATATTTATACATGAGATCCAACCATTATTTTATATTTCTAGTCAAGTATGTGGTGTTGAAGTGTATTTTACATATCACTTTTATTTATTTATTTTTTCTTAACGATTAAATTTGAATAGAGCATTGGTTTTATTTATTTTTCCTATGTGTTATGAGTTTGTTCGTAGTATTAGCATATGTGAATCTCCATTAGTTGATATAGCTTTCCTTAAAAATTGTAGTTGTCAATACATGGTACTACCTTTGATGCGGGAAAAGGAGGCCCACATGGATCTAAACTCCACCTTAATCAATCAAATACGGGAAAAGAAGGACGCCCACATAAAAAGGTGAAATTCTACATTTTATTTCAAAGATTATTAGTATGTTCGGTTTCGATTTCTTCCCATGTTTAATAAACGCGGTGGAGTAATTAGATGAGATTGTTGCCATTCAGAATTCCTATTGAACGTCTCCACGCGAAGCCAACAACTTTGTTGTACCATTTGGAGGGCGTGCAAGACGTAGTTGATTGGAAAAGCATTCTCAAACTGCAATCCAAGGACGGCTCTTTTCTTGGTTCGCCAGCATCTACGGCTTGTGTGTTCCTGCACACTGGAGACCAGAAATCTTTTGATTTTCTAAGCGGTCTTCTTATGAAGTTTAAAGACCATGGTAAGTCTCTATATCCTTCCACCATAGAAAACCATTACTCTTCAGCGATGGAAAAATAAGTAATAATATGAAGGATTTGCAGTGCCATGCATGTACCCAGTGGATATTTGTGAACGTTTGAGGGCTGTTGATACTGTTGAACGCCTTGGAATTGACCGCCATTTCCAGACCGAGATCGAACGTGTTTAGGCAATTCTTCAACCTATCATTACTCTTTATAATGTTTCATGGTAAATTTACGTTATAGGGACACCATCGACATTCATAGGTACTGGAACGAAAGTGGCATTGGATTTGGAAGGGAAAGCTTGGTTCCCGACATTGATGTCACGGCCACGGCTTTTAGACTTCTGAGATTGCATGGCTATAACGTATCTTCAGGTATACATAGTTAATAAATTTACTACTATTACTATTATTTCTTCAAAACACCTAAAGAAATTTGGAATTTTCTTTGCTAAAGGAGGAGGTTGTTCATGGTCATAATCCCTTGGTTTTGCTTCCATTGGGCAGAAGTTCTAAAAAATATGAAAGCCGACAATGTAGATTTCAGTGACACTTCTGCCGATGAACACGGTCGAGGGATTTCGGATATGCTAAGCCTATACAAATGTTCACAGATCAGGTTTCCAAAAGAAACAGTAATGCAAAAGGCAAGCGTGGCTGCCAAGGATTACTTGGCTAAATCCCTACGAAACCACGACTCTTCTCTGGAGTGGACTTTCAAAAAAGAGCTTCGGGAAGAGGTGCTAACTAATGCAATGTCAATCTTGACGATAATTACTTTCCTCACCATTTTTATTAAAACTATCAAAATATTTAGCATCCGAGTATTCATGATGCGCTCCATTCTGCCGCTGGTCAGGTCCATTGATGAAGGCGTCAGATCTCATATCCTTTTTATACAGCGGAAGTGGATGACACGGATGCCTCGCACCAATCGTCAAGAAACCAAGGATTGCAGATGCAGCCAGTCGAAGTAGACCAGCCGTACAGCCGCTCAAGATGCCCCTCTCAAAGCGGACGGCAAGCCCTCCAAATTGTTGGGTTGGCAAATGCTTACATTGCACATTATCACTATGTCTGTAGTTATTATGTTCCAAGGAAATTCCAAGGAAAGACGATACTTTCGAGAGCAGCGACAGAAGGTAAAGGATATTTTCATGCCTTTTCAAAATGGCTACGTAAACGAGGATGGCGTATGATTTGATGTGCCGAAACGCTACGGCGTGATGGCGATTTGTGGTGGTTCATCGACCTTTATCAAATATATATGTTCTGAAATCTCCATCATGGCGATTCGTTGTTGTCTTCATCGACCTTTATCAAACATATGTTACGAAATCTCCGTTACATTTATTCTTCTTATTTGTATAAGATAAGATCTTTACGCCATTAATATTATTTTATTAATAATCTTCTGGGATTCACGGTGGTTTGGCGCTTTTGTGTTCTGTTTTTTTTTTAATAAAAGACTGTGCCGCTACTAAAATTTTAACAGTTGGAGAGCAAGTGGGTAGTTAAAACTCTTCAGTTAAATTTCAGAAGCGCCAAGTTCAAATCTCTCCCCCTCACATGTTGCTGATATCATGTGTACAGGAGGTTACAAATCAAACAAAAATCTAACAGTTGACCTATACAATAACTTATGCAATTTTAAAGGAACAACATTAATTGTTATTATAAACATCATTAAGTCTTGTGATTATAAGCCTGTTAGGTTAGAGGAAGTCAACAGATCTTCTATGTTTAATATATTGAACAGCCAACCCGCAAACACTATACCAACCTATCCCCATTATCTGGATAAGTCAGAATACGCTGTGGTTTGAACTTGAAAACCACTTCTCATTTGAAGATATATATATATTTTTTATTAATGATAAAAAATACGGTTTTGAAAGGTCCCACAGCCTTTTACATTAGAAGAAGAATTAAAGTGGAATGAAATTTCAACATAAACATATTCCACTGTAAAAGGCATTAGAGGAGACAAAGAAAGAGAAGGTCATTTAAACACAGGCCAGCCTATAAGGCTAAAATAACATAAATTAAACCCAATAACTTGTGAGATTCAATTGCCTACAAATTTGCGTGTTTTTTATTTATTAAATATTTTGTATTTTTTATTGTTTTATTTTTTTTAATCTCATATATGGGATTAGAATACCCAGGTGTTGTAGGTGAGTTGGAGAGGAAAGAGTAATCCTTCAAGGGAGGTCCCAGGTTCAAATCTCCACCCTACCAAAAAGCTGAATTGGGTATCCAAAATCCAATTGATAATGTTGGTGCAGGCAGGGTCGGATGCATGCGACTCTTGAGTGATTTTGACGGTGTAAATCCCCTGTTCGTGGTCTCTCAGACCAAGGCGGCCCCACAAGGGGTTTTCGCTGAAAAAAAAAAAAATATATATATATATATATATATATATATATATATATATATGGGATTAGAATGGATTTATATTTGTATATTATTATAACTTCTTGGTATTATAACATTTTTGTAGTTATACATATCACATGGCAAGTTAATACTATTTAATAAATATTTATTTTTTATATATTGTAAATAAATATTTTTACTTTAAAGGAGAAGACTAAAATTTAAATCTTGTCAAAAGAATACATGATTAAATAGTGAACTTGTTGTACTACCATATGGTGACGATGTAATATGGGTAGACTCTTTTCTATTTATTTTTTATATATAAATAAATAATTATTATTATTTTTGTAATAAGATTTTATTTTTAAAATTTAAATAGAAAAGATAAAAATAATATTGCATTAAACTAAACTTGATTTTTATCGATTACTTTAATTAAAAATAATCATTTGAATTTATAATACAATTTTAATACAATATCAATTAGAAAAGTAATTAAAGGACTAAAAATTACTTAAAAATATTGGTTGTCATTGTATTATTAAAAATTTTAAATTTAATTAATTTAAATGAAAAAATAATTATAATTTTATATTAAAATAAATAATATTATACAAAGGTTTAATTGTAACAATAATCAATACATGTTCAAAATTATAAAACATTATAAAATTTAATTAATTGAAATGACAAGAAATAATTATAATTTTATATTATAATAAATAATGTTATACAAAGTAACAAGAAGTGGGGCTAAGCCCACTAATAAAAATAAAAAGTGTTGATGATGAAAATGATATCATGGATTATTAGGGGATGAATAAAACCCTTAAAAAAAATTATTAAGGAATTAATATGTTGTTATAGTCCTGAGTTCATTTTAATATGAGAAATTAAATTAAGCAGTCTAGAGTGTAAGGATGCTTTTAAGATGATTTGGACGACAGGTGATTGTTTAGCAGTTTCTTCTATAGGAGCTTAAGGCGGTATTGCAATAATATGGAACAAATGTAATAGAATGGACAACTATTAGAAGCAAAAAGTAATTGGGTTGCCCAATTATTTTTGTAGGAAAGGGGAAAACATAAAAGTTGTGATTATAAATGTATATGCTCCAACTATAGTTATTCCTCATGAAAGACGTTGGAAGGACCTTCATATATTTTTGTAAAATACAATGATGATTCATTGTGATTTATGGATTCTTGAGTACTATTATATCTCATTTGCAAAATAAGGGTGGCATTATAGGATGGTCAAAATCAATTCCAGATTTTGCTTCATTTGTCAATTCAAATAATCTTTGGGATGTTAGTCCCTCAAGCTTTCAATACACATGGGATAATAGATGTATTGGAAAAAATCATATAGCAGAAAGACTAGATAGATTCTTGTTATCCAATAAATGTTTGTAAACAAAGTATACAATCTCTTCAAATATTTTATTGTGAGCAGGGCCATATCAAAAACCCATTCT
>JAQPPZ010011832.1:0-42985 GCA_028583015.1 Wollemia nobilis
ATTCGTGCTAGGGTTCTCCGAAACCCTTGCTAGCATAAAGTGGTGGCGTTTTCTGAAGAATGTATCCTTAATCTCAACAAAGTGAGTGGGCTTTGTTGTATCCTTTGGCTCGGACCACTCCAGCTTAAACAGCTGCTATCAACACACCGGATCTGCCATTAAAATCCTGCACACATTAACACTATCAAGGAGTTAGAAATTAATAAGAGGGCTCCACTGTGTGAGCCCTCAGAAACAATTTAAAACCCTAGAAAAATAGAATGCAGGAGTTCAACAACAGATTAATAAAAGAAAAGAAGTTACTTGCTTTAAACTAATTTATACCTGTTCTCTGTTAACGCGGCTAGACCAGGCGGCATCTGGAAGTAATGTGGGCTATCAAATCGGCTACAGAAGGCGCCCTGGTGCACTCGCTGAACGCCCGCGTGCTTCTGGATCAAGGTTTCAGACGCCGGTCTGAGTCTGTGGCTGCGGGTAAACGCCCGTGGGCACTTGTGACAAGAATGGGGAATTCTGTAGAGTACTGCAGAAGAGATGGCGACGAAGTTGGCGACGGATGCGGCGATGGATGCGGCGAAAAGGGGCGGCGATGGATGGCTGAAGAGATAGATGAAATAGAAGAGATAGGTCCAATAGATAGCAAAGATAGCAAAGATAGCCAAGATAGAAGTAGGGTTTGAGCCATCAAGGTGACTCAATTTATAATCTACTCTTAGGGCACACTTTAGGGTTTTAACGACACTTTGAACGTGTGGCTAAGATTAAAGTGGATCCAAGGGTAGAGAATAAATCTAGGTTGTGAAACGGATTAAGATGGATGGACGGATGAGATTAAATGAAGGATGGACGGCTCAGATTAAATCACTTAAACTATATTTATATATATATTAAAATATATTAAAATATTAAAATATATATATAAATATTAATTTAAATAAATTTGGGGATGAAAAATGGCGGGAAAGGTGAAATTGGGCCAAATAATGGCGGGAAAGTGTGGATTTGGGCCAAATAATGGCGGGAAGGATGGATGACTGACACGTGGCTGACAGGAAGGTATAGATGACTTACAAGTGGCTGGATTTTGGTGTCTACAGATGCCCCTTTTTGAGCTGCTTTGTGTGAAGACACAATGCAGCACAAAAACTTAAGACACCTGAAAAGCTGGATCAGACGCAACTCTCTCTCAAGACTAAAGCACAACTTTGAAGACCAAAGAATAAAAGAATATTTAAAATTTTTCAGCTTACCCCCTCAATTGGCGAGCGAGAATGGTTCTCACAAGCCAATTGGAAGAAATTCGGAAGAAAATGAACCGTTTTTGCCCCAACGGTGAAAAAAGGGGTTGGTGTATGAACCATCTGTTTATGTCCCAACAAGAAAGGGGTTGGTGTACAAACCAAGAAAAGAATATGATTGAAGACGATATGAGTGATGTGAAAGATGGACCGTTTTCTGCCCCAACGGTTATAAAGGGATTTTTGCCAAATTGTAAGTTCCATGATCATGTAAGATGAATTCCACTATAGGAAAATTAGAAATTGATAACGGATGCCCCAACTCCTGTGTGTGAGTCCATACTGTTAATGAAATTGCCTTGTTGGCGCCATTGATATGCAGAGATGAAAGATGCATGAAAAGAGTCCAGAACTCAGAGATGCTCCTAGTGACTTTATGGATAATTCCTCGGGTCGGAACCAATCAACCTAGGTAGCCTCAATCTCTAGCAAGACTCAAAATAATGATGATATTAAAGATTGTCCATGTTTAAGGCCCCATGAACTAGGCCATCAATGACAACTGTTGAGCAAATTAATCTTGGTATGAGGTCACTTGAAAAGTAGAATACCCAAAATTGATTTCCAATTTTCAAACAGTGAAATAATTGATGATGATAAATGGTAAGTGTCCTTATGGTGGTTTAATCCTCTTACCGAATTGCATGGATTCAAATCGTTGCAATCGCCAAGGTGATAGAATATACCACTAGATACGAGGTTTACTTTAATTTGATTTGGCAAAAATATGCATGATGAAAGAAGAATGAATGAAATTGACGATAGATCAGAAGAATTGATGAATGTGGTTAATTTTGTGAAGGTTTTGAATATTTTTAACCCAATTTGTAAAACAATGATGAATGATGCGCTTTTTGAGCGAAATGACAAAATTTGTGTCTAAAGCTGTTGTAACCTTCACAAAATGTTTTATTATGATAAGAAGAATGGATGAATGCAATTTGATGAAATTTGGAGGAGGTAAGCTTCAATTTTGCAAGTTTTGTTCCTTTATTCAATACTGACACCAAACGCCGGTATGCATTTGTGGTTGGCAGAGACGCCCGTCGGTGTTTAGGCACTCTGCAAATGCAGCACTACGTCTGAATGCGCCATGAAATGCCCCACTGCGTTTCAGGGCGCCAAAACCAGCTATTTAAACAGTTTCAGCGAGAATTTCGCTCATTTGTGCGTTCGAGCTTGAGAGAAGTGCGTCTGAGGGAGTGGAGTGAAGTGAAAGGTTGTGTGGGAGAGTGAAGCACGCGGGAGCTATGGCGGAGATGGGAGCGGACGCGCCAGTGCAGCCAGCTGAGGTATTTGTTCATTTAAGCAAGTACTTATTATGTGTTTTTTTTTTTTTTTTTTTTGGGAAAAATTTGTAACAAATTTTTGTTTTGTTGTTTTGCAGCTTAGGGTGTTAGAGGCACGACACCGATTCTCCCCTATCATTCCGGGGATGAGGAGGTCGTTGTCCCAAGCAGACTGGGAGATATTGGAGGCAGTGGGGCTAGCGGAGGCAGCCCGGTTGGAGGTAGTTCGGGCGGATGAGGGGTACCTCTCGGCTTTGGCCGAGAGGTGGGATCCAGATCGGGGGACGTTCCAGCTCCCGACTGGAGAGATGACGGTGACGCTTGAGGATGTATACCGCATCCTCAAGGTGCCCGTGGAGGGGGCACGGGTGGAGGTTGGATGAGATAGGGCCACGGAGATGGCCAAGTTGTTTGGGGATGACTGGAGAGAGATCCGGACGGAGAGCGGGGGGATCCCATACTTGGCCATGTATACGGCCAAGGAGTTGGTAGCGGTGGAGGCTCTGATGATGTTCGTGTTGGCCAACATTGTGGCCCCGAACAACATCGGGTGCAGGTTCCCATGGAACCTGATGGGTGTAGTGAGCGAGATGCTCACTAATAGGGTAGTGTATGCCTGGGCGCCTGCTTTATTGGCGCAGGTGTACCGGGAGTTGTATGAGGTTCGGAGACGGGGCCGGAAGGGCCTAGGTTGCAGTGTGGTTCTCCAGTGCTGGGGCTGGGAGCACTTCAGAGTGGCTCGACCGGAGGGGTTGCCATGGGCTCACTGGGACATGAGCCAGGCTTATGGTAGGAGATGGCCAGTGGCGGAGGAGAGACAACCTAGCCGCCCCGTGAGATCGGGGCAATGGTATAGGAGATTATGGGCGGACTTGACAGATGCCCAAGTCATTTGGAGGCCCTGGCGGGAGGCGAGGTGGATCGGGGATGGAGAGCACCTGAGACGGGTGCGACGAGGCCAGATGGGTAGTGGGGCGGGGCCATAGCGAGGCGGAGTACATACAAATGTCTCGAGTACTTCGCCAGGTCGAATTGAGGCAGGATGTCCCCGGTGAGCCAGTGCGCTACCGGAGGCACAGATCAGAGGGTGATTTGCCATGTGTCGAGCCATGGAGGGAGGCGGCAGAGGACGATGAGGACATGGAGATCCCCGACATGGATGACGTCGGGGTGACAGCTGAGTATGCAGCATGGATGGCCGCAGAGCCGAGGTGGGAGCCACCATTGGTGGCTGGTGGAGCCGGAGAGCCCGAGGCTGGGGTTGGAGAGGGCGAGGGAACCGCGGAGGTTCCCAAGCGCAGGGAGGGTCCCCGCCTTCGATCTGACAGTCGAAGGTGAAAGGGGAAGATGGCACGGTAGGCTTCGAGGAGCGAAGATGACGGGGAGGATGGCGGAGAGGGCCTAGGAGAGGCCGTAGGAGAGGCTAGGGAGGTACCCCCTAGCGGGCACGAGGACGAGCTGGCATAGCTACAGCAGTAGATAGCAGAGCGTGATGCTATGCTAGCTGTCCGGGACGAGAGGATAGCTCGGCTGGAGCAGCAGGCAGCAGAGCGGGATGCCCTGTTAGCTGCTCAGGAGGAGAGGATGGCCCAGCTACAGGCGGACTTGGATGGAGCGACCAGGGTGCCCCAGGATGACAGGGTGACGAGACTCCAGGCGGAGCTAGCGGAGCGGGAGCGACGGCACGGGATAGACATAGCTAGGCTTAGGTCGAGGACTCGTTACATTGAGGCTCTGGAGGACACATTGTTTAGGCATCACATTGTGTTGCCTGATCCTCCATCCTCTTCTGTCTCTAGGCGTAGTGAGTCTAGGCACACCACTAGGTCTAGGGCTCCTACTAGGTCTCAGGGGTCCTCTTTTGATGGTTAGCTTAGTGCTTAGATGCACTCTTTATGAGCCTTGGTGCTCTATTGTATATTGTAGCCTTTTGGCATTCATCGTACAGTTTGTCCTTTATACATATATATATATACATGGCTTTTATTCATTTGGTGTTTTACTCTCTTTTGTGTGAATGCCTATGTTTTTGTGATGCATGTTTTTATATGTTTTAATGTTTTTGATGCATATGTGATGGAATGGAATGCAAACTTATAGATGATTAATGCGAGACTAAGTATATAACATACAAATCTATGGATGATTAATGAAGATAAAAAAACAAATCTATGGATGATTAATGCAAGACTAAGTAAATGAAATATGCACTAAGAAGCACTCATATTTTTAGATAGTTAGATTTAGCCAACTGTTATCATAATTGTTTAATCAGGGGCACCGAACTTGGTGGCTTGTGAATGGATGACGTATGGAATGACATGAATATGGAAGAAGATATGGAGGACGATATGGAAGAAGATATGGAGGAAGACTATTTTACAAAGACTCAAACATGCTAGTGGTATCAAACAAACTTACTAATATTGCCTAATTCAACTAGGACCAAATGTGTGTGCATGCGAGTTCATTAACCAAATCAGAAGCATGGTAGTGACTCTAGGCAATCAAAAACCTGTGTGTGTGCAAGTGTGTTCATTAACCTCATCTTGCATAAATTAGGTAACCTCTGTTATGGAGAAGACCCCGAAGCTAGTTTGTCCGTATGAGCATTCGAGAGGTCTCTTTTTGAGGAGAGACATGTCGCCACGCAATGAGTATACTCCACTTGCCGAGTCAAGCGTCTATAGCCCCGGTGAAGGTTAACTCCATAGTCCATGTTGTTTTTGACCTTTGTAAGCCTTGGGGATGACTACCTATCCGTACGACTTGGACAAGTAGTACGATCCTTACAACTTATTTGGGATCGGTGGTGTGTGAAAAATGTTCATTTCCTTAGAGCTTTGGGGAATCGGATTCTCAACCGAAGTATGATGAGAATTTTACCCTATCCTTACTACTCTGTTTATATTTATATTTTGTGATTGCTTGTGATAGTGGTAAGAACCACTATTTTATGGACTATGTTTGCATGATAGGACAAACGAGGATTACCCTTTTCACTTCAAGGCACAACCCAAGGATGGTGTTATCTCTCTTTGACACAAGATGTTTTTAAGATGTGAAAATGTGATAGGTTCAAGACCGCTTTTGAAATCATTTCCCAATACTCAAGATTTTATTTAGTGTAATTTGTGATATGGCCCTAGAGAACTTTGACATGCATTTCAAAGTTTGCTTAAAACACTAGGAATGGCTGAGTGACTGAAAACATTTTGGCAATGTAAATATGTGCAAATGGAAAATGGGTGTACGAATGACAATTCGGTTTGATGGATTTTATGAAGGTGCCCCTGATTAAGGCAACATGACTTTTGCTTGACCAAATTTTATATCCAAAAGATAGAATGGTCTCTAACATGATATGCAACTATGGCTGAAAATGAAATGTTATGGTTTTCAATGAGATGTATGCACATGAAATGCAATGTTTTTGAATGAGATGTATGCAACTAACAATGAAATGCAAATTCTTTTTATTTTTTATTTTTTTTTTTTTTTTGTTGTACAAGCCATGTATATATGTACATATAAAATTCAAACTATGCGTAGAATGCCCTCAAGTGTATAACATTAAGTGGTTCGGGTTCTTCCTCTCCCTCTAAAGCGGCAAGTCTATAAGTTCCATTACCCACTCTTTCGGTGACCATATATGGACCTAACCAATTAGCCACGAATTTATCTCGAAGATGCGGCAATGCATTGGTGTTTTGTTGATTCTCTTAAGGACAAGATCCAAAATCTTATTAAAATAAATCTCCTAATTCTCTATAATTAAAACATTTCTTTGGCAAAATTGTAACACAACTTTTCAAAAGCAATCGGGTTTCATAGCTTACCAATGTTCGACTAATATAATAGACAGCTTGCTAACGATTTTGTTCATTCTTTTGTGCAAGCATTGTCCCTAAGGCAAAGTCCGTTGCTTAGATATAAAGATTGAAAGGGACCCCTGGACGAGGCGGAGCTAAGGCCGGCGGAGATGCTAAATCTTGCTTGATGTCATCAAAGGCTTTACGACACTCATCTGTCCATGAAAATTGTACCCCCTTTTGTAGTAGGTGGCAAAATGGCCTACATTTATCGAGAAAGTTGTGCAATAAAGCGACGGATTGAATTAATCTTTCCTTGCAAACTACGCAACTCCTTCAAATTAGTTGGGGGACACATTTCCATAATGGCTTTGACCTTGTTTGGGTCCACCTCAATACCTCGTTTAGAGATAATAAAACCTAGGAGTTTGCCTGAGGTAACACCAAAGACACATTTCTTAGGGTTCAACCTTACTTTATGCTCTAGAAGTCTATCAAAAACTTTTTCCAATACATCAAAATGCTCTTGTCGAGTTTTAGATTTTGCCAATAAATCATCCACATAATCTTCGATAATCTTATGCATATAATCATGGAAAATATAAGTCATGGCTCGTTGATAGGTTGCACCTGCGTTCTTAAGGCCAAAGGGCATCACCCTGTAACAAAAAGTTCCCCAAGGTGTGGTAAATGTTGTTTTGTGTTGATCTTCAGGGTTTATTCGAATCTGGTTGTATCCTGAAAATCCATCCATGAACGAAAGCATTTCATGACCAGCGCAGGTGTCGACAAGAGTATCAATGTTTGGAAGAGGAAAGTCATCCTTAGGACACGCTTTATTTAGATCTCGAAAATCGGTGCAAACACGTATCCCCCGTTAGGCTTGCGAACGGGTACCATGTTAGAAAGCCACTCGGGATAATCAATCGGGACGACAAATTTAACATCCAGAAGTTTTTGAATCTCCGATTTAACTATGAGGGCCACGGTAGGATGCATTTTCCTAAGTTTCTGTTTGACGAGGTTTAGCATCTTTTTGTAAGGTGAGGTTATGGACAACCAAATTAGGGTCTAGGCCTGGCATGTCTTTGTAAGACCATGCAAATATCTCCTTCTTCCGCTTGAGTAGAGCAATCATTTGCTCTTGTTCCTCCGATGATAGACTTTTAGCCGGTTTCACAATTTGGGTGCCATCTTGGTCTGGACTAAGGTCTACATCGATAGTTTCTTCAATAGACATGTGGGAACCTTCCTCAAGCTGATGGGGAGTAGGGATCGGATTTATGTCATCTAAAATGTCATCAAGCTCCTGTGCCTTGCTCTCGTCTATGTCTGCCTGGAAGACCTCTGGCTTAGAAGATGAAGGTGAATGTGGAGGTGAAGGAGGAATGTAGTTGGCGGAAGCCCTTAACAATTCCTCGGAAAGGATGAACTCTGAAATAGATGGAGGGGATGAAATCCGATCCATGTCAATCGAGCTTGGGTTGATCGGGATTGGCTTATCCGGATCATATGGATTATGGAGCGGGGTGAATAAGTCTTCAAAATTCATTGTCGACTTATGGAAGAAAGGATGGGCGGAATGGAAGGGAAAACCGGTGAAGACCTCGGAAGACCTGAGATGCAAAACAACATAGTTTTTCAGTTTTTTTTTTTTTTGTAGTTTGAGTTTTTTTTTTTTTTTGTAGTGGTGAAAACCACTATTACACACATACATAAAGCAATAAAGTATTTTTATATATTTTGATTTTTTTTTTTTTTTTGGAAATTTTCTGATTTTTTTTTTTTTTTTGGTAGTGGTGAAAACCACTATTTTAGTATATACATATAATACAGGTTTGGATTATGGCTTATGGATGTGGCGGAGGGGGTGGTTCACCTCGTTCTTGTGGAAGAAGCAAGCGAAAGATGGCCTCTTGGAGAGGGAACAATTGGAGATAAAACTCGTCTTGTTTAGTGAGGGGAACAATGGGCGCCGACTCTTCTTCGGATTCATCACCATTTGACATGACGTCAAATTCTTCATAGGCTTCATCTTCGGATTCGTCGGGGTGGAGGATTTCTTCTTCTGAATTAAGATTAATGCTTTGAAAAGCTCGTTCAAAAGAAGAAAGGGATGGAAGTGGTTGGTAGCCCAGACCAAAACGCTCAGTGGGTCTCTGGTATGGCATATCGATGCGTTCAGTTACCCCTTGCTCGTATCGACCTAGGCCAAATTGCTGCCAATTATGTCTGTGGAAATAGCGAGAGGGAAAACCCTCCATCCTTTCGATATTGGCGAGGGACTGGATGCTTAGGTTCTAGTATGGTGGTAGGACTAGAAGATGACTCTATTCCCCCATATACAAAATTAATGGAATTTGGCATAGAACCCATGTTATAAACCGATCCAATGGATAAATGTTGGTCATGTGGACGACCAAAATCTTTAACTGTTTGCACATTGAACGGTGTGATGTGGACATCTTGGATGGCATACTCACCAATACCTGCATCAGTGAGATGGACCTTGACTTGGGAGGGAGATGGACTAGATGATGGAATAGAAGAATGTGGGATAGAAGAATTGGAAGGATTTGGTTGGGTTGATGCTTCACTAACTTGTGAAACATCGGCTGGTGATGGTTGGGAAGATGGAGGAATAATAGGTGATGTTGAAGAAGGTGTAGAAGAAGGGGGTAATGACGTGGAAAGAGATGATTGGTCATGGCCACATGTGCATGTGGTCAGTGATGAAGAAGAAGGAAGATTAGGAGATGAAGAAAGTGGTGAATGAGATGGAATAGCGGAAGAGGAAGATGGTTGCGATATGATGGGTAGCTCCTCGGGAATGGGAGCTTTAGAAGAAGATGGTATAGAAGAAGTAGATGGGGTCAAGAAAAGATGAGTGGATGGCAACACAATCTCATAAGGATTTGAGACATAGTTGCAATGTTTGAAGGGTTCAATGTCGGCAGGTACACAATGAACACTGTCCCTCATATACATACTTCGGACATTGATGCAGTATAGAAGGGACACATCTCATCTCCCTAAGCCAAGGCCGTCCAAGCAATACATTGTATGCCATGGACCCTTCCAAGATGTGAAACAAGGTATGCAAAGTTCGGGCCCCTACCTCAATGGGCAAGATAACCGTGCCAACCGTGGAAGATAAAGCATCATTGAATGCTTTAAGAGTAAAAGTCGACTTTGTGATAAGGGATGGCGACAGCTTTAGATGACTCAACGCCGATGTTGTAATGATATTGATTGAGGAACCGGTGTCAATTAAGACTCTCTTGAATGGCTTGTGATCGATCTTGGCCATGATATGCGGTGGAGGATCTATACTTTCTGTTGACATAGGTTTGATTTCAAAATCATAGAAAGTGATGGAGGGCTCCATGCATGTTTGAATACTCCCCACAAAGTTGTTGAAGGCATTAGTATCTTGAGTTTGAAGCTCGATTGACTTTAATATTTCCATTAATGCCTCTCTATGCGGGGGAGATTGTTGAATGAGGTCATAGATCGATAACTTGGCGGAAGCCATTTTTAAAACTGGTAGTTAACCGGCTACTCAATGACATGATGGGTCGTTGGCGTTGAGTAGAATGATTTAGCGGTTGTTGAGAAGTACTAGCACGTCGTTGGGTCACTGTTACCTGAGGTGGACTGGGGGTTTGTACAAGTGGCTGTGGTTCAGCCTGATTTGGTTGGTTCGCCCTTTGACCCCGGGTTACTACGTTAATAGTACCCACAAAACCTTGGTATTGTTGTACATGGTTGACTTGATTAGGAGGAGTTACCTGAGTTACTCCCCCTGAAGTTGTTGGAGCTTCCTCCCGATGTGGAAGGGGTGTTTGAAATATACCAAGATTTTGATTTTGTTGGGCTAAGGGGCTATCCAATTTAATGGCTCCAATCTCAATAAGATCTTGGATCACATGTTTGAAAGTTGTACAATTATTGATATCGTGCCCATTTTGCCTATGATAAGGACAAAATAGGTACTCCTTGTAATACTTCCCCCTTCTAGATGGTTCTAAAGGTTTAAACTCAGGTAAAGTTAACTGATTTGTGCTATATAACTTGTTGAATATGACCGCATATGGTTCATCTAAAGGTGTGAACTGTCGCTTGGGACGATTGTTTTGCCAAGGTCGAGTTTCCATGGTTGGCCCAGTATTGTGAGCTGGTTGAGTAGGGGCGGGTACCGCATGATAAGCAATTGGTTGCGGTTGACTTTGCATTACTTGTTGTTGTTGAGCCATTACGGGCTGACTCGCCACCACTTGATTAACTTGGTTAACATTTGAGGTTGTACTAGCCTGTGTTTGTTTGTTTTGGCCATAATTATTATTTCGTTGTTGGCCCTTTTGTTGCCATTCTTTTCTACGGGGTTTTAAAACACCCTCTTGGACTTTAATGTCTTCTATGATACTTGCTTGGGCCAAAGCCTCTTCAAAAGTCCTGTATTGTTGTAATTGGAGTAACCAAGAGATAGGTTTTAGACAACTGTGGGTGAACATTTTGGTTAACTCCTCCATTGGTAGGGAGAATGGCAGTTTATTAATGATAGCCCTCCAACGGTTTCCAAAGTCATAAACAGTCTCATCGTCATGTTGCTTGAGCTTGTATAAGTCGGACAATGAGACTTTCCTTTGTACATTTAGGGAGAATCGTTCTAAAAATAGATTAATCAATTGCTCGTAAGCATAAATGCTATGGTGAGCTAAATGATTGTACCATTGTACAACATCTCCCCCTAATGTCTGAGGAAAAGTTCTGAGCATAAGAGCGTCATTATTTTGGATTCTAAAGCGGGCATGCATGAATGAGCTCACATGTTCATGAGGATCCTCAGTTCCTCAAAATTTGTCAAACTTCGGTAATGTGAAATCGGTCGGATATGGCGGTGAAGGTACCGAAGGATGAATTGGTTGATTGATCAACGACCTTAGCGTAGGTTTCTGACTAGATGAGCCGGGCATGTTGAGCATAAGGTTGTCAATCTGTTGTTGCATAGCATGGAGTCGAGAATCTTCATGAAAATTTTGATTCGTTTGATGATTATGATGATGCAATGGAGGAGTGGAAAAATGATGAGATGGGATGAAATTGCCTGGATTAGGCGGTGTGGAATGGACAGGTTGTTGGTATGGATGATACCGAAAAGAAGGTGATTGGGGTGAATGATGAACTGGACTGGGTTGGGAGAAAGGTGGGGTAGGAATGGACACCACCGAAGATTGGGGTACCCAGGTGGGGCCTGAGCTAAGAAAAGTTGGCTGGGTAGAAATTGGTTGGGGTGTAGGATTTACTACGACAGGTGGTTGAGCATTTTGTTGCTGTTGTTGCTGAAGCAACTTGTCGAGGTACTCCCTAACCTTATTAATCTCTAACCCAAGGGAGGTGGGATGATTGGATGAAGGTGGAGGGCAGGCTGCCATGGTAGTCACAGGAGGCTGCATAGCGGGGGCAATGAAGGTGGCTGAAGTAGGCGGTACCTGGGAAGAAACAGATGAGCTGTGCCCCGGGTAGGGTGAAACCATAAATGGTTTGGGAAGAAGAGGGTTGAAATTGGTCATGGCTAGAGGAGGTTCCACCGGCCTCATAGAGAGAATTGGTGTACACCGGGGTAAATGGAGGAGAAAGTGGTCGGGAAGACACTACATTTGTCTCCAAAGGAGGACAATTGAGCATCTGGGAAGATGTTGGAGATGAAGCCGGCTGAGCAGATACAACATTAGCCTCAAAAAAAGGGTTAGTGTAGACCTGAGTGAAACCAGCGGGTATGGTTGATGCAATATCCTGCTGAAAAATAGAATCTTGCATAGGGGAATCTTGGATTGGCTCAAGGACATAACCAGTGCCATCTCTTAAGTGAGTTTGCACTTGGGCCATATCAATGTGGGTAATATGACAGGAATTGTCTTCCTCCATGGGCATGGCCATGTGATAGACGGTAGAAGGACGTGAAAGACCTGCAGGCGAACACTGCTGAAATTCACTAGGATAAGTGGCTATGTTGGTGGTGGGGATGTTTCGTGAATTACCCATTTGATTATTTAGATTTAACATTTTAGATTGATTCCTTGTTAAGACCATGAAGCAATAAATCTAAACAAATTCAGAAAAGAAGAATGCAAAACTGGAATGATAAATTTACACTAAAGAAATTATCAGAAAACAGTCACAACCTAGGTTTCAACCAATGTGTCTTACCTGCGGTTAATTAATTATTTTCTGATCTTAATCTGTAGTAAATTTTAAGTGTCCGGTTTATGAGTTTTGCATGTGATCTAATCTTGAATTATTCACAAAAAAGGTAAAAACTATGGCTAGGAAAGGACAACGAGATTCTTCTCGGTGATGAAATCCAGCAAGTTTGCTCGGGGGTGACCTATGGTGTCTAAGGCAGAAGTTTAATGGATGGAGATGAATTCCATCGTCACTAAACTTCAAGCAATACACAGTGATGAAATCCGAGGATATTACTTATTTTAAATGCAATATGAAATGCGGTGAATTTTATTTTAAGTGTTTTAGTTGTCTAATGTATACATACAAAGCTATAAATCAAAAGTTCTAATGATCTAAGCAAGAGGCTACTGAAAACATGCCATTTCCTCTGAAGAAGTGGAGTACACCGTTTAAAACCCCCTGCCTACCAATGATATCGGATATCAAAGGAGCAACCGGAAGGTTCGTCCACTTCTCTGCACTGGAATCACCCAATGGCGGGAGTACTATTGACATCCAATCAATAGTCCTACTTAGATAACTAAAACAAATAATTCGTAGCTATTCTAATATGCAGCTAGGTATGCAATTTTTTTTTTTAATGCAAGCAACAATCAATAATGCAATGCAAAAAAAATGTAATTAAAAATAACTATTCTTTTCCAGATTACTTAGTTTTTATTCATTTTAAAGCAATGATCTGAAAAAGAAACAGAATACAACAGAAAAACCAAAAACGTAAAAAGTACAGCAAAAGAAAAACGAACTTACTCGGAAGCCTACGCTTTTTTGTAAAACTAACTTCAAACGCCCAAGGGAGTCTGCACAGGCTGAAACGCACCTCTGCATTTCGGATTGGACTTCCAGACGCCGCTCTGCGTCTGCTGCATTTTCTGCAAACTCAGAAACCCTAGTTCGTTGGAACAACGAATTTCATGATTTCTGGAACCTGCAAAATAAAATAGAAAACAGGAATAGATTAATAAAGCAAGTATTAAAAACATGAAACCCTAGGGGGTCCCACCGTGATCGCCATTTGTAGATTAAAGATACAACGCCAAACAGAAATAAAATCACAATAAAGGAATACAAGAAAGTTGTACAAAACAAACGATTTTTATTAATCAATGGAGTTTAAAAACTCCTTTTGAGTACAACGGGGCCTGTAACCCTTTTTGTGATACAAAAATTACAATTTGTGCTAGGGTTCTCCGAAACCCTAGCTGGCATAAAGTGGTGGCATCTCCGAAGAATGTATCCTTAATCCCAACAAAGTGAGTGGGTTTTGTTGTATCCTTTGGCTCGGACCACTCCAGCTTAAACAGCTGCTATCAACACACCAGATCTGCCATTAAAATCCTGCACACATTAACACTATCAAGGAGTTAGAAATTAATAAGAGGGCTCCACTGTGTGAGCCCTCAGAAACAATTTAAAACCCTAGAAAAATAGAATGCAGGAGTTCAACAACAGATTAATAAAAGAAAAGAAGTTACTTGCTTTAAACTGATTTATACCTATTCTCTGTTAACGCGGCTAGACCAAGCGGCATCTGGAAGTAATGTGGCTATCAAATCGGCAGAAGGCGCCCTGGTGCACTCGCTGAACGCCCGCGTGCTTCTGGATCAAGGTTTCAGACGTCGGTCTGAGTCTGTGGCTGCGGGTAAACGCCCGTGGGCACTTGCGACAAGAATGGGGGATTCCGAGTCTGCAGAAGGGATGGCGGCAAAGTTGGCGACGGATGCGGCGATGGATGCGGCGAAAATGGGTGGCAATGGATGGCTGAAGAGATAGATGAAATAGAAGAGATAGGTCCAAAAGATAGCAAAGATAGCAAAGATAGCCAAGATAGAAGTAGGGTTTGAGCCATCAAGGTGACTCAATTTATAATCTACTCTTAGGGCACACTTTAGGGTTTTAACGACACTTTGAACGTGTGGCTAAGATTAAAGTGGATCCAAGGGTAGAGAATAAATCTAGGTTGTGAAACGGATTAAGATGGATGGACGGATGAGATTAAATGAAGGATGGACGGCTTAGATTAAATCACTTAAACTATATTTATATATATATATTAA
Source organism: Wollemia nobilis (assembly GCA_028583015.1). NCBI lineage: Eukaryota > Viridiplantae > Streptophyta > Pinopsida > Araucariales > Araucariaceae > Wollemia > Wollemia nobilis. The sequence continues at coordinate 14,706 of JAQPPZ010011832.1, forward strand.
AATATATTAAAATATTAAAATATATATATAAATATTAATTTAAATAAATTTGGGGATGAAAAATGGCGGGAAAGGTGAAATTGGGCCAAATAATGGCGGGAAAGTGTGGATTTGGGCCAAATAATGGCGGGAAGGATGGATGATTGACACGTGGCTGACAGGAAGGTATAGATGACTTACAAGTGGCTGGATTTTGGTGTCTACAGATTTTTATTGTTTTGTTGTTTATGTTGCAGAGAGGTTTGCTAAAGAGCAAGGAATGGAAATATGGAGGTTTGAGAGATGACTTGGCCGCTCTTACACAGGTAGAGCGGGATCAGCTAGCATAGGCCGGCTTACAGCATGTGGCAAAAATGCCACAAGTGTCTACAGACATGGGGCTACTGACAGCCCTAGCAGAGAGGTGGTATCCGGGTTCTTCCTATTTTCGGCTACCGACAGGGGAGATGACTCCCACACTAGAGGATGTATGGAGGATTCTGAGAATCCCCATACAAGGACGGTTGATCACTCCTATGGCCAATCAGGGCCATGCTATGGGGCGGTTGTGTGGTGACCCGAGCTTCGCCCTGGAGAAGGGCGGAGTTAACATCGAGGCACTGCGTCAGATGCCTGGGGCATCTAGACTCACACAGGTTTTAGCTGGAGTGGTTGGTGGACTTCTGCTGTGCCACCAGAGCGGGTGCAAGGTACCATGGATGCTAGCAGATGTGATCTACGACATGCGAGACCATGGTTACAGGTTCTCTTGGGGCAGTTTTGTTCTATGTCGGTTGTACAGGATCCTGCATGGGGTCGTGTACAAGGGCGACCGATGTCTAGTTATGACATCGCTCCTACAGGTTTGGTGCTAGGAGCACATTGTAGTGCGGAGGCCGATAGGGCTTCCTTTGATAGGGATTGATGGGGAGAGGCCCCGAGTCTTCTACTGGTGGCTCCGAAGAGGGTCACAATGGCGGATTGATCTACCGATGTCCCGGAGACTACTGGATGACCTTGTCCCGGACCAGATCACCTGGAGGCCATGGCGAGAGCACCTAGGGTGGGCCGAGGATGGACAGGAGCTGGCTCGCATTAGGCGAGTTTGCTGGCTATGGATGGAGAGGGGAGAGGTGGAGCTCCACCGCTATGACCGAGTTTTGCGATAGTTCGGTCTACAGCAGGGGATCCCATCTCTCAGGGATTATGAGTTTTCTTGGACTGTCCGGGATAACACCACAGTGAGCGGGGCTCCAGACATGCAGCGCTTCTGGAGTCAAGACTCGGATGATGCCCCCATTCAGCCAGTGGATGGGGACGACGCAAGGGTAGCCGATGGCTATGATGCCTAGTACGTAGGCATCCGCCCTCCTCGGATGACGAGGGCTCAGGGTTCGATACACGCAGTTGTGCATCAAATAGGGAGGCGGTGCCAGGCGGCTATGGAGGTGGCCCAGGGTCACGGCGAGAGAGAGCAGAGGAGGCCACAGGCATAGGAGAGGCCACGATAGAGGGAGAGGAGGGAGGAGAGACCCCCTTCTCCACAGAGAGAGAGGCCACCATCGCTCGATAAGGGCAAGGGTGTCGACACTAGGGAGAGTAGCGAGACAGTGACTCTTCGAGCGGAGATGATCTGTCTCCAAGCATAGGTGCAGACCCTACAGGAGGAGGCTGCATGACACCGAGCTGAGGTGACACAGCTCAGAGATGAGATTGCATGCCTCAGAGCACGGGGCGGAGGGGCGAGCACTCAGGGAGCTGGCACGGGTGATTGCCCAAATCACTTTCTATCAGACATTATACTATCAGATGGTGCTAGAGGAGGATAGACTACCCCTACTAGCTAACATCGTAGATCCGATCAAGATCGGGTCGTCGAGGACTTCATCCCGATCGACGACTAGGACTCATAGTACTACACATACTGCGATGGGGCCACCTCGTCCACCTCAGGGCGGGGGAGGAGATGAGGCTGAGAGCTCGAGGGGTTCTCGAGGCTAGAGGACGACATTGTACAGATTGATAGCATTTATTATTATTTTTGATAGAGGATTGAGTATGTCGAGGTACAGATTGTGGCATACCAATCCAGTTTTGATGATGTATATATATTGTTGATATATATAGATGAGATATGTTTTTGATCATATGACTTGTGTCTTATGTATTTTTATGATGCTTTTATGTTTGATTGATTGATTTGATGATTGATGATTCATGTAATTATGTCATTGGAAATATTATGATTTTGATGTCATGCTTGTAAAATTTTAAATGAAATAATCTGATGTAACAAATTGGTTGTTTGTGATGTAATGTGATAAAAAATAAAAAGAGACTTCTAACAATAATTTCAAAGGACATTGTCGCTATTATAGACCATTTCATGGAGTCGCCGCTCACTCGGTCGTCAAGCTAATCCCGAGTATAGAAATATTGTTAAAAGTAAAAGAGTGCTTAAGAGACTGTCTTAAGACTTTGGTGCAATGGTGCAAATGATGATGATGATGGTTTGTTTTTCAGATTTTCATGAAAATAGTATGCATGAAATAATGTTAAAATGATTTTTGCTAGGCATAAATTCCTAAGTGTGATAAAATTTTTGGATAATTCCCTAGGAATTATACCATCATTGCAAAATTGAAGGTTGACATAATGACATGAAATAATGAAAATGTGTTTGTTTGTTTGTAAAACATAATTTGTATAACAGAATGATTTAAGTCATATGGTTTTCATGATTTTTAAATAAATGGGGAATAAAAATTGTTACAATGGTTTGCGCTAGGCATAGAATATGTAGGTATAGACTTATACCATCATCGCGAAAATCAAAGAAGAAAGATAGTTTTATTGCATGGTTGATTTTTAATAAACAAAAAATATGAAGATGAGGACTTGCGCTAGGCATAAAATTCCAATTTTGGTTTTGGAACTATACCATCGTCGCGAAAGTCGACAATACACACACACATATATATATATATATATATATATATAATATATATATATATATATGTTTTGATTGTATGGTTTTGAAAGAAATTTTGATTTTTCTATTATGCATGTAGTTGTCTTTATACTAAACAACTGTACTTGAAAGAAGAAAATGAATTATTCCAAACAATTTGCAAAAAAATATTTCAAAGTATTTTGAAGACAAAAGTTAGATTTATAAGGAATCCCATGTGCATATGTGAATTCATTTCCAATCTTGATTTATCATAATGATACACAAAATCTCTCAAATACAAATGTGTGTGCAATTGCTATGTTCATTTACCAGTTTTGAGCAAGATAATATGATACAAGTGATTTGAAGAAACCAAATAAGTGTTCATTAACCATGATGTAGATGCATATAACCATACTAGACTACTATGTAAGTCGGATTATCAAGAGCTAGCTAATCCATAAGCAGACATAGGTCTATACAAAAGAAGGTCGCTAATGTGACAGACATATCGCCATGCTAGGAGTTACCCAAGGCCAAGCGGGTTGGGCACAAACCACCTGTTATGGGGCTTACCTCACAGTTTTCGAATAATTGAGAATTCCAGGGATTCAAGCTCATCAACCCTTCTTTTCTTTTCAAAGGGTAGGGAAAGGGATTTTATTGCTTTTGCTTTTTGCTTTCTTTTGCTTTTCTTTTTTTTCTTTTTTGTATTTTTGCTTGATTTTTGAGATAATGCTTGAAATATTGTTGTAATGATATAAAATAACATTTTTTTTTCTTTTCTTTTTCTTGAACTTTGCTTTTTTTTTCTATGCTAGGGATACTTGCTCGGATTAGCTGTAGAGCAAGGGATTTTTATTTCGGGTAGGGGTGAGCTTGTCCTTTTGCCAATTCTCAAAGATTCTAGACCATGTGCATGATAGGATAGCAGGGGAAACTTTTCGCTCAAGAAACCACTTCTACTATGTAGCAAAGCATGGAAATTACAAATATAATCATTTTATTGTGAAAAGATGTGCTTGGTTTAAGTAAATAACAAGATCAATTCTCTATGCTCAAACTTTATTTAATTGAATTTTGTGGACTTTGATATAAGAGAGATTAGTAATCATGCCGGATAAAATCAAGATATTTATTTTTGTGAGTGTGAAAGTGAGGGATTCCAAATAAATGCTAATTTATCCAAAATAATTTGAAACATATAACTGCAACATTTGTAAGAAAATATATATAAATAATTTTTTGAGAAGTTTTGAGAATGTTGACTCTCTCTTTCTTCTTTATATTGTTTTGGTTTCGAAAGAGTCAAGAATATTGTTGTTTTTATATTTTTATCATTTTTTTTTTATTTTTGTTTTTGAACAAAAAATTAACAAGTGCCATAAATAAATACAACAAATAGTTTTGAAGATTTTGATGATTATGAATGTTTTTGGTGTTTTTGAATTTATAAATTGAAAGAAATACAAGATAGTGATTTTGAAATATTTTAAACAAATATATACAAGGATGAAATGACCAAATTTATACATAGTAACGTTTAAGATGCAAAATATTCATGGGTTCTTTAAGTTCTTTACCATCTAAGGTAGATAATTTGTATGCTCCTGATTCAAATTTAGCGGTGATAATGTATGGTCCAAGCCAGTTGGGCTCAAATTTACCTTTAAGGTCCTTAGTTGCATTAGTATTTTTTTGATTTTCTTTTAAAACAAGGTCGCCGATCTCAAAGGATCGATGACGAACTTTTTTAGCATATGATCTTTTAAGCTTGTTTTGGTAGGCACGGAGATGCTCCAAAGCATTGATGCATTTTTCATCTAGGAGTTCCAGCTGACTGAGTTCTTGTATAAAAATAACCTTCAACAATTTTTCTAGTTCTCCTTTGACTAGTAAGGCCATTTTGGGATGCATTTTTCTAAGTTTTTGTTTAACAGGTTTAGCATCCGGATGGACCACTAGATGATGCATGACTACAGAAGGGTCTAGACCTGGCATATCTTCATATGTCCAAGCGAAGACATCTTCATACTCTTTAAGGAATGCAATGTATTGTTCTTGTTTTTCTTGACTTAATTCTGATCCAATATTGATTATGTGAGGATTATCCTCAGTTCCAATGTTAATTTTAATGACGTTTTCTACCTCCATGTGTAGATCTCTTTCAAAATTAGGTGGGGTGGGTGAAACGCCCAATTCTTGTAATTCTTGTAAGGTTAATTTGGATAATTCATCTTGAGGATTAGTGGTCTCAAGTTGGGCTATAGTTGGTATAGAACCATCAAAATAAAATCCATTGTGTAACATCTCTTCAACGGAGACATCATGGAAGATATCTCCTTCCAACTCTTCATCGGGGTCAACAATCATTTCGGGGTAAGCTATGGATAGCATGTTACATGTAAATGGCTGATTTTTTAGAGGCAAATCATCATGCCTATCCAAATAATCTTGATAACATATGAGTTGATCATCATCTTCAAAAGGAAAGGGTTGACCCTTACTAGGAAATAGGCCCACACCACAGCGGGCGAGGCCACGGTTCTACCTCGAAAGGTTCTTTCATGCCATTTTGGAAAGGTCCCAAGCCTTTCCCTTTATATCCCATTTTAAGCATTATGGGTTTAGCTTTAATATATTCATTGGTAAAATAACACCGAGCGTATCCCTCATGATGAGTTTTGATATTCCGAGGGATTCTTCCCAAATCATATCCTTTATAAATGAAGGCACAACTCCCGACTTGGTAAGTACTTCCCATAGGTTGTGGGAGGCCCAAAGTACGAGGAGATGGCGGCAAGTTATTTAAAAGAATTGAATCTTGCATGAAAGCATTTGTTTTTTCTGATATTAAGGTTGTGGATAAATCTGGTAAAAGTTCATCAGAAAGAGCATAAGATGTAGAAGGATTATTCCCTATATCTTTAGATGTGGAAGGTATGATAGATGTTGATAATGTGGAAGTGTTAATAGATGGGTCTATAGGTTTTGAAATTATAGGGATAGAACATGAAGGATTGGTTGTAGATTTAAGATCTTTTTGAGGTTCTAGAGTGATTTGTTTAGAAGATTGTTGATCTATATAGGAGGATGAAATTAATGGAGGGGAAATAGGTGAAGTTATGGGTGTGTGTTTCACAGTTTTAGATGAAAAATAAGAATTAGGATGTGTGGATGACAGAGCAGGGCAAAATTGCACTCCAACAGGTTCTGCCAAAGCACACATATCAAAGGGTCTAGGGTCACCATGGATAGTGACCAACTGATTTTTAAATTCAAATTTAACACATTGGTGTAAAGTTGATGGGACCGCTCGCATCGCATTGATCCAAGGGCGACCCAAGAGTATATTGTACGATGCGGGGCAATGTACAATAAACACGGTTGTATCTAGGGTTCTAGGACCAACTTGCAATGGGATGGTAATAACTCCACACGTTTCTTGTGTTTCGTCATTGAAAGCTTTGATAATCATATCAGTTTTCTTCATTTCATCACTTCTAAAGCCAAATCGTTGGTAGAAGTCAAAAGTGCAAATGTTTAGAGATGAGCCATTATCAATCAAGACTCGTTTGATAGCTACATCTCCAATTAGAGCAGTAATATATAAGGGATTATCCTTATGTAAACTGTGTTGTGGGATATCTTTATCCCGAAAGTCAATACAATCAACCTCTCGAGTGATGATAGTATTGGCCATAGCTTCGAGTTGAATGTTTTGAGGTACCATCATTTGGCTTAATGTAAGCATCAACTCATCCCTATGGGTGGGAGAAGATCTTAATAAATCCAAAAGGGAAATTCTGGTTGTAGTATTGGATAATTGCTCATTAATATTGTAAGGGGGTTTAGGTTGAACATTAGGAGCATGATTCCCTTTATTGGGATTTTTCAAAACGAATGGAGCTGATCCATCATTCTGATTTGGTTCTTGTTGAGAATTTTGAGCCTGTTGTCGGGTAACGACTCCAATGGTACCTACAATGTTATATTGAGGACGTTGAACTGGTCTCGGTCGAGCATTTATGGCTTGTTCATTAGGGAGGAATTGATTAGAAGAGGGTCGAGTAGTAACTCTTCTAGGAAATGGTTCTTCTGGAACCATAGCATCTGTGATGGGTTGAATAGGATCTGATTCATTTTCAGAACTATTCGATTGGTTTGAAGTGATGTCCACTTCACTTTCAGTATCTGATTCTATATCACTAGAATCAGGAGTTGGAATATTATGTAAGGGCCTGGTCGTAACCAGGGATAAGGTTGTGTCAAATATTTGAGGATCCTGAATAGGTAATTGTCCACTAATGGTTCCTACATATCGGGTAGGAGGAGGAACATTATGATGTTCGATTTGATTGGCCACCTCTTTACCATGTCTTGGTAAAGGGTGTTGAAATATGTCTAATGTTTGATTAGCATTTTGATTTTGATTTTGGGGAATGGTCTTTTGAGTATTATTAGGAGCATTTTGTTTAGGTTGGAAGGCTTGCACCTCCATTTCATTATTATCAATCAGATCCTGTATTTTATGTTTCAACCTTTTACAAGCGTTGGTAGAGTGTCCAGGTCCTCTATGGAAATCACAGTGTAAGTCAGCTCTGTATCCGGGTATAGTTGGATCAGGTTCCCGGATAGTTGGTAATTGGATCAAACCTCTTTCGAGTAATTGAGGTAAAATAGTTGATAAGGGTTGATTCAATCTAGTAAATTCTCGAGGAGGTTTATCAGGAGGTTTCAATATAAATTTTTTTGTTGTCTTCGTTGCATTGATATTAGCAACATTTCTGCTATCAGTGACTCCGTCACCAACAACTTGTTTGTTTTTATATTGATTTCTGGATGTTTTCTCATCATCCTTCTTCCTAAGTTGGCCTCTCCTAATGAGGGCATCTTCTACTCTTCGAGCTAAATCTATAGCTTGATCGAAGGTAGTTAAAGTAGCGATTGATAGCTCATAAGATATTTGTTCTTGTAAATTATTGATAAAAATGTCCAACATTTCCCTATAAGGTAGCACAAAGTGCAGTTTTCCTGTCAATTGCCTCCATCTAGCTAAGAAATCGACAAAACATTCATCCTTGTCTTGTTTTAAGTTGTATAAATCTTTAATGGTTACATGCCTCTCGATGTAGGCACTAAATTGATGGACAAAAGATTCAGTTGTTTCTTCAAAGTTTCTCAAAGAATGAGTGGGCAATTGATAGTACCACTCTAATGCCATTCCACCTAAACTTTTTGGGAACATTTTTAGTAATAGCAAGTCATCATGTGATATATCATGACATGCTATCCTAAACATGCGAAGATGCTCTATGGGATCTTCGGTTCCTTTATATATAGGCAAGATGGGCATGGGAAAATGCTTAGGGTATGGTTGAGCTACAACTATGGGATCCAAAGGTTGACTACATATCTCTCGATAATTGTACGAGGGACGATAAGGATCTATCTGGTCCATACGCGAAGCTAACTGTTTCACCATGGCTTCCAGATTACTAGTTTGCCCACCATATTGGTTCGGTAGGGCATTGACATGGGTTTTGTGAGCATATGATGGAGGGACATGAAGATTAGATGCTATGTTGCTATTGTGTAAATTGTTGGTAGGAAAGGTGTTATGAAGGAATTTTGAAGTTGTATTATGTTGTATTCCAGATTGTTGAAAATTGGTGTTTGGCTTCGTTTTAGGTTTTTGTTTACTTGAAGCATATTGCTCAATAGTTTGGCGAAATAAAGTAGTGAAGGAAGTTTTCTTTTGTGTGGGAATGATTTTAGGTTGAATAACAGGTTCCTTAGGAGGTTGGGTAACCTGTTGTTTTGACATGTTTTGAATCATAGTGACCATATCTGTATTGGATGGTCCAGCCTTATCACTTTCTTGATCAATGAAAGACAAGGGATTAGTGCGCACATCAAACATATGTTCCATGGCTGCTTGAGTGTCACTAATTTGCCCTTTATCAATACGAACTGCCACATTAAGGGCGTCAATGTTATCATTGAGAAATTTCCAGAAATGATCTACGTTGTCAAAAGCAATAGTTCCATCTGGAGCTACTCTAGGGGATGAGGATCCATCCTCTTTAACACTTCCTTCTTGTTCATTATCTTCACCTAGGTCATCTTCTGGTTGATCTAGAGTTTCTCCTTCCGGAATTGGATCTTCAGGAAGGACATTTGGGTCTCTAGTTTTATCTTGTAACCAATCTTCTTCTTCTCCTAAAGTTTCTTTACCATTCCTAAGTTTAGGCATGGTGCTTAATTTTAGATTTCAGCAAATATATATATATATATATATATATATATATATATATATATATATATATATATATATATATATATATATGCAACAAGCTTAAGAGGTATATATTAATTATATACCTACTACAATATTTAAAATGAAATGTTTTTGGTTTTTGTTATGTTTTTTAGTTTTTCTTTGTTTTTGAAATAATATTGTAAAGATGACAAACAATACAATAAATGCAAGAAATAATAAGACTGAAAGTAATGATCTAGTTTTCTATAAACAATTTATAAATATCATTAATGGGCTCAAGTTCTTCGGGAGTCATGAAGTGTTCTTCTTCAAATTGAAAGTTTTCTTTTAAAAATTTAATGAAAAGAGCTATAGTGATATTATCTGTCTCGGATGTTGGTTGATAGAAGTAAAGCTCGTGGCAATACTCTCGATATAACACAGCTCGAGGAACTCTATTCCATATTTCCCTATCCGTAAGAACAACCTCTTGGTCTTCTACAAGACCTAGGAACTGGTGTACAATGGCTGCGTTCTCGAGGTATTCCTCGAAGGTGAACAATTCTGAAGATACAAGAGCTCTCCTATAAGCTAACCATCTATGGCAGGCTCTCTGAAGTTCATGATAAAAGACAAGTTGATGAGGATCCAGGATTCTATCTAGGACAAGCCTCTTGATTTGTTTAAGTTTTGTTGACCTAGATGAGATGACACTAAGTCTTCTATCAAGTTCGTCCCACAAGAGTTGATTTCTATCTATTTCAGGCACACTAAGCACAAAATTGATTTCTATGGCTGCCAATTGGTTTTCTACATTTATAGTAACTGCTAATATTTTCTTAGGAGCTACCATCTAAACATGATATTAAATTTAAATGATCTGAAATGCATCTATGTTTTAGTTGTTTTATTATTTTTTTGTTTTTGTTTTCAAAAGGTTTACAATGCATTCACGTCGGGTTCACCAAAATGTATCGCTCCAAATTTTTCACACCCTTACCTTCAGGCTATAGGATCCGTGCCCGAAAGGGGGATGTGAAAAGGATGGCGCGGTACCTCGGACTGAGAGGCCTTGCGAAGGTCCCGCCTCTCAAGGGAGGTGTATATTGGTGATTTTTCGACGGATGGTGGGTTCACCAGGAAACATTTAATGGCAGTTTCCACGCCTAGGTTGGGAATGTGTTTTATGTGTTCATTTTTAGCCTTAAGCATTCAAATCCTAGGTTTGGCCAAAATGCGTCTAAGCTATTCTATATGAAGATGCAGATTAAATGAATACAAAAAATAGAATAAGACAAAAAATAGAGAAATTAAAGAATGTTAAAGGAAAATACCTGATCCGGATGTCTGATGAAGATTTTGATTCTTGAAGCAGTCAGGATCGCCTCGAATTTGACAGGATCATCTGAGATCAGACAAGATCGTCTGAGATCTGACGAATTCGTCAGACGAATTCGTCAAAGACCTGCAAACAGAGAAATAGGTGCAAAATACAGAAAATGCAACTATCCTAACAGAGGGAAACAGTGTAAAATGACAACAACAATATCAAACTGAAACTTAAAAATAGAAACATGAATGAATTATGCTAATTAGATAATAATTATGATTTAATTATGCATTTAATCTAGATGGGTGAACTCCAAAATGCAGAATAGCATAAAATACTAAATAAACTAGCTAATTACAGAATAAAACAACAGAGAAAAGATGGAGAAATGCAAACTTTAGGCACTGATTGCCTCAATGTTGACTGTAGTCGAAATCGTCTCGCATTGGTATGAAATCATCTCTGATTCGACAGGATCGCCTCCGATCTGAACAGGATCGTCGACGATGATGTAAGCTTGCTCCGGCTGAAAAACACTAAGGTACCTACAACAAAATTGGTATAGAACTAATGCAAATATGAATTTGGGATGTCTTAATGCGTATGAAGTCGAGTTACAGAGAATTTCAGCCAGGGGGTGCTAAGGGAAGGGCTTAGGATTAAATAGGCTTAGGAGGGAGGTTAGGAGGTTGGAGATCATCCCTATTTGGGAGATCTCCAATGGGGGAGGGTCTCTAACGGCGTAGACACGCTTCTGCCCGGATTAGAGACCCGTTGGAACAGAAGCTAATTGTGCAAAATCAGTTTTGGGACAAGATCGTCTGGACGTCCTAGCCTAGACGAAATCGTCAGATCTGAGGCGATATCGTCTGATCGGCGACGATATCGTCAAACGGTCAAAACAACCTCTAAAAATGGCACGGGAAAAGGGGAAACGGATTAACCGACGGTTAACGGGCGGTTTGGGAGGTTAAAATTTGAATTTAAATTATTTACTAGAGTAAATGTAATTATTAAGATTTCACTGTGCCAATTTTAGGGTGCTACAGGGAACAAATAAGAGACTTGAAGGTAATGCCAAAGTTATTGTTGTAGATGAAAGTGTTGAATCTGAGCACTCTAAAGAAGTAGAAAGAGGAGAAGTTTTGGTCACAAGGAGAGCCTTGTTGAATGAGGAGAAGGATCCAAATCACAGGAAGAGTCTATTTCACACAAGGTATAAATGTGCAGGTAAGGTGTGTAATGTTATCATTGATAATGGTAGCATTGATAACCTAGTTTTGAAAGGAATGGTTACCAAGTTACAATTAGAGAGAAGGAGGCACCCGCATCCATATCGAGTTACTTGGTTGTAGAAGGACCATAGGGATTTGGTTAGTGAGCAATTTTTGGTAAATTTCTATATTGGGTATTACCATGATGAGGTCCTGTGTGACATCCTATCTATGGATATTTTCAATTTACTATTGGGAAGATCATGGTAGTTTGATCAATGTGAATTACATGATGGACATGCCAAATCTTACTCCTTGACAAAGGATGGAGTGCACCACAAGCTAAAGCCCCTGAAGGAGATGGACAAAAAGAGATGTAGTAGTGCCAAAATCTATTTAATTGAAGGTGGAAATTTTTTGGATGGTTTGAAGCATGAGCATATGTGCTATGCATTAATTCCTAGAGTTAGGGAAGAAAATTGTAAAGATATCCCAGTAGAAGTCTCAGGTCTATGAGAAGAATTCCTAGATATTATATTAGATAATGTGCTTGAGGGTTTACCACTAGTGAGGAAGATTATTCACCACATATATTTGGTACCAGGAGGCAGTTTATCCAATAAGGTAGTCCATAGAATGATTCCTATAAAAAGTGGGGAGCTATACAGACAAGTCCATGAGTTATTGAAAAAGGGACTGACTCAAGAGAGCTTTAGTCCATGTGCAGTACCTGCAGTACTAGCACCAAATAAAAATGGAGAGTGAAGAATGTGTACGGACTCCTGAGCTATAAACAATATCACCATCAAATACAGATTTCCATTGCCAAGGATGAATGACATTATGGACTATTTGAGTGGAGTCAAGTATTTCACAAATATTGACCTGAAGAGTGGGTACCATCAGATTCACATCAAAGAAGGGGATGAGCAAAAAATAGCCTTCAAGACTAGAGAGGGTTTATACGAGTGGTTGGTCATGTCATTTGGGCTAACCAATGCACCAAGCACATTCATACAACTTGTGAATGAGGTATTGAAGGAGTTTTTAGGAAAATTTGTCATTGTCTATTTGGATGACATTTTAATTTTTAGCAAGACTTTGGAGGAGCACCTATTGCATATTCGACGAGTTCTTGAGAAGTTGAGGGAGGAGCAGTTGCTAATTAATTTGAAGAAGTGCAATTTTGTGAAGGATTTGGTGTATCTAGGATTTGTCATCTCAGTTGAAGGTCTCAAAATAGACCCAAAAAAGGTGAGGGCTATCATTGAGTGGCCTACTACAAGGAGAATTACAGAGGTAAGATCATTCCATGGTCTAGCCAGTTTTTACAAAAATATTGTTAGGAATTTTAGCAGTATTTGTGCACCCCTAATGGAGATAATGAAAGGGGATAAGGAGTTTAAGTGGACTATAAGAGAAGATAGAATTTTTGATATGCTGAATAAGAAAGTCACAGAGCAACATGTTTTGGCACTTCCATATTTTAATAAGATATTCAGGTAGATTGTGATGCTAGTGGTAGTGTCAGAGGAGTTGTATTTAATTAAGAAGGTAAACCTGTTGCTTATTTTAGTGAGAAGCTTAATGAGGCTAGAAAAATTTATATTGTCTATGATTAGGAGTTTTACTCTATAGTTCAAGCTTTGAAGAAATTGAGACACTATTTGTTGCCACATGAGTATGGGGATGTCTTCAAATATTTCTTTAGAGTTATCCTATCTGCCCATAATGCTTGATTAAGCAAGAGATGTCAACTTTTGGGGCTCTCCTCAATATTCCTTTTCATAATTCTTAACAAATTCTTATTTGAAGATTCAACTAAGCCATTGCCTTGGGGGTAATAATTTGAATATGCATTCCAGTATATTCCATATATTTTAAAAAATTCCATTGTTTTAGCACCTATGAAAGAAGAGCCATTGTCTAATATGATAGTGGTTGGGACCCCAAATATGGTAATTAATCTTTCTAATAAATCAATGATTGTTTTTTGGTCAGCTTGTTTAATTGAAGCAGAGTTGCATTAATAAAACACAAGTAATATATTGGAAACAATGGAAGATGTAGATTCTAAGCCAAATATTTTCATTTCTTCTTCATAAAAATGAGGATACAAAATAGACCTCTTTACAAATTTTAAATTTCCCTCTAATACCCTGTTTTCTCCTTTTACCGCCTAGAACAATGCATTTGAAATTTGAATTTCGGGGGTAAACTTGTGGAGGTCATAACTCCTCGCTCGTTGCTAAAAAAAACTATTATTACATATTTTTGGAAAGCTCTCGAAGGGGTAGGAATCATAAAATAATGCTACCATAGAGTACCACCATATTTCATCCCTTAAAAAGGCCTCTAAGGCCTTCAAAATTGACCTCCAAGTTTTACTAGTTTTACTAGTAGGATTTTTCACTAGTTTTGATAGGGTATATGACATTCAAATTTACATATCTCCCAAACCGCTCAGGATATTGGGATGATTATTTCACCGCTAGGTCTATTTTTCCATCCCCTAATAACAAAACTAACTTAGAGAATAAAAATAAAATATTACAAATTTTGTATGATGCAATATTACTCTTACATCGTTGGATGCTCCTACGTCAGACACCCAGGGTAAATTGAGAAGTGATCTTCACTTCTCAGGTGTTGGAGAAAAACTCATGTGGTTAACCTTTGTCTTTGACAACCAAGATGAATATTCAATAGGCTTGCCCTTCCACTTAACCAAATATTCTTCATACCACCTGTTTCTAGTACTTTTGTTGATGCGTGTATCCAAGATTTCTTCTATCTCTTCCTTCTTTGGAGTAGATGCTAGAATATCCCAAATTTCTATTATTGGTCCATCATAATTTTCCCCTTCATGATATTCTACCAAATCAGAAATCTTGAACACATGTGATATGTTAAGTCCACTTGGCAGTTCTACTTCATATGCATTTCTTAAATCCCATTTCTCTATGATCCTGCATGGTCTAAACTTCTTCATCTTCAACTTGTTATAGGTTTTAGCAAAAAACCTTTCTTTTCTTAGGTGGACCATAACTTTATCTCCCACTTGGAATTCCTTAAACCACCACTTTTGATCTACCCTTATCCTGAACTGAGTGTTCATCTTAGTAATATACTTCACTTCTTCATGTAAGCTCTTCATGTGCTTTGTAAAATCCTCAACCTCAGCACTGCTCTTTTCCCCTTTGTCCATATTCCTCAACTCAGAAGAATTCCTTGGTTTTCTCCCATATACAATCTGAAATGGAGATTTATTAGTACTCCTATTGAAAGAATTATTGTAAGCAAATTTTGCCTATGGTAAAACCAAATCCCATCCCTTGGGCTTATCTCCTACCAAGCATCTCAGCAGGTTACCCAAACTCCTATTCACCACCTCTGTTTTTCCATCATTCTGCAGGTGGTATGCAGAACTAAATTTCAAATTTGTATTCAACTTCTTCCATTAGGTCCTCCAGAAATACCGAATAAATTTGGTATCTCTATCGAAAATGATGTCCTTTGGTAGACCATGTAGTCGTACCACCTCTTTGAAAAATAACCCTATAACATGAATTGCATCATTAGTTTTATGGTAGGGAATGAAATGTGCCATCTTCAAAAATATGTCAACCACCACAAATATGGAGTCATTCCCTCTCTATGTCCTTGGTAGACCAAGAATAAAATCTATGCTGATGTCTTTCTATGGTTTCTCTAGTACAGGTAATGGCTGATATAATCCAGTGTTCTTCCTCACACCCTTGGCCCTCTGGCATACTCTATAGATTTATAAAAATATCTTCACATATTGTTGTAACTATGGCCAATAGTAGTTCTCACTAATGAGGGCAATGGTCTTATCTCGACCAAAGTGTCCAACCAACCCTCCACTATGCTTCTCCTTGACTAGATTCTCTCTCATCGAACTCCTTGGAATGCACAACTAGTTTCCCTAAAACAACATTTCATATTAGATTAGAAAATCCAACCATTTACTTCTATCCAAAGTAATTGGTGCCATGCAAGCTTTCCAAGCCTCTACAAAATTTGGGTCTTCAGGGTATAAACTTTTAAGTTCATCAAACCCTACAACCTCTAGGATAAGGGATAGGCCCTAGAGGATAACACACATGCACCCTCTAGGTGTATGGGCCCTAAAGGATAACACATGTCGTGGATTACCCCTCATGCAAGAAAATGAGGATGTAAAATGAGATAAGTCAATTCCACTAATGGCACCTTTACGGGATTTGGTCGATCTCATCCACTTGGATGACTAGTCTGCAGTATTTATGAACCCAAAAGTGGTGTAATATTCCTATATTAATATTAAGCTTATGCTAGTGATTATTTGGGTGAATAAATTTTGCTATGATCCTGAAGGAAACTTATGAGTGAATGGTTGTATTTAAATAAATAATAAAAAATAATAATTGCAGTCTTTGATTTATAACTCTTAAAGTGGTATAATTAAAGTCTTTGATTTATAACTCTTTTTATGGTCTTGGTGGTTATTTGGAATAAAGGTTGTAAATATTACCCATTGATCATCCTCATACTAGCATCATAGAACTTTTATATAACATCTACCAGATCAGAACATGGGTACACATAAATTAGCAAAAACATGGTCAACTGTGTGTTCCATGGAGTGGCCCCTATAGCATTTTTGTTAATTCCCTTTGCTTTCTGCTCTACTTCCATCCATGATAGATTTGATTTGGTCTTGTGGGTAATATGTGTGTCTTCAATATCCTCAAATGAGTCCTCCAATATCTTCTTTGGTGTGGTATTTGTCATCTTACATGGCTTCTTACTCTCTCCTCAGAACTACTAAATCAAAGTACTTGAAGCTCTTTTTCTTATGGCCACATAGACTTCATTGCACATTTATAGCATTCAACAAGTTTGATATTAGCATGATATTCAATAAGTATCCCCTTTTTATAGTACCAAAGATAGAGAGTTGATGGGATCAATCATTAGAAATGTTGCAAAAATATTTGCACATTACAAGGTAAATCTAGTTGGGGTACGATATATTTGATAGGTCATTCCTACTAATTCACTTTGGTTTACAGATCACCAACCAATCAAATCATTCAGGTTGGCTGAACATACTATTAAAATTGTTAGGCTATGATCTTCCAAGATAGATTATAATTTGGATCTTACCCATACTACCATTTATGATGAATGTTCAAATCACCCCGAAGAGTGTGCTCCTATTGTCCCTTTTGATGATGCATAATTTTATACCAAGCTTTCATTGGTGATAGTTGGATGACAAGATCACCTCTGGAGAAGCCTCTTGGTTTTGTTATCTTGTCAAACCAATGCTTGATTAACCTCTAATTTTGGGTTACATTATTAAATGCCTTCTCTCAATATTCCTCTAGTTGTATTAGATGTGCTAGCCTTCTTTCAATTGGTAGGAGGTTTTCATCTTCCATCCGACTTAGCAATTTTAGTATCGAAATTTCAAGGTTAACAGGGAGGATAGCCTCTTTGCCATACACTAGGGATTATGGGGATGTCTTCAAATATTTATTTAGAGTTATCCTATTTGCCCATAATGCTTGATTAAGCAAGATATGTCAACTTTTGGGGCTCTCCTCAATATTCCTTTTCATAATTCTCAACAAATTATTATTTGAAGATTCAACTAAGCCATTGCCTTGGGGGTAATAATTTGAATATGCATTCCAGTATATTCCATATCTTTTAAAAAATTCCATTGTTTTAGCACCTATGAAAGAAGAGCCATTGTCTAATATGATAGTGGTTGGGACCCCAAATATGGTAATTAATCTTTCTAATAAATCAATGATTGTTTGTTGGTTAGCTTGTTTAATTGAAGCATAGTTGCATTAATAAAACACAAGTAATCTATTAGAAACAATGGAAGATGTAGATTTTGAGCCAAAACTTTTCATTTCTTCTTCATCAAAATGAGGATACAAAAAATACCTCTTTACAAATTAGAAATTTCCCTCTAATACCCTGTTTTCTTCTTTTCCCGCCTAGAACAATGCATTTGAAATTTTAATTTTGGGGGTAAAATTACGAAGGTCATAACTCCTCGCTCGTTTCTCAAAACAACTATTATTGCATATTTTCAGGAAGCTCTCAAAGGGGTAGGAAGCCTAGTACTATTTTACCATAGAGTACCACCATATTTCATCCCTTAAAAAGGTCTCTAAGGTCTTCAAAATTGACCTCCAAGTTTTACTAGTTTTACTAGCAAGATTTTTCACTAGTTTTGACAAGGTATATGATATACAAATTTACATATCTCCCAAACCGCTCAAGATATTGGGATTATTATTTTACTGCAAGGTCTATTTTTCCATCCCCTAATAACAAACTAACTTAGAGCATAAAAAGAAAATATTACAAATTTTGGATGATGCAAGATTACTCTTACACCATTGGATGCTCCTGCATCAGACACCTAGGGTAAATTGAGAAGTGACCTTCACTTCTCAGGTGTTGGAGGAAAACCCAGGCTGTTAACCTTTGTCTTCAACAACCAAGATGAATCTTCAATAGACTTCCCCTTCCACTTAACCAAATATTCTTCATACCGCCTATTTCTGGTACTTTTTCTAATGCGTGTATCCAGGATTTCTTCTATCTCTTCCTTCTTTGGAGTAGATGCTGGAATATCCCAAATTTCTATTATTGGTCCATCATCATTTTCCCCTTCATGATATTCTACCAAATCAGAAATGTTGAACATAGGTGATATGTTAAGTCCACTTGGCAGTTCTACTTCATATGCATTTCTTGAATCCCATTTCTCTATGATCCTGCATGGTCCAAACTTCTTCATTTTCAGCTTGTTATAGGTTTTAGCAAAAAACCTTTCTTTTCTCAGGTGGACCATAACTTCATCTCCCTCTTGGAATTCCTTAAACCACCACTTTTGGTCTGCCCTTATCTTGTACTGAGTGTTCATCTTAGTAATATACTTCTTCACTTCTTCATGCAAGATATTTAGGTGCTCTGCAAAATCCTCAACCTCAGCACTACTCTTTTCCCCTATGTCCATATTCCTCAACTCATAAGAATTCCTTGGGCTGCTCCCATATACAATATAAAATGGAGATTTATTAGAAATATTGTTGACAGAATTTTTGTAAGAAAATTCTCCCTATGACAAATTGCTAATTCGGATGGAATATGAAAACCTCCTACCAATTGAAAGAAGGCTAGCACATCTAATACAACTAGAGGAAGATTGAGAGAAGGCATTTAATAATGTAACCCAATATTAGAGTGTAATCAAGCATTGGTTTGACAAGATAACAAAACCAAGAGGCTTCTCTAGAGGTGATCTTGTCGTCCAACTATCACCAATGAAAGCTTGGTATAAAATTATGCATCATCAAAAGGGACAACGAGAGCACACTCTTCGGGTGATTTGAACATGCATCATAAATGGTAGTGTGGATAAGATCCAAAACATAATCTATCTAGGAAGATCATAGCCTAATAGTTTTAATAGCATGTTCAGCCAACCTGAATGATTTGATTGGTTGGTGATCTGTAAACCAAAGGGAATTAGTAGGAACGACCTATCAAATATATTGTACCCCAACTAGATTTACCTTGTAATGTGCAAATATTTTTTGCAATATTTCTAATGATTGATCCCATCAACTCTCTATTTTTGGTACTATAAAAATGGGATACTTATTGAATATCATGCTAATATCACACTTGTTGAATGCTATAAATGCGTAATGAAGTCTATGTGGCCATAAGCAAAATAGTTTCAACTGCTTTGATTCAGTAGTTCTGAGGAGAGAGTAAGAAGCCATGTAAGATGACAAAGACCACACCAAAGAAGATATTGGAGGACTCATTTGAGGAGATTGAATACACACATATTACCCGCAAAGCCAAAGCAAAGCTATCATGGATGGAAGTAGAGCAGAAAGCAAAGGGAATTAACAAAAATGCTATAGGGGCCACTCCATGGAACACACAGTTGACCATGTTTTTGCTAATTTATGTGTACCCATGTTCTGAGCTAGTGGATGTTATATCAAAGTTCTATGATGCTAGTATGAGGATGATCAGTGGGTAAGATTTACAACCTTTGTTCCAAATAACCACCAAGACCATCAAAAGAGCATATGCTACTCCTGAGCCTTCCCTTGAATATTTACCCATAAAGCATCTCAAAATCATCAAATAAAAAGCTCAAAGATATAAGCTTATGGAATATGGTCAGAGGGATTAGATGTTGGAGGTTTTGAACCTAAGAAGGCTACTTGATGATTATGCAGAAAGGACCTGGAAGCTGGTATATTTCAAGGAGGATGTTTAAAAATATTATGCATGATAGCCATACTACAAGGTGTTGAGATGAACAATATCATGTTTCCAAAATAGATAGCCATGGTGCACGCTATATTGATGTAACAACTCAAATCGACTCACTTGGGTGTACCACTTTAAGAGTTATAAATCAAAGAGTGCAATTATTATTTTTTATTATTTATTTAAATACAACCATTCAATCATAAGTTTCCTTCAGGATCATAGCAAACATTCTTCACCCAAATAATCACTAGCATAAGCTTAATCTTAATATAGGAATATTACACCACTTTTAGGTTCATAAATACTGTAGACTAGTCATCCAAGTGGATGAGATCGACCAAATATCGTAAAGGTACTATTAGTGGAATTGACTTATCTCATTTAACATCCTCATTTCCTTGCATGAGGGGTAATCCATGACATGTGTTATCCTTTAGGGCCCATACACCTAAAAGGTGCATGCGTGTTATCCTCTAGGGTCTATCCCTTATCATTTTGAACCTTTGACTAAACTTCGTACATGTTCTTATATCGAATAAGTGGTAAATAGTGTACTTATACCCAATATCTAGCTGATTACCATCTTCTTAGAGTCAACTAGAGCCATGCCAATACACTGGCCTTGGTCTTCATCTCACATGTTTTTTTGACCCACGTTCTTATGTCCCATACCATACAACTAGGTTTAATCAATGATCAAAGATACATGGGATCTTATCATAGTACTATTATAGAAGTAACCTAGAGAAGGTGTCTCGTACCACCCCTCGTTACCAGACTTAACCTAGTCAATTTAATCGATCTATTATGTTAGTCAATAATTACTTTCGATACTATTGTGTGCCTACCTGCACCTCAATAGTGTTTGGGTGATTATTGAGCATCCTTTATTCTCAATGCTCAACCTCATGGTTATTCTTAGGACTCCATGAAATCTACTTCCAATGTGGAGAAGAAGGACATCGAGCATACGAGTACCCACAACACCAAGGGGAAAAAATAAGAGACCTGAAGATAATGCCCGAGCTGCTATTATAGATGAAGGTGTTGAATCTGAGCACTTTGAAGAAGTAGAAAGAGGAGAAGTTTTGGTCACAAGGAGAGCCTTTCTAAATGAGGAGAAGAATCCAGATCACAGGAAGAGCCTATTTCACACAAGGTGTAAATGTGTAGGTAAGGTGTGTAATGTTATCATTGATAATGGTAGCACTGATAACCTAGTTTTGAAAGGAATGGTTACCAAGTTATAGTTAGAGAAGGAGGCACCCACATCCATATCAAATTGCTTGGTTATAGAAGGACCATAGGGCTTTGGTTAGTGAGCAATGTTTGGTATAGTTCTATATTCGAAATTACCATGATGAGGTCATGTGTGACATCTTATCTATGGATGCTTACCATTTACTATTGGGAAGGCCATGGTAGTTTGATCGATGTGCAATACATGATGGGCATTCCAACACTTACTCCCTGACAAAGGATGGAGTGCACCACAAGTTGAAGCCCCTGAAGGATATGGACAAAAAGATATGTAGCAGTGCTAAAATCTGTTTAATTGAAGGTAGAAATTTTTTGGATGGTTTGAAGCATGAGCATATGTGCTATGCATTAATTCCTAGAGTTAGGAAAGAAAATTGCAAAGATATCCTATTAGAAGTCTTAGGTCTATTAGAAGAATTCCCAAATATTATATCATATAATGTGCTTGAGGGTTTACCACCAGTGAGGAATATTAGTCACCACATAGATTTGGTACTAGGAGCTAGTTTACCCAATATGGCAACCCATAGAATGACTCCTATAGAAAGTGAGGAGCTAAACAAACAAGTCCATGAGTTATTGAAAAGGGACTGATTCAAGAAATCTTGAGTCCATGTGTAGTACCTACAACACTAGCACCAAAGAAAAATGGAGAGTGGAGAATGTGTACAGACTCCTGAGCTATTAATAAGATCATCATCAAATACAAATTTCCATTGCCAAGGATGGATGACATTATGGACTATTTGAGTGGAGCCAAGTATTTCACAAAGATTGAACTGAAGAGTGGGTACCATTAGATTCATATCAGAGAAGGGGATGAGTGGAAAATAACCTTCAAGACCAGAGAGGGTTTATACGAGTGGTTGGTCATGTCATTTGGGCTAACCAATGCACCAAGCACATTCATGCAACTTATGAATGAGGTATTGAAGGAGTTTTTGGAAAAATTTGTCATTGTCTATTTGGATGACATTTTAATTTTTAGCAAGACTTTGGAGGAGCACCTACTACATATTCGATGAGTTCTTGAGAAGTTGAGGGAGGAGCAGTTGTTGCTTAATTTGAAGAAGTGCAGTTTTGTGAAGAAGGAGTTGGTGTATCTGGGATTTGTCATCTCAGTTGAAGGTCTCAAAATAGACCCAAAAAAGGTGAGGTCTATCATTCAGTGGCCTACTCCAAGGAGTATTACAGAGGTAATATCATTCCATGGTCTAGATAGCTTTTACAAAAAATTTATTAGGAATTTTAGCAGTATTTGTGCACCCCTAACGAAGACAATGAAAGGGGATAATAAGGAGTTTAAGTGGACTATAGGAGCAGATAGGAGTTTTGATATTCTGAAGAAGAAATTCATAGAGCAACTTTTTTTGGCACTTCCAAATTTTAATAAGGTATTTCAGGTAGATTGTGATGCTAGTGGTAGTGCCATAGGAGTTGTATTGATTCAAGAAGGTAAACATGTTACTTATTTTAGTGAGAAGCTTAATGAGTCTAGGAAAAAGTATTTTGTCTATGATCAGGAGTTTTATGCTATAGTTTAGGCTTTGAAGAAATGGAGACACTATTTGTTGCCAAAAGAGTTTGTTCCATATACTGATCATTAGGCCTTATAGTATATTAATAGCCAAGGGAAGCTAAATGAGAGACGCTTAAAATAGGTTGAGTTTTTACAAAGTTATACCTTTGTGTTGAAACATAGGAGTGGAAAGTCAAACAAAGTTGTAGATGCCTTAAGTAGAAGGTAGAACTTATTGATAGAAATGAAGGTGGAGGTTGTAGGGTTTGATGAACTTAAAAGTTTATACCCTGAAGACCCAAATTTTGTAAAGGCTTGGAAAGCTTGCATGGCACCAGTTACTTTGGATAGAAGTAAATGGTTGGATTTTCTAATCCAAGATGGAATGTTGTTTAAGGAAAATCAGTTATGCATTCAAGGGAGTTCGATGAGAAAGAATCTAGTCAAGGAGAAGCATAGTGGAGGGTTGGCTCAACACTTTGGTCAAGATAAGACCATTACCCTCATTAGTGAGAACTACTATTGGCCACAGTTACAACAAGATGTGAAGATATTTGTACAAAGTTGCAGAGTATACCATAGGGTCAAGGGTGTGAGGTAGAACACTCGATTATATCAGCCATTACCTGTACTAGAGAAACCATGGGAAGACATTAGCATGGATTTTGTTCTTGGCCTAACAAGGACATAGAGGGGGAATGACTTTATATTTGTAGTGGTTGACAGGTTTTTGAAGATGGCACATTTCATTCCCTACCAGAAAACTAATGATGTAGTTCATGTTGTAGGGTTATTTTTCAAAGAGGTGGTACAACTACATGGTCTACCAAAGAGCATCGTTTTTGACAGAGATACCAAATTTATTGGGTATTTTTGGAGGACCTTATGGAAGAAGTTGAATACGGATTTGAAATTTAGTTCTACATACCACTCGTAAACTTATGGACAAATAGATGTGGTGAATAGGAGTTTGGATAACTTGTTGAGATGCTTGGTAGGAGATAAGCCCAAGGGATGGGATTTGGTTTTACCACAGGTAGAATTTGCTTACAAAAATTTTGTCAACAGGAGTACTAATAAAGTCTCCATTTCTGATTGTATATGGGAGCAGTCCAAGGAATGCTTCTAAGTTGAGGAAGATGGACAGAGGGAAAAATAACAGTGGTGAGGCTGAGGACTTTGTAGAGCACCTGAAGAGCTTGCATGAAGAAGTGAAGAAGCATATTACTAAGATGAACACTTAATACAATACAAGGGTAGACCAAAAGTGATGGTTTAAGGAATTCCAAGTGGGAGATGAAGTTATGGTCCACCTAAGAAAAGAAATGTTTCCTACTAAAACCTATAATAAGCTAAAAATGAAAAAGTTTGGACCATGCAGGATCACAGAAAAATAGGATTCAGGAAATGCATATGAAGTAGAACTGGTAAGAGGACTTAAAATATCACTTGTGTTCAACATTTCTGATTTGGTAGAATATCATGAAGGGAAAAATGATGATGGACCAGTAATAGAAATTTGGGATATTCCAGCATCTACTCAAGAGAAGGAAGAGGTAGAAGAAATCCTAGATACACGCATCGACAAAAGTACCATAAACAAGCAATATGAATAATATTTTGTTAAGTGGAAGGGTAGGCCTATTGAAGATTCATATTAGTTGTTGAAGATAGAGGTTGATCACCTGGGTTTTCCTCCAACACTAAAGAAGTGAAGGTCACTTCTCAATTTACCCTAGGTGTCTGATGCAGGAGCATCCAACGGTGTAAGAGTAATCTTGCATCATCCAAAATTTGTAATATTTTATTTTTATTCTCTAAGTTAGTTGGTTATTAGGGAATGGAAAAATAGACCTAGCAATGAAATAATCATCCCAATATCCTGAGCGGTTTGGGAGATATGTAAATTTGAATGTCATATACCCTGTCAAAACTAGTGAAAATACCTGCTAGTAAAACTAGTAAAACTTGGAGGCCAATTTTGAAGGCCTTAGAGGCCTTTTTAAAGGATGAAATATGGTGGTACTCTATAATAATAAAGTATAAGAGTTCCTACCCCTTCGAGAGATTTCCGAAAAGGTGCAATAATAGTCATTTTGAGCAACGAGCGAGGAGTTATTACCTCTGTAAGTTTTCCTCCGAAATTCAAATTTTAAATGCATTGTTCTAGGCGGGAAAAGGGGAAAACAAGGTATTAGAGGGAAATTTTTAATTTGTAAAGAGGTCTATTTTGTATCCTCATTTTGATGAAGAAGAAATGAAAATCTTTGGCTCAGAATCTGCATCTTTCATTGTTTCCAATAGATTACTTGTGTTTTATTAATGCAACTCTACTTCAAGTGGTATTAGAGCTAGAGTTCCTAAGTGTGTAGATAGATCACTAAATGTGAGGTATTTTGCACCAGGATTTTTGGTAAGGGTTTGAGTAACGTGAGTAGAATGCCTCCACGAAGAAACCGTGGTGGTGGGAGACAAGTTGTGGTGCTAGAAGAAGATTTTAGAGCTTTGCAGAGGTAAGTTCAAGCTCTGCAAGAGGAGTTGCATAGAGAGTTTGAGCCAAGAAGAGAAGATGGAAGTGAAGATGAAGCTAAAGAAGAAGAGGTCCAGTTTAAGAAAGAAGAAGAGGTGGTAGATCCTTTTCAAGCCAGGTTATATAGATCTATATCACAAATTGGGAAGAGATCGAAGATGGAGGTTTCTACATATTTTGGAAATCTTAATCCAGAAGAGTTGATCGACTGGATCAATGACATGGAAGAATACTTTGAGTATGAGGAGGTTGAATATCTTGAGAGGGTCAAGTTTGCTAAGACCAAGTTGAAGGGTCATGCTAGTATTTGGTGGAAGGGAGTACAGTTGGATAGAAATAGAAGAGGGAAATAAAGAATAACAAGGTGGGAGTGGATGGTGGAGAAGTTGAAGAGATAGTTTATTCTAGTTGATTACGAGTTGGATCTGCTCAAGAAAATGTAGGGTTTGAGATAGTCAAGCAAGTATGTCAAGGAATACATAGAGGAGTTCTATAAAATTTTAATTAGAATAGGCCATTCTGAGGCCAACAAGGAGAAAGTAGCCCATTACATAAATGGGTTGAGAGCAAGTATTCAATAGGAGTTGAGCCTAGTCAGGATGTCCACCATAGAAGATGCTTACCATTTTACCTTGAAGGTAGAAGAGAAGCTAAACAAAATATTTGAGAGAAAGCAAAGAGGAAGAGGTGGTGGTGGCAGAACTAGTGGGAGAACAAATGGAGGACAAACTATGGACCGAAAGTAGATTGGAGAAGCAAGAAATAGTTAGGACCAGAAGGGGGAGAATGCTTATCATCCTCGTGAGTAGAATAATAGCTACCAAATAGGAAGAGGGAGGTCTGGACGAGGGTCTAGAAGAGGAGGATTTTGTGGAACCTGCTTCCAATATGGAGAAGGAGGACATCACGCATACGAGTACCCACAACACCAAGGGGGAAAAAATAAGAGATCTGAAGGTAATTATGGAGTTGTTGTTATAGATGAAAGTGTTGGATCTGAGCACTCTAAAGAAGTAGAAAGAGGAGAAGTTCTTATCATAAGGAGAGTATTGTTGAATGAGGAGAAGGATCTAGATCATAGGAAGAGTCTATTTTGCACAAGGTGTAAATGTGTAGGTAAGGTGTGTAATGTTATAATTGATAATGGTAGAACTGATAACCTTGTTTCAAAAGGAATGGTTACCAAGTTACAGTTAGAGAGAAGGAGACACACATCCCTATCGGGTTGCTTGGTTGTAGAAGGACCATAGGGCTTTGGTTAGTGAACAAAATTTGGTAAAGTTCTATATTGGGTATTACCATGATGAGGCCCTGTGCGACAAATTTTCTATGGATGCTTGCCATTTACTATTGGGAAGGCCATGGTAGTTTGACTGGTGTGAAATACATGATGGGTATGCCAACACTTACTCCCTGACAAAGGATGGAGTGCACCACAAGTTGAATCCCCTAAAGGAGATGGACAAAAAGAGATGTAGTAGTGCCAAAATCTATTTTAATTGAAGGTGGAATGTTTTTGGATGGTTTGAAGCATGAGCATATGTGTTATGCATTAATTCCTAGAGTTAGGGAAGAAAATTGTAAAGATATCCTAGTAGAAGTCTCAGGTCTATTAGAAGAATTCCTAAATATTATATCAGATAATGTGCTTGAGGGTTTACCACCAGTGAGGAAGATTACTAACCACATATATTTGGTACCAAGAGGCAGTTTATCCAATAAGGCACCCCATAGAATGATTCCTGTAGAAAGTGAGGAGCTAAACAGACAAGTCCATGAGTTATTGAAAAAGAGACTGATTAAAGAGAGCTTGAGTCCATGTGTAGTACCTGTAGTACTAGCACCAAATAAAAATAGAGAGTGGAGAATGTGTACGGAATCCTAAGCTATAAACAAGATCACCATAAAATACAAATTTCCATTGACAAGGATGAATGACATTATGGACTATTTGAGTGTAGCCAAGTATTTCAAAAATATTGACCTAAAGAGTGGGTACCATCAGATTTGTATCAGAGAAGGGGATGAGTGGAAAACAACCTTTAAGACAAGAGAGGGTTTATACGAGTGGTTGGTCATGTCATTTGGGCTAACCAATGCACCAAGCACATTCATACGACTTATGAATGAGGTATTGAAGGAGTTTTTGGGAAAATTTGTCATTGTCTATTTGGATGACATTTTAATTTTTAGCAAGACTTTGGAGGAGCACCTACTACATATTTGACAAGTTCTTGAGAAGTTGAGGGAGGAGCAGTTGTTGATTAATTTGAAGAAGTGTAGTTTTATGAAGGAGTTGGTGTATCTAGGATTTGCCATCTCAGTTGAAGGTCTCAAAATAGACCTAGAAAAGGTGAGGGCTATCATTGAGTGGCCTACTCCAAGGAGCATTACAGAGGTAAGATCATTCCATGGTCTAACCAATTTTTATAAAAAATTTATTAGGAATTTTAGCAGTATTTGTGCACCCCTAATGGAGACAATGAAAGGGGATAAGGAGTTTAAGTAGACTATAGGAGAAGATAGGAGTTTTGATATGCTGAAGAAGAAATTCACAGAGCAACATGTTTTGGCACTTCCAGATTTTAATAAGATATTTCAAGTAGATTGGGATGCTAGTGGTAGTGCCATAGGAGCTGTATTGAGTCAAGAAGGTAAATCTATTGCTTATTTTAGTGAGAATCTTAATGAGGCTAGAAAAAGGTATTCTATCTATGATCATAAGTTTTATGCTATAGTTCAGGCTTTGAAGAAATGGAGACACTATTTGTTGCCAAAATATTTTGTTCTATATACTGATCATCAGGCCTTACAATATATTAATAGCCAAGGGAAGCTAAATCAAATGTACTTAAAATGGGTTGAGTTTTTACAGAGTTGTACCTTTGTGTTGAAACATAGG